>JAZFAU010000347.1:0-450935 GCA_037178615.1 Dione vanillae
GGAACGCTAATTGTTTCTTCTCATTAACTTTTTTTCTTCTAACTGACAGAAATTCGTGAAGTTTAAACATTTATTTCAACACCATATTCAGAGAATTTGCGCGTAAAATATGTTTATTCCCAGAATTTAGTCATACAAAATGCATCATTAAAATAAGGTAAATTCACCATATTTTTTATATAATAGAAGATGGTTAAAAGAGATATTAACACGATTAACTTATCTAAGACACAAAAGCACTCGCATAAATATTTTTAAATAATAAACATTTTAAATGAGATATACTACTGAAGTAAAGTTATACAATTGATGGAGCATATAACAACGTGACGGTGTAAGAGACGCCCATTGTCTATGTAAAATAAATTAAAGGCTTAGCTAAGGGCAGATGTCAAGAGTGAAGGAACCTCTAGCTATACGTGTGTCTACATTGTAATTGTAGTGAAAAGCTACTTTGTTGAATAATATACTAAATTTGAACTTAAATTAAAGTTCTGACGTCTTCTTAGAGATATTTTGTCGCAGTTCGTGAAGTCGTGAGTTTACGCAGTGGTTGAGAGTTTGATTCCCATTTGGTGAAATGTTATATTGAAAAATTAAAGAGAGAATTCTTTATTGCTGCGACTCTTATTCTATCGTTGGTCTGAATCATTCATCACTCTATAAAAGTATAATCCTGATTTTTTTATTCCGGTTGGTACTTCTTTTTCTTTTTTTATGTTTGTCCTGGTCATGGCAAGGTATGCAGAGGGAACAGTGGGAACCAAGTATTAAGGCACTTCGTTCCGCCGTTCGGACGTTATCGCTGCATAGCATGTTGAATGGTGGAACTTAACGCCACGCTTTGCCAGAGCGAAACAAAATGGAAATAGTCAAAGTCAAACAATTTTTTTCAAGATAAGAACAATATGCTTTATTTTGAACGTCAAACAATTTATTTTCCAGAAAACTCTTCCCCGAATGGGAATCGAACTCACAAACCGTTGTGTTTACAGACAGATGCTACGGTCCTGCACCACGACGATCAGCACTTCAACTTCTACATATATTTATTTTAGATTAGAAGTATCTTTCATATATTTGTTTAATATAGCAAATTGAATAATCCTCGACAGTTGTTATTGAAACTTTATACATTAATCACATACTAACGTAATAACGTATAGAAACTTTGCAAGTTTTAATAGTTCAAGTCATAACGTTACAACATATACCTATATATAATAAAGTTTCTATTAAATGAAACTTCATAGAAACTATTATGTGGAGTTTCAATTAAAACTTGCAAAATCCTTTCTTTATGAAATATAGAAAAGTTTCTTCTGACAGTCTTGATTATAATATCCTAACAGTGAAATTAAATATATTTTGCTGCAGCAAAATGCAGCTGTAAATATTTCTGTTAATTTGTTACACATTTGCAAGGCTATTAGTAATTTGACGTAAAATTTCTGTAAAGACCGGAAAATGTTTTTTAAATACTAGGAAAAATAGCTACGGTTGTTTTTTATTTGAATATATAGTTTACGATATAATTATTAAAGTATTATATATTTTTGTAAGTAACATTCACAAAGGGAGAATGTAAAAGCCAAAATTAAGTGCGGAGTTCCAAGATAATGTCATGTGGCGAATCTCAAATGCTTACAAAAAGATGATTAATTCTCTTTACATCTACAAATTTATTAATTATAAAGCTATACATACTTTCTAAACAATTTAATTGCTACTTAAATACATAATATAATACGTCTTAATAAGAGATTTTAACTTTGTACGTTCATAATTAATTGAGACAGACACAGAAATTCTTTTGTAAGTTAAAATCATAATTGTTCAAAGTATTTGACGTATATTAATATTTTAGCTAATTTGTGTAGCTGTGAAGCTTTATGAAAACAGCGTGACAGTAACGGGTTCGATTTCTACTTACAGAAATATACATATGAGTACATAGTAAGTAATATAGTCATTATGCCCGTACAGAAGATATCCGCATTACGAAAAGATTCAAATCCATGTCCTAATTCTATACATTAAATATTAAGGGATTGGAATTCGACCTTGTTTTGTCTTTCTATAACGTGTCATCAAAATACTCTAATTTTATTCATATGTATATTTCCCAAAGTAGGAAAATCGAAACCCGTTACTGTCACGTTGTTTTAAAAAGCGTTCACAGCTACACAAATTAGCTAAAATATTAATATACGTCAAATACTTTGAACAATTATGATTTAAATTACAAAGGAATTTCTGTGTCTGTCTCAATTAATTATTAACTTATAAAGTTAAAACCTCTAATTAAGACGTATTATATTATGTATGTCTGTAACAATTAAATTGTTTAGAAAATGTGTATAGCTTTACGACCAAATTTATAGTGACAGTGCTTTCAAAATCTCCCCCTTATGTGAAATACTTACATAAATATATAATACTTATAATAAATATCGTAAAATATGTATTCAATAAAAACCATTAGCTATTTATTTTGTAAAGGAATTCAAAATCATCTTCAAGTCTTATAATATCTAAAGAATACGTCAAATTACTATAAATACCTTGCAAATATCACAAATTAACAGAAATATTTTCAGCTGATTTTGCTGAAATAAAATATATTTAATTTCACTGTTAGGAATTATAACGAAGATTGTCAGAAGAAACTTTTATACATTTCATAAAGAAAGGATTTTGCAAGTTTTAATTGAAACTCCACATAATAGTTTCTATGAAGTTTCATTTAATAGAAATTTATTATATATAGTATATGTTGTAACGTTATGACTTGAACTATTAAAACTTGCAAAGTTTCTATACGTTATTACGTTAGTATGTGATTAATGTCTAAAGTTTAGATTACAACAGTCGAGTATTATTCAATTTGCTATATTAAAAAATATATGAACGATACTCTAATCCATATATATATATGTAGAAGTTGAAGTTGCGTCTGCCTTGTAAACACGACGGTGTGTGGGTTCGATTCTCACTCGGGGTAGATTTTCTATTTACATTTTCATTCCTCTGGCAATTTACGTTGCAGCAGCGTTGAGTTCCGCCACTCAACACGCTATGTCACGAAAGCGGTAGAAAGCAGGGAACGAGTGCTTATACGGTTCCTTCTATCTACCCTGCTGTGAGCGGGACAAATCATGAAAAAAAGGGAAAAGAAGTACAACGGAATGAAAAAACAGGATTATACTTATAGAGTGATGAAGATTCAGATCAATAAAAAGAATGAGAGTCGCAGCAATAATGAATTTCTCTTCAATTTGTTTTATGTCAAACAGTTTATTATAAACATTTCACCGAATGGGAATCGAACTCCCAACCACTGAGTAGACTCACGAACTACGAAATATTACAATAAAGTCGTCGGAACTTTAATGATAGCTTAAATTTAGTATATTATTCAACAAAGTAGCTTTTCACTACAATTACAATATAGACACACGTATAGCTAGAGGCTCCTTCACTCTTGACGTCTGCCCTTAGCTAAGCCTTTAATTTTTTTTACATAGACAATGGGCGTTTCTTACACCGTCATGTTGTTATAGCATATAACCATCTATTGTTATATTTTAAGGTAGTAGCAAATCTACGTTTTATTTAAAATGTTTCTCTAAGTAGTTTAATACTATGCTTTTATGAAACAAACAAAACAAATTAAGAAAGAGCCTTTTATTTCTGGTAAGTCAGTAAATTGCGGAGTTTGAACGGAAGTAAAAGAAATGTAATAATTTTAATTAGAGCTAAAACTAAGTTAATATAATATAGAATTGCTTTTTCTTTTTAGTGTTTTTGTAAGATTTATTTATATATTTATTTTTTTTATTAAATTAAAACAAATAATATTAAGTTTAAAATTTTTTTTTTGTCTTCATTTTTTATATGTTTTCTTTAAGTATTTTTTTATTTTGCTTCATTTATCCCGCACCTGTTAACGGTATGCGTTGGTTTATTAACCGCAATAAAATTTAAGTTAAAGCAGTTTTTTTTTATCTTCCCCGCTTTCCGCCTGCGTGGTAAAGGGGAAATTTCGTGTTGAGTGACGGAACTTTTTAACCAAAGCCGCGCTTTGCCTAGTTTCCCGAGCGAAAAAATGGAAATAGAAAAATCCATCTTTCCCGAGTGAGGAATCGAACCCACAACCGTCGCGTTACAGGCAGACGCTACGCCTCTGCGCCACCACGGCCCTCTAGTAGAATAAAAAGTAGAACTAAAATAGAACATAATAAATTGTGTATATACAGTTTTAATTTTTTTAATATTGAAAAGTATTTAACAGATCTATAACAAGATACTTATTTATTTCAATTTGATTTACCAATTGTTGTGTTTAAACAAATTGTTTGCCATTTAAATTTATTCATGAAGGGACCATTTAAGAAATGCTCAACATTCGGATGATCGTCCAAAAAGTTGCTATTTCTAAGTGAAATGCCTCGACGGCCATTTTAAATAATTTCAATTGTTAATTAAGTATTCAAATTATTTTGATGAAATAGATATCTTTTTTTCAGTTTTAAATTAAACATTTTTAAATAATTTTTTTAAGTTTTATAATTATATATTAATATAATATATATTTTAAAATAATATATAATAATTATATATATATATATTATATATTATATATATTATATATATATTATAATATATATATATATATATATATATATATATATTATATATTATAATTATATATATATATATAAATATATAATTTTATATATATATTAATATATTATATATTATATATATATATAAAAATATATATATATATATATATATATAACAATTAGTTCCTATGCTAAATAGTGAAAGGGGCCCTGTATGATTTGCAGCGTTGATTACGCTTCGTTAACATTCGATGTTTTCCCTTTATATCATCGTACATCGATGTTAAAAAAATAATGCAATACATACATATATTGTATATAAAATATAGATTTTTTTAAATTACAAATTTTTTTATATCGCATGAGAAATTAATAATACGAAATAGAATATTAGAATACACAATATCTAAAGATACCTTGTTAAAGTAAAATATTTTTTAACAAGCTTTGTTAAGATATTATAAAAATACAATTTTAAATATATTTTAAAATATTATTTTATGCTTTTTTCCCCCTTTTATAAGGAAATGTGATCTACTCGGTTTGCTGTTATTTGGAGGAAATGATTAACTTTAAAAATTTAAATATTTTAAATTTATATTTGTTATTTATATGTATTAATATATGAAGATATTTATATGAATATATCATATGATTCTGTTTAAGAATATTCAGAGAAGGAAAGAGAGGGTTATACTTATGAAGTTGTGTGTGTGTTGTGGGGTTTTGTGTGGTGTGTGTGTGTGTGTGTGTGTATGTGTGTGTGCTGGTCTGTGTGTTCAATTTTACAGGAAAAAATCTTTACAAGTATAAAGCATTATCAAGCTTGCACTCTGCCAGATTGTGATTATATTTGATGCAAACTTGACATATATGCTTTGAAATATAATAAATAGCTTTTTAAAATTTTTTTTTTCGTACAATTTGTTTAAAACATTTTCAGACATTCAGGATAACTAAATTGCTGATTGAAATGATTTATAAAAAGCACACTAATGGATATGGAAAAAAATCGAAATAGTAAAAAATTTTTATTATTAAAATATATTTTGACCGGAAAATAGAGAACGAAAAGTAGAAGCGTAAAATTCTACTATACGCCTTACCATAAACAAATTATCTATTACTTATATTGTTGATTTATTACGAAAATGCCAAAAACTATAAGAGGGCCATATTTCTGATCGCATCTGCGTCGCCTATAAAGCCACTATCTATATACGTATATAATGTCATATATGTTTTTGTATAAGCAATTTCACTTTGTTCCCCCATAGCAGCAATATATCGTGGTGATAAACTGATTTGTTTGAACAAACTCTTATTCGTTTTCTCGGTATGTTTCAATTTTTTCCATACTTATTCAAATTTTTTTTTCATTTCATAGTAAAATATTAAAATTGTATATTGGTATTATTATTGGTATATATATTTTTTTGAGGCTGTCATATTTTTTTGACACACAATTTGAAAAATTTTTGAGATGCCTTCTATAATTGTAAAATAACAAAGATTTTTAAATTTTTTGACGTGACAACGTTTTAAATTAGGTTGCGGCTTGGAACCACTCATGAAAAAGTGTAACTACCGGTAACGTTACGATGAGTCACCGAACTATGATCGGTCGGATTCGGTTCGGATCGGAAAATGTGGATTGCTTAGATTCGTCTTTTAAAAGGGGTGACATGTGCATGACTGACGTTACTTGTTTCGCCGCAAATAAAAGCTTCAAGTTTATACTCGGTGCTGTATATATTCACCCAGGAGCTAGTATGCAGGATATTGGAATGTTACTATGGCAAGGACTCGGGCCGTACGTTCAACAACAGCCAGTACGTGCCACCGTTCGTGCAAGTTGATTCTAGTATCCCGATTCTTCTGTGTGGGGGTTTTTAAAAAAAACGAAAAGTCTGACAACTCTTTTCTTAATTTCATCTTGTTTGCGTATCAAACATTTCTAAGTCAACTACGTTAAAACCATCGTCTTGCTTTTCACAGGACACATTACAGCAGAAACACTTCCTTTCATTTCATATTTCTCCTATCATCGTCCTATCCTCAACAAAATCACTCAAATAAGAATTAGTTAAGTTTAAGTTTACATGTACAATGTTTTAGTAAACAAAATATATTTTCTATAGTTAAAATTTGTGCAATTCTTACTTTCATTGAATTCCTTGTTCCTATTGTGCAGTTTAATAATATTCATATCAATAATTTATTCTACCGAGAAAAAGACGTTGTCACGTAAAATCTTCGCCCGTAAAATCGACTTTACAGGCAACCATTGTTTTATTACTAACTTCTTTTCCACCTTTATTTTTGTTCTATTTCGAAAAAATAAAATTTAAACTTTTATCTACATAGGAATTTAATATTTTAAAAATATTTTAACACTTACTAATTTTGAGATAAAAAATCCATGTCCATGCATCTATCATCCTTGTGATATTGCGGCTACACGTTTTACTCTGTAAGGGTAGGCAGAGGGAACTACAGAAACTGTGAGAACCTAGTGTTAAGACACTCCGTTCTCCGTCTTTTCGAAGCATTATGCCGTGCTTTTCCTCGCTGCCAGAGCAAAGAAAATGAAAATAGGAAAGTCTAGTAGAAAGAAGTCAGATTATACGCCTCTGCGCCACGACGGTCCTCCATCCTAAAATAATATACACTTCTACAAAAGATTTTTTTCTATACAGATATATCGTTGAAAATTTTCTGTTCAATATATTTATAATGTTGATAATCCATTAGGGCCCATCAATAAATCCTCGAGGTGACTTCAACGTTGATTGACAGCGACTTTACGCTTAGCTGAATATGTTGATTTAAAATGTAAGCGACGGCGATTTTTGTAGGAGTATATCGAAATCCCAGAAAATGAGCGCCGAGTTAAATAATTTTATTATGAATCAATAAGTTCTAAATAAAAAGTCTATGATATTATATACATAATATATAGATATGTTAAACCAATCTTAAATTTAACGTATAATTAGAAAATTTAAAATATTTTCTTTATCCTGTAAAAAACAAGCTGAAGCGTGTGTGTGTGTGAAGTGATTTAACTAGAACTATTCCACATTATTTAATAAGTATTATTTTATTGATAGATAGAGTTCCATATTTGCAAAATTTAACTATCCATATTTATTGGAAACTTTTTAAAACAAACACTGTCAAAGACATTTTAGAGCTTTAAATTGTTTTAGGATCGTCGTGGCGCAGAGGCGTAACGTCTGCCTGTAACACGACGGTTACTGGGTTCGATCCCCAGTCACTCTGGTAAACTAGGCAAAGCGTGGCGTTGAGTTTTGCCACTCAACACGCAATGCCTCGAAAACGGCGGAAAGCGGGGACGGAGAAAGCAGGGTTAGCCCCTGCTGCGCAACGGAGTGTCTTAACAATAGGTTCCCACGGTTCTTGCAGTTCCCTCTGCCTACCCTGCCATGTGCAGGATAACGCGTGAAGCTAAAAAAAATTGTTTTTTTATCTGTTACTTAAAGTATTTCTAAATCCGCTAATATTTTATATCTTGAATTCTAAAATCAGTGGGAGCAATCACACGGACCATTGTGCAGCTAAGTCGTCGCTGCAAATGACGAAGCATCACGTCAGCAAGCGACTTGGCTTCTTTTTATGAAATATCGTACTAAGAGAACTAACTAGCTTGAGTCACTTGTTAGTTATTTTGGATACTTTGACTGAAGAGTTTGACTGAAGAGAAGAGTTTGAGTTTGAAAAATATTAAATACAATTATCATTTAAAGATCAATTTCTTATAATACAATTATTATATGTAACTATGTTTTATTTTGACATAGCAAGGCTATATAATAATAAGCCAATGGATATATTGTTAATGAAAGTCATGTTAAAATAAACTATGAATTTTGTCACGATAGGACAAAACAAATAGATTAGTAGTAACGTAGGAATATTATAACAAAAGGCCAAATTTATAAAAAAGATACAAGGACTTTTTTGAATTCATAAATATTTTCTATTCTAGACCGTGGTGGCGCAAAGGATGGATAAAAAATTATGATACCATTATATACTGACATTTCAAAAAAGAACTATATTAAAACCTTCCTTCCAACATAAGGTAAGCTTAATATAAAGTAGATCCAATAACGGCGTATTATTGACAATATTTCATATAACAAACGTTCATTAATATTACTTTAGTTTCAGGCGCAATTTATAAGTTTTTCTTGCGTGATCGGCGTAATTTTGTGTTCACCGTAGACTTCGAGTATAGACCTTGTGGGCGTATTACGTGATACAACTTTTACGATATTTAGTGATACCTACGTAAGTTTTCTTAATATTGCTTATTATGATTGAATATAATGTCTTTTTGATATTGCAACAGAATTTTAAGGAAAATATATAAGTAAATAAAGAAATATTTAAATATAATTTTAATATAATTAATAAAAATTAAGAAGTTTATATTAATTTAGTACTACATTACAAACTATATATTGGACTTGACTTTAAATAGCCACAAAACATATTCACATCATTTTATTAAAATACATACAAAATGTGTAAAATGAAAATTCATTTATGCTTAACAACGGAGACCTGACACGAATGTGTCACCTAAGCAAACGCTGCAATCAAAACGTCCAAGTTTGGATCTGGCTGTTTGTACAGGCCTTTACGTCGTCAGCGGCTTTTTATCTTCACGTACTAATGTACGAATTGAGGTAAGTAAGGCTTCTTATAGAAGCTCATTCAATTTAGAACTTGTGAATTTCTAATTGTGAAGTCAGAATTTATATTATGATGCCCAAAGATATACTTTTTTTTAAATTCAATAATATTTTTATCTACAAAACTTGTCAATTTCTATTAATACCACAGTTCTTATACGGTATTCAAATTCATATTAATCTTTCTCACTTCAATTTTAACTACACCAGAACGTCCAATCTGAGTAAATCCCTTTAAACTAAATAAAACAAATCATCTCACAAATATTATTCCAGTAATATCAGTCCACAAATATCCAATAGAGTGGAAGTAGAGCTGACGATTCATCAACCTGTGTAAACTGACCTCCGGTACTCGGAACATTGTTTGGACATTGTGATGTTATGTTTGCATACTAACATTTGTAGCTACAAATTTTGGATAAGAAGTGCAACTTTTGCAAAATTCGACAACATTTGATTTTGGTAAATATTTGAATATTTGTTTTACATTCAGACTTTAAGGCTGAGAGTTATATAGCTTTAGTAATTGTATAGCTTTAGAAGTCTTTTTTAGAAAAAAATAAAACTCTTGATCTTGTCTTCGTTTACTCCATAGAATAAACTTTAAGAAATGACAAATATTATAAACTAATTGTTTACAAACAGAAAGGAAATATTATAAACAGAAAGGTGACAGCTCGAATCCGGCAAACTCTAAGCCTATCGATATCACATCCCTGCTCTCCAAAGTTATGGAGAGTATAATAAACAGCGAGCTCTTGGTTTATCTAGAGGATCACCAGTTGATCAACGACCGTCAATTTGGCTTTCGCCATGGTCGTTCAACTGGTGATCTTTTAGTTTACCTTACTCACCGTTGGGCTGCAGCTGTCGAAAGCAAAGGCGAAGGCCTGACAGAACAAATATATTATTATATACAATAAATTGTTTCTGTATACAAAAATATTATTCTTACACTAGGTAAGCCGATCCTAAAAACATTAAATAGTGATCATCTATCTATGATATAACAAGATAATTAATGAATTATTTAAAAACGTCATAATAAAATTTAATTTCGTTATATACAAATAAATCATTAAAATATCAAATCGCATCTCTAGATCAGAAAGATTAGGATTAGTCACGTTCGAGATCTGAACTTTGATAACTAACGAACGATAGTAGAAGAGGGCACTATGAGCAAAAGAGAAAATTAAACGAAAAATTCGCCTACATTGTATACAAGAGGGTTGTGAGTTCGATTCCCAGTCAAAATATTTAATTGTTTTCGTTTATAATTTCTGACAAGACAAAAAAAACATTTTATGTACTGTCAGCATATCAGAGAACGTAATTTTGACTGCTAGTTTCTAAATTTCTGTTTCCTAAATTGCTATACTCAGAGTGAATCATCATTAATTATTTTCAAAGCTAAACTTTTGCAAAATATATCTATATTTAGCAGTATTTTTTTTACTGTATATATATATATATATATATATATATATATATATATATATATATATATATATATATATATATATATATATATATATATATATATATATATATATATATATATATATATATATATATATATATATATATATATATATATATATATATATATATATATATATATATATATATATTGTTTGTTTATATATGGCATCCCCGACTAGTTTAGAGTCTTGTGCGAACACCCCGCGCGAGCGGTCAGTAGTAGTAGTTCCCAGTAGTTGTCGAGTTGTAGTAAAGGGGGCACGTGAGACGGCCGACGCGAGCGCACGTCCTTCCTGAATCTAATATTAATTAGCGGTGTGATTTTCCCTCCCTCAGCCTTATTTGATTTCCCTTTTGTGTATTCCCTCTTGATATTGAACCTGACAAAGACAAACCTACAAAAGATAATAGTGCAAGTAACCCCTAGTGAAGAAGACTCAAGTGAGACATTCCATGCCGGCCGGGAACAATCAGTGTTTGTGTTGTGAATCATGAAGATAAGGTACTGTACAATTTCTATTATCCTAAAACCGACTATAAAGTAAATAATTAATAAATAACCTCCACTTCAGCACGCTTCCACAATTGCTGACCCCTACCCACTATTCAATATATATTTTTTGGTAGCAGAACGCAGTTTATTATATTCATTAAATACTACTATATACATTTTCTGGTAGCAGAGCGTAGTTTTCATCCCTCTGGGCCCCCTTAATTATATCGTGGTTTTCATCCCTCTGGGCCCCCTTAATTATAGCGTGGTGTAATCCCTCTGAGTCCCCCTGATTATAGCGTAGTTTCATGCCCCTGAGTCCCTTTGATTACAGTGTTATTCTCCCGTTTTGGTATTTTGGCTCTTAATTTGGTACCTAACGCATAATTACAATATAATTTGATTTCCTAACCTTTTAAAACGTGTTCGCATCGAGTTGTTTAAAATATAACGCAGTCGTGGGTAGAATCATATCGTCGCGCGCTCGCCTTGCCGCATACTACGCGTTTCATTCGAGTATGCTCGTGAATTATATTTTATTATAAATAATATTATATGAAATTTTTATACATATAATATTGAGTATATAATTGTGTAGGGTGAATGTATAATGTGTAAAATATATAAATAAATATTGAATATAATTTTATATATTAAATATAAAATATAATAAATACACATAATATGGTTACATATATTTTATAATATTACGCCTATACGTTATTACCTATCCCGTTTTAAATTATAATTGAAGTTAGTTAAAATATTTTAATATAATTTCCTTAAAAAACTAACTTACTTTAAAATATTATCCCTACACTTTTATTGTCACCCTTTTTTTTTATTTTTATTTAAATGAAGCTTAAGCCTTAATTGTAGTCATATTGTATATCATATTATTTTGTTGTATTGCGATATATGTAGATGCGACGCGTCCCTGAACTTGACCGTAACTGGTTTCTTATCTCGCCAGCTGTTGTGGATTCATTGTTTATTACGAGTTTATTATTTTTTCAATATTTTAGTTGAGTTATTTGTTTACTTGATTTCTGATTTCGCCCGTTGGTAGTGGGTTCATTGTTTATTACGAGTTTATTATTTTTTTTATATTTTAGTTGAGTTATTTGTTTACTTGATTTCTGATTTCGCCTGTTGGTAGTGGGTTCATTGTTTATTATGAGTTTATTATTTTTTTTTTAATATTTTAGTTGAGTTATTTGTTTACTTGATTTCTGATCTCGCCCGTTGGTAGTGGGTTCATTGTTTATTACACGTTTATTAACTTTTAATATTTTAGTTCAGTTATTTGTTTACTTGATAATTTAAAATGGCTACTCATGATGAAACAGTAAAATGTTCCTTATTTACGGAAAGCGCGGAATATAGAAAAAATATAGGTGTGATACGCTTTGTTTCCGATTGGATTACCGATACCTCGGAACTTCTTGGTACATCTGAAATACCTAGGTTATTAATTAGGTTCAAGGATTTAGATTCTCATTGTAATTCATTTGTAAACGCGTCCTCAGTGCTCCTGGGTGGGTTAGACCCGGCTATCGATTACCAAGAAATTAGTTATGTAAAAAAAGAAGTGCGTTTAGTAAATAAGAAAATAGACGACCTCCGGGTGCGTCAGTTAGAGTTGTGCCCACCTGCTCCCGTAGTTGATCCCGTCATGGCCGGTACACCCGTGGGAGTGAGTAATAAAAATATTACTGAGCGAACTACTTATAATAGATTACCTGATTTACCTATCCCTAAGTTTGATGGACGTCCTGACTCCTGGATAAGTTTTATTGATCAGTTTGACAGTGTAGTAGATTCCCAACACCATTTAACCCCCACAATGAAATTACAGTACTTGGTTGGATCCTTAGCAGATGAACCTAAGCGGTTGTTGCTACATTTAAAAATTGAAGAAGGCAACTATGAAGTTGCTCGTGAGTTGTTGAAACAGCGGTATCACAATACACGGGTTCTTGCTGATACCTACATAACCCAGATACTTACCCTGCCGGAGATTTCGAATAAATTAACAGGTTTGCGCGCGGCCTTTTTGAACCCCTTGTTAACTGCCTATCGCTGTTTAGAGCGTTTAGAGTTACCCGTCTCCTCATGGTCTTATATGTTAGTACATATATGTTTGACTAAGCTTCCCTCTGATTTGAAATCCCGTTTTGAGCGTTGTTATGGCGGTGACGCTGATGAATTACCTACCTTTAAAAATCTTATTACCTTTTTGGAAGACGAATGTCGTCACCATGACAACGTTGGCAACACCTCCTTTGTAGATTCTAACCTGACGAAATTTAAAAGTACTGTACCTAAACATACTTACCTTGCGGCTCCTCCTTCCCCTATGTTAAATAATAGACAAAAAATGTTACCTGTAATAAATAATAGTAAAAAATGTTACCTGTGTGCTTCCTCTTCCCATTACCTCCGTGAATGTCCAGAATTTAGAGCTATGAATCCTAGAGAAAGATCGGGATTTGTAAAACATTCCCGGTTATGTTATAGGTGTTTGGACAAACATTCAATTCTTATGTGCAAGCGGGACTATAAATGTTCAACCTGCGGTCGCTCATCCCATCACACTATGCTAT
This sequence comes from Dione vanillae, assembly GCA_037178615.1. NCBI lineage: Eukaryota > Metazoa > Arthropoda > Insecta > Lepidoptera > Nymphalidae > Dione > Dione vanillae. Next base: position 13,940 of record JAZFAU010000347.1, read on the forward strand.
GTTTTAATGATTCCCGTAACCCAGTGTATCCCACCTCATCCAATCGCAATTATAATTATAATTCCAAATTTAATAAACGCAATTATCCGCGTACCTATCCTTCTTCTACCCGCGGTCCCCATATGGGCGGGGGCCAGCATAAGAAATATTCCCCTTCGCAACTCCAGCGCTCCCCCCAACGACATTCCCAGAGAGCTTCTCCCCCCAGAGAAAATGCTCCGCCCCAACCTAGACAGGTTGAAAATAATAGACAGGTTGAAAATATTATAAAATATCGTGATAATTCCTATAATAGAGAAGATAGACCCACATAGCTAGATACTTGTATTACTCCCCTTTCCCCTTGCCTTAATATCTCACCCAATTCCCTTATATTATTGCCTACTGTTAAATTACACGTTAAAACTGCTAGTGGTTATTTTATTGAAGCGCGTGCCTTATGTGATACCGGTGCCCAGGGTTGCCTCATTACAACCGATCTTGTTGTTAATTACCTCAATTTGACCATCTCCCCCTCCTGTGCCCCTGTACGTGGCATAGGTAATATTCCTTTAGTGGTTTCCCGTGGTTCTATTTCCCTGTGTTTTAAACCTTTGTATAGTTCCTTCCCTGAGGTGTTAACCTTTGCTATGGTTGTAGATGTGATTGCCGGTGCGCATCCTGAGTTTGGGTTCCCTGAGTCTGTGTTTTTTCCTAGTAGTGATTTTTCCCTTGCTGACCCTACCTATAGTAAGCCTGGCCCGATAGATGTACTATTGGGTGCTGACGTGTTCGGCGTGCTTTTATTGCAGGATAAAATATTTAACTTTGGCGGCCTTACTGCTTTATCTGCAATTTTTGGTTATATTGTTTGCGGTCCAGTCGCTGCCGATTATGGTGAATTGGAGCCCCCCATGACTGGAATGTCCTTATCCCGTCTCATCGAGAGATTCTGGAGGGTCGAAGAGACCCCTCAACCTATGATTGATAACCCCTTAGATAGCGATGGTGAAATTTATAAATAAAACCCGAAACTTACCCGTTGAGCTATCTGTATCCTTATCGCGTTAGCGCGTAGCGTTTCCTTGCGGTCTTCCCTAAGACGACTCTCACTCTTTCTTGACAAAGAAGGAATCATCAGAGTCGGTGGTCGTTTATGAAACTCCTTTAACATTCGAGGAATTAACTACAATTTTTGCTAAAATTGAAGCGGTATTAAATTCCCGGCCGTTATGTCCCTTATCTAATGACCCTAACGATCTAGAAGTTTTGACGCCTGGTCATTTTTTGATTGGCCAACCTCTTAGTGCTTTGCCGGAGTATCCCTATAACAATGTAAAAATTAATCGTTTAACCCGTTTTCAAGTAGTGCAACAGATAACTCAACATTTTTGGTCGCGGTGGCAGTTAGAGTACCTATACACTCTGCAGACTAGGCAGAAGTGGACTGATCCAGTGAATCCTCCAACAGTAGGCGAGCTAGTCCTCATCAAAGATGATAATTTACCCCCTTTACAGTGGCGACGTGGTCGCATTTCCCAAATTTATCCTGGTAAAGATAGCGTTGTGCGTGTGGTCGATGTTAAGACATCGACAGGTATCCTAAAGAGAGCCTTAACCAAATTAGTTCGTCTACCTATTAGTTAGCTACTCTCATTTTCTCGTAAACATTAGATGTTTAGGGCGGGGGCTATGTTTGTTTATATATGGCATCCCCGACTAGTTTAGAGTCTTGTGCGAACACCCCGCGCGAGCGGTCAGTAGTAGTAGTTCCCAGTAGTTGTCGAGTTGTAGTAAAGGGGGCACGTGAGACGGCCGACGCGAGCGCACGTCCTTCCTGAATCTAATATTAATTAGCGGTGTGATTTTCCCTCCTTCAGCCTTATTTGATTTCCCTTTTGTGTATTCCCTCTTGATATTGAACCTGACAAAGACAAACCTACAAAAGATAATAGTGCAAGTAACCCCTAGTGAAGAAGACTCAAGTGAGACATTCCATGCCGGCCGGGAACAATCAGTGTTTGTGTTGTGAATCATGAAGATAAGGTACTGTACAATTTCTATTATCCTAAAACCGACTATAAAGTAAATAATTAATAAATAACCTCCACTTCAGCACGCTTCCACAATTGCTGACCCCTACCCACTATTCAATATATATTTTTTGGTAGCAGAACGCAGTTTATTATATTCATTAAATACTACTATATACATATATATATATATATATATATATATATATATATATATATATATATATATATATATATATATATATATATATATATATATATATATATATATATATATATATATATATATATATATATATATATATATATATATATATATATATATATATATATATATATATATATATATATATATATATATATATATATATATATATATATATATATATATATATATATATATATATATATATATTTATATACGTATATTAAATGGATTAATTATAACTATAAAAATCGGCTTTTTAGCATAAATAAATATAAAACGTCGTAAATTATACATACAATACATACATATATAACCAAAGGTTCATACTTTCACATACACCTATTGTCATTCTAACTACTAGCAGTCTCTAATTTCAGTGATTGCTACCAAGATGCACCTGTGTGTTGGCAATAAGGAAGGGTGGTTTGCGGACAACCAAATATATATGTGTTTAATATACGTGTAGGTGTAGCTTATACTGTTAGGTTGTTGAAGATATGGCGCAGGTGACGACGTGTTTTTGAATATAGTGATTATTAGTTCAATTCTATTCAGTTGTTTTGTTTTTCATTTTTAAACTGTATAAAAACATTTAATAGCTTGACATTAAAAGTTGAAAAATTCAACTCAATTAAAAATAATCATAGATTACGAGTTGTTGCTAGATTAGAGTTATACACCAAACAATTTCAATTAAATTAGTTCAGTATTTTATACTGAACTAATTTAATTGAAATTGTTTGGTGTATAACTAGTATATATACTATCGAGGAAGGATTAGATTCAAAGTTAATATTAAAGTTCAGTTAACTAAAACAAAATAATAAACTGCTTCTTTAACTTACAAGTTATTGAGCATGATAAGTAATTTAGTTTAGTTCAGTACTACAGTATACTGATAAAAGTTAAACATAGCGTACATTTAAGCAATAACTCTACAGCTCAAGGAAACCATTCTAGAATCCGGATTTAAAGTGGGGAACGGAATATTTTAAAACGAGAATCCATTTACATATTATCTATTGTTATTTTCATAAGATGCTTATCAAAGAATAAAATGTTAAAACTAACCATTTTATGCGAAGCACCTAGAAGTTATAGATATACGCAACTAGAAGATAGTCTAAACGTATTCATATGTTTTTACTCTACTGTCACATTTTTTTTAGTTGCACGCTGGCAGCCATATGTAACCATATCAATCGTACGAACCTAGTGTTAAGTCACTCCGTTCATCGCTTTCCACCTTTCGAGGCATCGTTTTTTGAGTGGCGGATCTCACCACTGTGATTTGTCTAATAGAACCCACTAACTGTCTCGATCACAGACAGACACTATACTTCGTGCCATGATCCCTGGAATCTATTTTTAAAAGCCATTATTAGGATTTGAACCCACTAATATCGCTTATATTATATAAAAAATAAATGTTTGACTTAAGCTACAACTATTTTTTAGCTTAAGCATAATTTACGCTGTGCCATTTGTTTCAGAAATAAATTAAAGAAGGGTCGTTAGAGTGAAATAATACTCTCATTACAAGTAACTGCTTTGCCAAATGAAGGATGATTCATTATATTGTTGTAACTATGTTGTGGTTCAGTGTGTTAAATTTAAACTTCCAAAAGAATTCAATGTTTATTTATGACAGATCTTAAATTATTTTTTGTAGTAAAATATATTCTTTTTCAATTTTTAGGGTTCCGTACAAAAATAAAAAAAACGGAACCCTTATAGAATCACTCGTGTTCCTGTCCGTCCGTCTGTCTGACCGAATCAGGAGAAATTTGGCAGGATGGTGTAATGCTGGACTCGAACACAGATGTGTGGGGATAAATTAGGTAATTAAAAAAAAATTTGCGAACCTTACTGAGTCATAAATCAAATGAAAGGGCTTGTTATCAGGATTTCGAATATATATTTTTTTATTTTTTTAAAATAAATAGTTTCGATGATATTCACGAAAAAAGCCGAATATTGACCATTACCTCCCCCCCCCCCCTAATCTCCGAAACTACTGGTAAAAAATGTTTTTAGGGAAAAAACGTTTTCAGGGGAAATATTTCACTATATTGTGTACGGAACCCTTTCCACGCGAGTTCAACTCGTACTTGACCGGATTTTTATTTCTATATCTTTAGTGGGATGCTATTCTACTTATTACAAGCCGCTTTTAATTTGAACTAAATAAAGCGAATATATGTATCTTAAGTTTCTCCTAGTATACTTAAAAGTCGTACTGTAATAATACCTTAATTAAAAAAATAGTTAATTTTAAAACATTTGATTTATTAATTTCAACTTAAACAAAATGAACATACACAGAGTCAGTAAAAGCTCACAAATATTAGTATCATAACCTTATACGTGTCTTTAAATAAGTAAATAAAGTCGGCTAAAGTGTTCTCGTGTTACCAATAGCATTTTTATCGCAACTTAAATATCACATTTTCTCAATATCGAACTAAGGCGTGAAATTGTGTTTGTGCAATTCTCGAACAAAATCTCAACGGAATAAAATGATACAAAGAAAGCCGAGCTTTTAAGCTTTCAATTGCTGCTGCAGGTGAATACTGCATTACTTAGATTGTTTAGGTTTCTTGAATGTAAGCTGGATTTTATTTTGGTTAACATTAAATCAAGGTTAACATTAAATTAAAATTGAATTGCTTTTGCCACAAATTTCACTTACTACGTTCTATTTATTAAATTAAATATTATTTTTTCCGAATGCGGATCAAATTAAATTAGTCATATTCAAAATCAAAATCAAAAATTATTTATTCATGTCGGTATTACAGATACACTTATGCACATCAACTTTTTATCTACTACCATTGCGGAATGGTGCTTTGTCATAAAGGAGAAGAAATGGCGAAAGAAACTTTTCAACACATCTTTTAAATAAAATAACATGTTTACATATAATATAGGTATAACAAGTATGGCTTAGCCTGAGCGGAACTGGTTGTAGAACTGATTAACTCCATGCGTCTTTGTCATTGATATAGTCATCATTAACTACCTTTACACTACTAGCCTTTGCTAACCAGTGTGTATTACGTCACTATATAATATATTAACACTTTACCATATATATCTAAACTAAGTCCCTACTAAAAGTACTATGAATTATCGATCCGCACAAACTTTATGAATAATCTAAAAATAAAAGTATTTCTCATTTTTATCTCACACTCATTTCTTCAGGAGAAAGTGCCAGTAATGCTCATGACGATTTATTTATTCTGAAGGAATGGCGTTCTGTTGGTATGCGACGAGAGTCTTTTGTATTTTTTTATTATTTAATAAGACAAATTACTGAATAACTATGAACTGTAGAAATTTGGCTTCCTCCAATACAATATGTTGATTCTAACATTATCACATAGACACTGCTCAAATTAATAGCAATAAGCATAGTATCCTTATTGCTATTAATTTGAGCAGGAGTAAGGATTTCGTATTAAAAAAAGGGAAATAATATCTATTCGTCAGTTAAGACTGTTTTTCTATCATCATCATCATCATCATATCAGCCGTAGGACCTTCACTGTTGAACATAGGCCTCCCCCAGGGACTTCCAGTGCGCCCTGTCTAATGCTATTCGCATCCAGTGGCTGCTTGCAACCCGGACCAAGTCGTATGACCTGGTAGGAGGTCGTCCCACGCTGCGCTTGCCGGTACGTGGTCAGTTCTCCGTACTATGTGCCCTGCCCATTGCCACTTCAACTTACTAATTCGTTAGGCTATGTCGATTACTTTCGTTCGTTTGCACGCGATCTCGTAAAGAAATGCCGAGCATGGCCCTCTCCATAGCTCGTTGAGCGACCTTGAGCTTCTTTATGAGGCTAGTAGTAAGAGACCACGTTTCTGTGCCGTAAATCTTCATTGGTAACACACATTGGTTACAGACTTTCGTCTTAAGGAACTGAGGTATTTTGGACGAATAGATACTACTATTTTTCTATTGATTGAGTAAAGATATGAAACTCTTGATAACATCAATTAAACTATAGATAATATAAGTTAAAGTTAAGACGAAGAATAATCTAATTCTCAATTCAAATCATTAACACAAAAATCAACATACTTAAATGTTTTATAATTTAGATTTGCCTATACGTTTTATGAAAATTTCAGATATATCACAGATATAAGCAATTATTTACATATTATCATATGTATGTATTTATCAGTTCGTAAATACCTCCATAACTTATATGATAAAATCTGGTCAAGAAAGCAAATACCTACGTCTTTTGGAGAAGCAGTTTTTGTCCTCATTCCCAAAAAAGACCGGGTAACAGATCCAAAGGATACTAGACCGATTGCTCTCACCAATACTTTATCTAAAATCTTTTTCTCAATACTTCAGACGAAAATGACTCATTTCATGATTAGCAATAGGTACTTCAGGCCGAATTACCAGAAAGGGTTTCTACCCGGAATTTCTGGATGCCTGGAACATAATAGTTTGTTAACTGCTAGCTTAAAAGACGCCAGAACGTGTGAGAGACAAGTTACGGTATGTTGGATAGATTTAGAAAACGCGTTTGGATCAGTACAACACGATCTATTGATGTTCGCTTTAAAATGGTATAATTTTCCTACGATAGTAAGCAGCATAATCGCGTCATACTATTCAAAATTAAAATTCGTTATTACCTCAAAAGACGGCCATTCAAAACCTTTAGGCTATAATGTAGGTCTTTTTCAGGGTTGTTGTTTATCCCCAATAGTATTTAATATCGTTATTAATATTTTACTAGATATTCTAATTAAACACGAGAAAAAATGGGGTTATCGGTTTAAGTTCAATAACAAGTACACGGAATCTATTCTTGCTTTTGCGGACGATCTTGCGATACTCACTAGAAATCCAAAGCAATGCCAGCTGCTATTGGATGAAGTAGACGAATTTTGCACGTGGACAAAAGGAATGAGGACAAAACCTAGTAAATGTCACTGTCTTTGTCTGGGAAGACGAGACACAAAATATACCTCCTACGATCTGGGACTAAAAATTGCCGGTGAAAGCATTGCTGTAGTTTCCGAGGCGGCACCTTTTAAATTTCTCGGTAAGAAAATAGATTACAAAGGCCGAACTCCATCTTTAGATGTACTAGTCGACAGCTTTATGACGGATCTTGAAAAGGTAGACCATCAACCTATAAGTAATGTCAAGAAAGCTTGGATTTACGACAATTTTCTAACATCACGTCTGAATTGGCCTTTCCTCGTATATGATTTTAATAAAACTCTCTTGGCAAAGTTAGATGCAAGCGTCATAAAGATGCTGAAGTTTTGGCTTGGGCTAGCGCATTCGGCGGACACCTCAACCTTATTTAGAGACAAAAATAATTTTGGGTTGAGATTAAAGAAACCATCGGAGCTCTATAAACATCTAAGAGTCGCCAAAACACATATTCTGGGAAAATCACGGGATGAGATTGTTACCTCACTTCCAAGAGACAGAAGTGTCCCAGAGCTCGAGTCAAGACTTAAATTCCATAAGCAATTTATGATAGGAGCACAATTTAGTAAAGTAGGGTTAGGATCAAAGAGGAAAGTCCAAGACACAGACATAATAAAATCTTTTATTCGGCAAGACGAGAACCATAAGTATAAGGTGCACGCAATGGGCTTAGAAATGCAAAATGAGTGGCTAACTATAGGAGAATTCTGTATCCCTTTAGCTTTAAAATGGCGCACCCTAATTCACGACTGGTCTCCAGCACTGTTAAAATTCTACCTAAATGCGTTCCAAATGACTCTTCCAGATCAAAGTAATTTAGTGAGATGGGGTAAAGCTACCGATAAATCTTGCTACATCTGTAAAGAGGCAGTGGGGACAGCTAAACATATGCTGGTGGGGTGTAGGGTACTCTTGGATAGTGGTCATTACTCGCGGCGCCATGACAAAGTACTGGAAATCATACGTGAAGCCGTTAGTCTTTCAGTTGCAAGAGCACAGAGAAACATAACAACCAGCAAACGCTCAATAGAGTTTGTGAAAGAAGGTTCTCATAAAAACCTATACAAAAGCCTTTCTCCATATTAGATCCAGCTCCTGATTGGACACTTGTGATGGACACGTATGAGAAACAGTATAAAATCCCTGAGGATATTTGTGTTTCGTCATCCAGACCGGATATTTTTCTATATTCTCGAAGCCTAAAACGCGTAGTACTGGTAGAACTTACAGTTCCGTGGGAAACAAATATCCCGAAAAGTCACCACCTTAAACTCAACAAGTATTTCGATCTTACAAACGAACTGACCAGGAATAGGTTTAGAGCTAGCTTATATGCGGTTGAAGTAGGAGCGAGAGGTATAACAGCGAAATCTCTCTATAGTTTATTAAAAGATCTCGGCCTGTCTAGAACTATCACAAATTCATTTCTAGAACGCACTTCGAAGGCGGCTTTGGTAGAATCATTTAAAATTTGGTTAGGTAGTGGGAGGAGCTCGGACAGTGAAGGTGAGCGTTAATGCATTTTAAAGGGGCCCCTTTAAACCTACACTTGGGTCGCAAGTCCCAAGCGCTGCTCGGAGCTCCTCTTCCTACAACACGATGGGCCCGGCACCCGCACGGTGAATCCATGGAACGCTAAGTTGTTTCTTCTCTACAAAATAATTACAAATTGCCATTTGTTTAATTAACCTAACTCTAATATTGGAATAAATTTAATAGAAGAATAAAAAAATCTAAACTAATATATCTTATTTTTTGACATAAAACAGTCTTAGACTACCAGTATGTGTCTATATATGAGTTACTTTAAATAATGATTCATTAATAATAACCGTAAACCTTTAAGTAAATTATTTACTTAATTATTACATTAATATATAATTTGTTATTTATATTTACATTTTCCAATATAATTGGTCGTGAATACAGCAAGTCGTAAGTGTGCACGAACTCAGCTAATGCCGAGAGTGAGAATTCCAAGTTGTTTCTGCAAACAATATTCCATGGAGTATTACTTTGTTGATGCTGAGCAGGAAACTTTATCGATTTCAGTTTAACCAACATTATTGTTGTGATATCTAGAACTTATTTTGTTCTCAGAAATTATTTTTCCTAACATATGTATATCTATTGACATAACAATTTGTGCTTTGTTCTGCACTGTTGTCAATTTTGCTTATTGTATCGGGAAATTTAAGGGCATGCAAAGTTCAAATTAGAAGAAGGTGGAATTTAAAGAATTAGTGTTAATTATCGACTATTGAAATCAATTAGGCACTTCGTTGATACGCTAATATTTGATGATTTGTAAAAATAATTATTAACATATAAATGTTACTCAGGTTCTAAGCTCTTTGAGGTTTGGAATTGAACACTTGTTAGATAATATTTAATTGATATTCAAAATTAGTATCTATTTAGTACTGCATATAGCAATAATAAACAGAGAGAATAATGTGAAAACACATCGTTCCACTACTTATACTTATACATACTTCTTACGTTAAAGTTACCAGCGTCTATACTTATTTAAATACAGAATCATGGAACTTTTATAATTCTCATTAAATAATTAGCTGAAAAACAATATAACTTAATGAAATTCAATTATAAATTAGTTCAATTATTTTGACAAAAAAATCTTACACGATTTTTTTCTATGTAAACGAACAACAATACGGCAAAATTAATGGCAACAAAATAAAATATCATAAGGAAAATCCAAAAAAACAATTTTCATATTTATTATTACGTTTTGTTTCTGCTTCCCCTAATTCGTAAAGTGAGTATCAATAATCGTTATTATTGAAACTGCCCTTATTATATCGATACGTCATTAATTTGATTTAAAAATATGTGTACACAGATTTTGTTATATCTTTAGTAATTGTAGATTATTTAATTTTTTCTTATTTTTCCTTTATTTTTAGCATTATAAAGAAGTAGTCTATCGTAATCAATTCGATAACTTTTCCCTTCTGCTTCTTGGGATATATTTTATTATTCACGCATTAGTAACAGATTTTACTATTAAATATTTACTTGATATTATGTAGAAGAAGAAACCTATATTTCAGACTTACATCGGACACTTAGACTACTTCATGTGAAATCGATGTACAAACATCAATATGCTAATTCTCCGTCTACGAGCGTCAGTAAAACCAATAGCACGATCTACATAAGAGCAAGCAGGCGTCGAAAAGCCTTGCATTATGTATTGAGCGGCCTGACCTCTCGTGTTATAGAACTTATACAGGGGCATGAGTGATTTTAATCAATTTCAAAGTCAAATGCTTTTGGGATACTTTTTATTAAAAAATATATTAGGTAGGATATGCTTCATTAAGTTATTTTGTTTGGTGAGTATTAAAGTTATTTAAGTAATGAAACTGTATGCATTAAAGTAAGGTATCGCTTTATTGAATGACTAATTATGGCTGTTTAATATTTCTTTGGATTGACAAGTAGAAGAAAAAAGTATATATATATATATATATATATATATATATATATATATATATAGGATATATATCTATATATATATATATATATATATATATATATATCATATAATAGATATATATATATATATATCTATATATATATTTATATATATTATATTATATATATAATATATATATATTATATATATATATATATATATAGGATATATATATATATATTATATAGATATATATATATATAATACATATATATAAATGAATTGCTGTTCGTTAGTCTGTCGCAAAACTCGGAACGGCTGAACGGATTAGCTTATCTTGTCTTGAATTATCGTGGGAGGTCTAGGAAGGTTTGTAAAAGGTGAAAAAATTCGAATATTGCCGCGGAAAATCCTCAAAAACAGCATTTTCCCCTTTTTTTTTTCTATTTCCCTACAAACGTTTTCTAAAAAAATAGAGAGTCATTTGTCCTTATTACCGCTGCATAAAGTTCACATTCGCGTGCGCGTTGAAAGGATCAAATCTCGCGTTCTGGAACTCAACAGACGAAAATTGCATATTGTCAAAACATTTGAAAATAGATTTTGACAACCACTAATATGCATTCATCCTGTTCGCATTTCAGAGCATGTAAAAAAAGTATTACGATATTATATCTATCTTTGTGATACGTGCGCAGAACTTTCTTAACTTTGGTGATCCTTGTGATAGTGCATCCAAGTATTGCTTTTTTTGTGGTAGTGACACTTTATTGCTAAATAAGCATAAATTTTTTCACTTTGATTACTTTACAATTTACGATGCCGAGGCGAAGAGACCTTCCTTAGGTCGTCGTAGTCATTCAAATTGCTAAGACTATCGCCACGTGGCTACCGCACTGTGCCCCGAGAACAGACAGCTCAGAGAAATATCTATTGCTATGTTCAAATTGCGTTCTTTAGTGATTGACTGTAGGAATATGCTTAGATGCAACGAGTTCGTGCACACAACACTCAACAGCAGCTAGACGAATGAAATGTAGCGAATCCGCAGACGCAGAGCTCCTGTGATTCTTGAACGACTGCATTCCACTATGATCCGGCAATTGATTATTGGGTGTTGCTCGACAATCGTAACAATTGGGGAAATGAAAACATTTGTGAAAGTATTGTAAGGCGTTTAATACACTGGTGAATCTACTGGATTATGTTGGCTTGAAGGCAAAGTAAAATTGCCACCTGGGTTCCCACCACCATCCTGTACGCTCTTTAGTTTTCTGGGGAAATTTTTTGTGGAACTGATTCTAAACACTCTTGACCCAACCAGTCAGAAATCTAACAACGGTTTCCCGACATCATTTGGTCTACACATATTATACAAGACAATTTTATGCCACGTTTCAAGGTATATATCAGAATCTTTTTTTATATTATGCAAGTTTGTACTAAAATCTATTATCGAAAATAATTATGGCCCACTTTTTTAAATTACAGATACAAGGAACAAATTTATCATTTCCTGGGAACTCTGTTACCACTACCTGTGCAGATCAATCAATTTTTACAAGTTTATTTTATGGGCATTCGATTCGGAAATTAATAATCGTTTGTGCTCACAATACCACAGTGAAGAGAACCATTTGTCCAACAATTACAAATGTTTCTTCATCAGAATAACAGTTAGTAAACATGTTCAAAATCAGTGATCGGAAATGCCCATCGAAGCCATAATATTATTATTCGAGCTGACAAAACACCTGCCGGTGACACACAATGAGGTTCAATTCCCTACCTTGATGAAGTTGCTGTTGCATTGTGGGAAAAATTTTTACAATCTGAGTATTTGGCTTCATCGTCGAAAGTGATTTAAAACGTGTATCGAAACACACAGAGTTATGATGCACTACAATATCCTTTGATCTTCTGGCAGGGGGGAAATATGGTACCCTTTTAATATCAAAATTGTAAATCAAGTAACATGTAAATAATTGAACACGCTTAAATACATTTTTAAAATTCAATTCAACTAAGTAACAATGTAACATTTATAATTTTGATTGCCGGTGTGAAACCAACAAAAAAGTTAGTTCTATGATTTCTATTCATACAGACCATGAATCCGTCAAGGTGAAAGTAATCATATTTTGATGTTCAACGACTTTTTTCATCAGTATTTGCATTGAAGTATGTCAAATTGAACTGAACGATTGAAATACATCCGTTTTGAAAACCACGACGGCTACGGTCAGAGGAAAACATCCAGCTCCGCGATGCTATAAATGCTGATGGCACTGGAATAATGTAGGAAGAATGACAATTTTCCAGCTACTTATATAGGAAGCCCCCACATGCTGATATGCTCAGGTGCTATGTCCATATGTTTAGGCATTATGGCCCCCAGACTTAAGTTTGTTCATTCACATTGTACCCAAAATGGCCGAAATCGAGAAGGAATCCTACATATCAACATCAGTTGATAGACATGGACATAACGGCCAGGTTTTTTTACACAAAAATTAAAATCTCTCAGGAATTTCTTAATAAAGCAGTGGCGTGTATGGCCGAGTCCGTTGTTGGATGTACTCTTAGAATGGCAAAAAGCGTGGATTGCCACATGCGCACAGTTTAGTCTGGTTATTGGACAAAATAAGCCAGATGATATTGATTCCTTATTTCGCGAAATACCAGATGAATAGTTTGACCCAAAATGGCATGCAGTAGTTTTACCAACACATGAGATCAGGACCTTGCGGACATTTCAACTACAATTCACCCTTATTGGTCGCGTAGTTGTTCCAGCGATACCCAGAGACCTGCTTGCTGAAACCATAAAGGAAATGATGATACCCATGTATCGTCGGCGACAGTGCGGACAGTGGGCGATCGGTAGTTTGGGTGAAGGTAAGAGGACAAATGTTGATGTAGATATCGTTGGAGTTGTTCCCTACTCAGCCACTATTGTCCACAAGCTTTTGAGACTCACATCAATGTGGAATAATTGTAATTCTGTGAAGTCGATAAAGTACATATGAAATATGTTACTAACGGTAGTGATATGGCTGTCTTCGGTGTAACCATGCAAATGATAAATATTTCAACAGTACCAGATGGGTGCTATGTAAGAGGCCCGAGCTATTTGGCGTATCTTTTCATTTGCGATCCATGAAAGACACCCTAACAGTAGTCACCAGTTGGCATCCTGTAGAAAATGGTCAACGAGTTTATTTAATGAATCTAACGCGCAGACCATTGGGCACATCCACCGGCAACAACATTAACAAGTTTCTTCTCGTCCAGTCGGTCAGCTGATGATTTTGCTCGCAATTTGCTGTAGTCTGACATGCCAAGCTATAACATGGACGCATCATCGAAATCTTCAGCGTCGAAAACAATTAACCCGTTGAAGGACATCCAAAGTATTTGCTTCAGAGCTCTGGGCGCATCTACACAGTACATCCCATAAAGATGAATGTTATTATTTGCGATTCTGGTGGGTGAATGTTCGTGAGTCCGTACAATCGTGTTAAAACACTGAGAACAGTTAATGGACCGCTGTGTGCGACTTACCGTGAGGCATGTCACTATTACATTTACTTGATAACGATTCGCATTGGATGAGAACTCCCAGGATTCCGTATATCTTCATCGCCCGCAATCCAAATTCGTACATTGTTTGGCGATTATCATATCGACATGTTCCCCTCGAATCCAAAGAATTTGGGTTACGTATAGAGATGACCTGCCTGAGGATGTTTGCCGTTGCGGCCGTCAACTTTGAATCCTACACTACAAAATGACTGAAGAAATTTCAATGACACCACATTGTCATGATAGAAGAATGTGTTTATTGATGGCCATAATATTGTCGGTTTGGGAATGACACACCCAATCGTCTATGCACGATGCATTCAACCACGAGTTTGCAAAGAGAACATCAGTACGACATTGGCAATAGCCGAAACATTTCGTACAAATTTCCACAATTAATCAACACACAGCATTGGCTTACGACACTTTGATAGAAAGCTGTAACAGTGGATCTGGAGGAATTTAGTTCCTTGAGTGCTCCCGAGGAACCGGAAAAAACGTTGTTAAATTTCATTGCTTTTGGTCGAATCATATTCGCGAAAGGATGTTGCTCTTACGCGTTACTTCAATCTGGAATATACTGCAACTCTGCTATAAGGCGCGAACTGCCATTCTGCCTTGAAATTACCACTAAACATGCAAATCACCGAAAACACCAATTTTGCAACATCGGGCTAAAATCGCGCAATGGCCCAAGATCCTACAGGTATGCAATGATTGTTTGGGATGATGCACAATGGCCCTAAGAGGTCACTGGAGTCCTGACGAACTTTCAAGATCTTCATGACAACCAAAATATTTTCGGTGGGGCCATGATTCTGTTGTCATGTGATTTTTCGTCAGACTCTCCAGTTATTCCCACGATCAACTGGTTGCGCTCAACTAAATGATGCCTAAAATCTCAAATTTTGGCAGGTAACGTAAAGACCTCCACTTAACAACCTACAATGCGAGATTATTGCACCAAGATGAAACGCGAAATGTGTTTGCGAAGCAGGTGTTACCATTGGAAAGAATAAAGTTGCAGTGGACACCTCGACCGGATTTACCATTACCTTCAGATTTCTGTCACATCACAACTCAAAAGTGGAGCTTATTCCAAAGTTTTTTCCCAATATAGTGCAAAAGTTCAATCACCTACTTGGCTGGGGCACGAGCATATTAGCAGCGAAAAATAAAGATGGCGATGAGCTAATGCGACAATTAATTTTCTTCCAGGACATTGGTTTCCTTTAAATCGTCGACAACCGTATTGAACCCGGTGACGTAATCAATATCCCACTGAAGTTTTTTAAATTACTGGAATTGCTGGATTACAACTCACAATTGCACTTAAAAGTAGATCATTTGTTACATGCTGCGTACATAATCAAACCATACTGCTGCACACTATCAATGGACAAAGACTTGCTGTGCAAAGCAATATAACGTCATTGAGGCGACCAATCATAACATGAAAATACAAGGAAGATGTCTTGACCCGCGAACCGATAGGACCAACACTTACATTCGATTTTAAACGCTGTACAAGTCCAGTACGGTCTGGCCGTTGCGAGGACCATAAATAAATCGCAAGGACAGTCGTTAGAAGTTTGGTGGAATCAACTTGGAAATTTCCTGTTTCGCGCATAGACAATTATACAGTCGCGTGTTGCGGCGCGTCGGAAAACCGTCTTCTTTGTTTATTTACTCACCACAACCAAACAAAAAATATAGTTTGAAAAGCTTTAATTAATGAACAGACTGTAATTTTATTATGTGTGTGTCTGTGAATATCAAATTTAAACTCTTTTCTAAGTAAGCAACATGATGATCGAAAACTTCCTGCTTGATTTGATTTTTTTGTTTTAAAAATCATTTTATACAAAAGATTTAGTTTTTTTTATTTATCGATGATGCAGTACGAAGTCCTGCCGGTCAGCTATTATTATATATAGATATATATATATATATATATATATATATATATATTAATATAATATCTATATAGATATAATATATATATATATTATATATAGATTTAAGATATAATATATACTAGATAATAATATATATATATATATTATAATATATATTAATATATATATCTATATATAATGTATATATATATATATATATAGTAGATATATATATATATAATATATCATATATATATATATATAGTATATATATTAGAGATATATATATATATATCTATATATATAGATATATATATAATATATATATATATATCTATAATCAGATTATATATATCTATATATATATATAATATATATATATATATATATAGATATATATCATATATATATAGTATATATATATAGAATATATAATATAATATATCTATATATATATAGATATATATAATATATATGATATTATATAATATATAATACTATATATATATATATATATATAATATATAATATATTATATATATATATATATTATAGATCTATATCTATATATATATCTATATATAATATATATATATATATATATATATATAGATATATATATAATATATATATATAGTATATATATATATATATATATCTAGATAATATTTTGTTTTACTGTCCTAACAACTTTGCATTCTAATTTGCTACGTAGTTTTGAAAAATTTTAATTAGTAAAGATAAAGCTCTAGCCAGTGGTTGTCAACTTACGTTTTCGCAAAGAAGAACTTATATGTACTCATTTTGATATAATTTGTGAACTTTTGATGGTTAGGGTTGAGTTTGTAAGTGATTGGGAACCATTGGCTTAAACAACAATATTTAAATTCATCAACCAACACTCAACTTCTCTAAAAGAGATGAGATTGAAAAATGGAAATACGATATCCTACGTTAAATTTACAGAAAAATAACAATATATATAGTAGAACATCTATTAGTGGAATATCAAGGGAGAGGCAAAAAAATACAGAATATTTTTTAAAGTATAGAGGTAAATATTATCAAAATATTATATTGTTAATTATTAAAGTAGTAACAAGATATAATTACTAATTCAAATATACAGTAATATTAAGCAAATTTTCGTATAGCAACTAAAATATTTTAAAGTCAAGTCATACATTACTAGCCGTTGCCTTCAGTGCAGAATACTCGAGCATTCTATTGTTCTGAACTCTGAGTGCAGTGTAATAACACTTGACCTCTCCAACTCTTTCGACATGTTACATGTAAATGCAGTTTAATGCAATATTTCATATAAAAATGTTGTATAAAATTTACACATACCTGGACCTGAACTTCTCTTGAACAATTGAAGTGCTTAAGCCAATATATATATATATATATATATATATATATATATATATATATATATATATATATATATATATATATATATATATATATATATATATATATATATATATATATATATATATATATATATATATATATATATATATATATATATATATATATATATATATATATATATATATATATATATATATATATATATATATATATATATATATATATATATATATATATATATATATATATATATATATATATATATATATATATATATATATATATGCACACACTATTGTGTGTGTATATACTATTGTATAGCATAGTATATAAATATATAATAAAAGATATAATCCATGTCCAATATCTCTTATATAGCAATACCGCTTATATTGTTAAAAAAATATAATTTAATATATAAAAGGTTGCAGTACAAATTGGCTACTTACCGATATTTTTATTCCCTTTCAATAAAATTCAATACTTGTATTTTATGCGAGAGGCTCTTTTCATTTTGCGCTATAGAAGTCGATATTTAAGTTTCATATAAAATATCAAGTTTAAATTAAAAGAGTCAATCTGTAGAGAATTTCGCAGGAGGAGTTGTTTTCTTTTTCACATTCTATTACTTTCCTTCGTCGTACTTGAATAAGTTACTCGATATTTCTATTTATTTACGTTTATTGAGTTGGTGGTTTATTTCTATGAATTTTATTAAAATAAGGAAACGTTTTGTTTGTTAATTAAAATATAATATATAGCAAGATGGTAGATATATACATATTTTACTTGTAAATTTGGTAAAGTATAGTATGGCGTTTTAATGAAACATCTAAGTAGCCTTATATTATTTTCGTGATTATATTATATGAAGTATTAATAAGATTATTGTGAAAAACAACCCTTAGTTAGCGGATATTTATACATATCTTCGTATAGAGATGCTAACACTGCAATAATTTATATATACAATACTTTGGGAAAACATACAAATTTTGATGCAGTGTGACGAAAGCAGCATGCATGACTTAAAAGGTCAAAGCGCTTGGACGGTTTTCAAAAAGCTATCTTTAGGGTGGATTAACATTTTAAAAACTATAAAAGTATGTCAAATATCATTATTTCTTGCTAAATGATTGTTCTTGGGAAAAATATTTGTGAATGGCAGAGGGAAATATACATAACCTTCGTCGATTTTGAAAAAGCCTTCAACACGCTGAGGTGGAGCAGTATCAGGGACCGAAAGCTCAAAATATTCCGGTCTAATGTTAAAACCGTTTTGCTATACGGGCAGACAAGAAAAAAAAATCATCTCGCCAACTATAAAAGACATCTCGCGCCATCTGCAAGTCTTCATTAACTATCTTCGCCGCATTCTCGATATTTACTAGCCCGAGAAAATCTCTACAACTCGTACAAACGTACAACTCTGGGAATGCTGCGACGAAACTCTGATCGAACAGCAAATCAAACGTCGCAAGTGGGGATGGATTGGCCACACGGTCCGAAAAGATCCAGATCACATCCCTAGGCAAGCCCTAGACTGGAATCTCCAAGGCAAGCGTAAACGTGGCCGCCCTAAACAGAGCTGGCGTCGGACGGTCGCTGCAGAGGTGGCGAACATGGACCTGGAGCGAAGTCAAGCGCGATGCTCAAGAGCGGGCGGGATGGCGACGCACTGTGAATGCCCTCTGCCCCATCTAGGAGACTTAGGACCTTAAGTAAGAAATTTGTAAAATCTAACAAACGACAAAATTAATTTATGGTATCCAAAAATAATTATATACTTACAATTTTGTAAGTATAATAACTTCTATATGCAGTTATTTTCACAAAATCAAAAGGCAATATTCACTATATATTAGAATGTATGAATAGTTAAAAGTTCCACGCAATTGAAAAGTTTTTATGGTAAAAGTTTTTGTCATTCAAACTTTTTTTCATTCATTGAGTTGGAACCCGTACTAAGTTTTCTGTTCATAGACTTAACATTTATAAATGGATTCGTTCTTATAAGGGCATCACAATTCTACTTGAATAATATTAATTAACCAGTTACATATACAATTAAAATGTTCAATGACTTATTCTTAAAATCATTGTTGTCTTATATATCTGTAGAATCATATCTTCATTATCGTATCTTTTATCGATAGTGAGTATACGATGCTAAGATGGAAAGGTGGTGTGAAGTGAGCTGACTCATTCTTAAAACTATATGAGAAAGAAACTATATGAACTGTATGAAAAAAAAAGCCTTGTTATATCTGTCCCTGGAGTAAGATTGAGATAAGCGGTGGGTGGATGTCACAATGGAGTTAACTTACTAACCACTGATGATACTTAACACCTAGCAAGGTGAAGTGTATAAATACAGGGATTAATGCCAGGCAGAAGAAGTAGGCTTTGAGAAGAGTTGACATACTATTTTCTCCGTGTCCCTCCCAATACATGACATTACATATCGAGTGGTGAAATTTAACGCCGCGCTTAGATCGCACAGGATAAATATTTTAATATTTTAGTCTAGTCATATACTGTAAAGATCATTTATATCACATCATTAATATTAAATAAATCTTGACAGTTTAGTAAATATATCACATAAACCTAAATAACATTAAGACAATTTTCCAAATAAGCTTAATAGTCATACAAATTATTAATAAGTACCGTGAAGATATTTTCTATATAAAAAGTAAATAACGAATAAGTGAAAAAGGTGTCTATAAAATCTTCTAACCTATCTCCTTGACCGATCTTCAGAAGGAGTAAAAACCCTGTAGCGCTCGATATAACTCTTTGAAGACGTATATTGTAAGAGATCATAAAGTTTGTTTACAACTTGTAGGCCTGATCTCGTTATGATATACATTTTGCGTATAGTATTAGCGTATAGTATTCTTAGATAGACGTAAAGTGTATGTCATATTATAGGATTTAAGTAATTTTGTCGCTAGTAAGTCGTAAATAAATTGAATCGCATTTTCTAAATTTGTAAATATTATGGCGCAGCGTTAAATTTGGCGTCCCTACTTTTGTTTAAATATATCTATATGCATATATGTACATTTCGTAATTGATTTCGATAATAAGTAGGAAAGCGAGTCAAAGAGTGTCTTAACATAAGCTTTCTTCTGCCTATAGTTTCCTCTGCCTATACTAATACGTGTATGACATAGAACGAGTTACAAGAATTCTTTACTTATATATAATTCAGTTGTGTCCTTCTTTCAAAATCTTGAAGCAATATGGAGAATGCAGTGTCTTAACATTATACAGGAACTTTAAAGACGTACCTTAAAGAAAGACAATAAAATCACCTTATAGGGGCTTAGTTACTTCTGTTGATATTCAGAACCCAAGAAAATTTCTTTTACCTTCATTTATAATAGAAAAAAAATAAATATTCAATTCTCTCATTAAAGTAAGAGTTAAATAAAAAAATGATATTGAAAAGATTCCCATATATTTCAATTAATCATTTACATGCCCAGAAACAGTAATGAAAAACGCCTTTAAAATGTGTACCGACAGCCGGATTAAGTAAATTGCATTGAGCCGCTCGTAAATATTTTATTTACTGTGTCATTGGAAATCTGTGAAATATTTTTATGGGTTTTCTAAAAGTATTTTCTATTTCCAGTAATAATATTTTAAACTCTATTCTTTGTAAAAATACAAGCAATCTCATTTTATCTACTACGCTTAATCTATCCTGGAAATTTTATATATTCACTGCAATTAGGTGCTACTTGCTTGTGTTTATTTAAAAAGGGTTTTTAGGATTTTACACATTTTAGGGTTATATTAAAAAACACTGTATATATCATCTCGCCTGTACATATATGGTATGATGAAATATACTGAAAACGAAAAAAATATTTTAAAATATTTTCCCTTATTTTAAAATTACTTTCTCATTCGCTTTTGATGTATAATAAAAAACATTTATTACGTATCTAATTTATTTTTATAAATTGACATTACAGCCAGTATAGAATATCCTAATATATTCTTTATACTAATTTAACTTAAATTAAATCATATTAAAAATTTATCTTACAAACATAAGTCTTTATTAACATTTATGAGAAAAGCTTAAGGCACGCAACGCATATGCTTAGTAATATATGAGATGGGCGCGTCGATATTACGGTACGTCTGTACCTTAACAAGGTCTAAGCCTCCATCTGGCTAATAGTGTGATATAGATATATTTATCAAGTATGCAAGTCGTGTGACTATAAGTGCAACGGTTCACGTTGCACTTATAGTCACACAAATATATAAAATAAATATCTTCTTCTACTCTTTAATATATAAAGCAGGGTAGAGAGACTGAACATATTGTTGAGACACTTCACTTCCCACTATCCGTCCAATTTTACGATATTTTGATTCTCAATTCGCCGCTGCGTCACTGCAATCGTTTTTCTTTCCAATCTTCTTAATAAATTCAAAGCAAACATCAAAAAACAAATACAGCTAACGATAACAATATCTTCATTTATGAACAAAACAAACAAAATCCCAGTTGAATGTTTTGGCTTCCGATAATTTCATATTCCAATTGTAACTAGCGTGTTCCTTTAACCCAGTCACGTCTCGTCCTGATGAAGGGTCGGACTTTCCTGATGTGATCGGGTTCTGTGATATCGCGGTTGTCTAGTTCACTCAATGAAATGAAATCTGTATGAATTTTCTTTTATTTTACAATATGAGCTTGGATATATTGGGAACATTCTGAGATAATTTACTTGATGCAGAAAAAACTTTAAAACTATCATTTTGCTGCATATGAACGCAACGTACATAACTCAATAACAATACTATTACATAATTTTCGTTGGCATCGGTTCTACAAAACGTCTTAACCCATTTTCCTTTTCGATTGAAAAACAACATTTCCCATAGGCTCTCTATAATTCAGTATTTTTATCATACAGGAAGATGGTTGTTGATACGAAATATATACATCCCTAGAGGCTATTAGACGTGAAGTGTTGATAGGTTGAAATTTTCTTTTATCTTTTATTTATGTACGAGGACAAGAATGTAATTAACATATTTTAATATATTTCGAGAATCCATTTTGAATGGACTCGTCAGAGGTTAAACACGCATTCGTTTATTGTATAATGTTATCTTCTTTTTACCGTACTTTTACCTTTGAGTATTCTCTTTTTAGTATGATGCTGGCAAAGTCAATTACGCTCAAATAGCACACTCGAAACGCTATAAATAAATAGAAGTTGAAGTGCATTACTAAGAAAACGGGTGAATAAAGACGAAATCTTATACCGCTGTGGTCAGCCTGCTTTGGAGGGTCGTGGATTTTATCATGTTTTCCTAAATGCTTATACGTTTCATTACGTTAACGATAAAAAGTCGTGTAGCCTTAAAGAATTGGTACGTTTTCTGAAATTATGACTTATTGATTATGAATTATGAATTAAATCGAACGTAGAGAGTAAAGTTAGTTCAATGAGTAACATAAATATAATTATTGAGAGATAATTAATTATGCTTCTTGTGTTTTGTATTTACTAATCTATACATAACAAATCAATTCATGCAGAAACTACTAACATTGTTTTCACACTAAAAAACTGCCCCACCTTTCTATGATTGTCTCAAGATTTGAATAAGAATTTGATTCTAAAAAGTTAAAAAAATAATAATGTAGTTATCGATGTAAATATTCAAGATAACTTTCAAGGACAAATATTCTTAAAAATATACTGTAAAGAAAAGATAAATAAAAATTAACTATTTTATAAATCTTCTTATATGAGAAAATAATTGTTTACTTAAAAATTTTATCTTAAAACATTTTAGGAAATAACCTAAGCGTTGAGAGCTGACGTAGCGATGTTCGAGCGATCACTGGTCCGTGTGATTTGCTCAGTGGTCTGGAAACATGTGTAGGATTGATTTTTGTAACCTCTTAACCGCTTCTACTTTTTTTTTTATAGTTTTGTGTGTTTTGTTTTATGAGATAAAATGTTTTTTGAAAATATTTATTACGAAAAATATAAAACGAAATAAATTGTACTATGATAACGTACTATGGCTTATCCTCAAAAGGTATAACAGTTTATAAAATTAAAAGCTAATAATTTTAGCACTTTTTAATAATCTAAGATTGCTACCTCGATTTTATAAACTGTTGATTTGTTTTGAATAATATACAGGTATCAAATACTTTTTTCATACTTGTCCCAATTTTGTAAAAACTCTCAGTATATAAGCTTAAAAAGTACAAAGCTTTGAGCATGTTCACGCTATGTATTTATATATTTTTTTATTTTTGTAGCAGTGTAAGTAGAGGGAACCGCAGAAGTGTTACGACACTCCGTATTTAGTTGTAGATTTCAACGCCGTGCTTTGCCTAGTTCGTAGAGTGTAGAAAAGAAAATAAAATTATAATCCTTCGTTCGCGAAAGGGAATTGAATCCACAAACTTTCACGTTTACATGCAGACGCTGCACCTCTGCGTAATGACTTTCGGTTATATTTTTGAATAAAATAGAACAAATTTACTTTGTAAATAAATAAACTTATATAATTGATCAATGATAAAAAATTATGATTTATACTCGCTCTACAGAGACAATTTGAAAAGTTTCTAGTGTCATTTCTTTATTTTTTCATTCCATTGCTACATTCTTGCATGAAGGATGTATTCAACAATAGAAACTTTCAAAGATAACAAAAGTTTCAAAGAAAAATTAAAATTATTAATTAAAATTCTTTATTACGTTACGGTATTTAAAATGTTGAATTTATTTTATATATTTGTTTATTTTGATTATAGATTTCTTTACACTACTACTATTATACCATTATAATAGTTATTGCTGTATGTCCATACATAAGGTCTTTGAAATCGGAAATGGATGCAGTTGTTGCAATAAAACGTCACACTGACAGATACTCTACTAAAGTGGTGGTGAGGATGATGCAATCAAAAAGCTAACCTATAAAGTATAGAGAAAAATGACAAAATGTTTTGTGGAATACAAATTTAAGATTACCATTAAAGATGAACCAAGTGATCACTTCCTCCATAACAGATATCAGTAATGCCGTCTATATTCTGACTCTCCTAATTACAAAATTTGAAGTCAAAGTAGTAGAATTAAGTCAAATATCAATTGTTTGTACTATTATAAACTAGTTGGCAATATTTACATATGACTGAACCCCCAAGGAATAAATTACTATATAGTCATGTAAGTCTAGTTTTTAGTAATTTCAATGAAAAAAACCTAACATTCAAGGTAAAATTCTTATGCAAAAACAGAAACATATGTACCATATTATTATTCAAAGAAATTTCTTTTTGTTAAAACAATATTTCCATATAAAAGTTAAATTCATAATACGCGATGTCATAGAATTAAAAGTACGTCAACAACTACAAACTATTCTATATGTCAATTCAAAACTTTAAGTTAAGCTTAAAGCTGGAAATTTCTGCACGACGCTTATTATGGTCTTCTAACTTCTACAAATGACGGAACGTGAGACGGTAAGTTCATTACTCGTGTAAATTAAGATTTTGTTTTCAAAGAGTTGAATATGAAAGTTGTGTGCGATGTTGAGTTTAGAACTGCAACTTGCTTAAGTCAAACTTATTGCATAATGCGTTCTTACTCCACATTAAAATTACTTCATTATCAAGATAGCTCGCTAAGCTCACTTATAAATTGCTTTTACTATATTTTCATGGCGTTTTAGACTTATTTGTATGTTTTACATATGTATTATAATAGAGAGAAAAAGATTATAAATCCCAGAAAGCTAATCAACAAAACGTCCGACTGTAACCGTGATAGTCATGAGTTCGATTCTCACGCAGTGTCCTTCTTTCGATTTGAGATAAAACTTTGTATATTAAGTCACAGTTATTAAGACTATACTTGTATATTACCACAATGAAAAAAATAATAAAAATAATTGTATTGAGTTTAAACCAAATAAATAATCATTATTTTACAAGAAAACACTAGTTGAACACACGCCCAATTGCTTTTAAGAATTAATATAATCCTGGGCTAAAATAATATAACATTTTATGTTAACATCGAAGTTGATACCTAAGTTAATAACAGCTAATCAGTTGTAGGAAAACTGGTTAAGTTGAGGGAAGTTGGCTACAAAACACAGAACTTGTTGTTATCCTACTCTTCCTATTTACTTAACGAAGTGTTAATCGTGTGGCTTCTGACTCTATTAATTTCAGGAAAATAGAATTGGATTTGGTTATGATATTTTTAAGTTTCAGCAAAATAGAAGACGAAGGAATATGATTTGGTTATGGTATTTTTAAGTAAAGATCTAAGTCTGGTTTTTTTAAGGAAATTTAGTGTCAAGACATTTTTTTCTCCACTTCAAAGGAGAGCTTTATTCAGAGATATTCTGTAAGTTATATTTCTGCCTAAGCTAAAAGCGCTCATATGTAACATTTTTTGACATAACCTTCAACTATCCTCAAATCTCTTAAATTATACCAAAAGAGCTAACATCTAACAGAACAATTCATAAAAAACAAAAACAAGAATCACATAAAAAACAAGACCTTTTCAGAAGCCGCTAACAATTTTGTAAAAGGCTCGTTTATTTTAATCACAAAAACATTTCGTTCTTAAGGTATTACAAATTCAAAAGGATCTTTGAGATCCTGCCAGTATCGCCTGAAGCCATGACGGTCTTTGTGTTTGGACTTTATATTTCTTTTGGAGTGTATTGTGACAACAGACACGTCGATACGGGATAGAAATTAATAATAATATAATCTGTACATAAATATATATTTTTTATATATTTCTTAAAATATATTATTTACATAAAAATATATTCATATATGTTCAAATATAGGTTATGTATGTAAATAGATTTTTTTTAATATATGTATATGTTTACTGAGATAATATATATGAATTGCAATAATTTTTACAGTTAATTGAGGAAAGGATATATTAGGCTAACACTCTGGCAGCTGAGCCCTAAGTACAGCAGTCGTAATAAAATAATGATAAAATCTTAAAATACAAGAATTATTTTATGCAATATGTGTTGTTGCGTTAAGACTGGGAAAGTGGGGATCAAAGTGTCTGAACAATAAGGTCCTCCTCTGTCTAAATTGCTATATGCGGGATAAAGCGAGACAGTCTCTTATCCTTCTTTTTGAGTTACACCGTAAAGCAGCGAGATATGGTTTCTCAAAATGAAAACAAAATTGCAAATTACTCGTTTAAATATTAGAATTATATCATCAAAGGTATTTGATTGTAAGCCGAATGAATAATTTCATATTCATTTCAACTTGATGCTTCGTTAGAGAAAAGTGCCTGAACGTATAGCCATCTTAAATATGGGATAATAGAGTGTTTCGACACTAAACTAAAAGACCTCAACATGTCGACCCTGCAATAAGTACAGTCCTCATTTCAACAAAGAAAATTGATTTATTTGACTAAAATTGTAATATAATTTTAGTTAATCCACACTGAGTATTGTCTTTAAGTATTCTAATATTATTGTTACGTATGTTACTTTAATGTTTTAATTTTTCTTTCCACGTAACGTAATAGGTCATTACAATACGACACGCCGTCGATAGGATCAAAAGGCATAAAAAAAACTGTTACACTTGAGTAAAGATCATTTCGTTTTATTTTTATGTAAAAGTATATAACGATACAAACAACGTTCCGTTTCACGATAAATCCAAACCGCGTTTATTGTTTTCCCACTACCTTCTAATTGTTATTACTTGTAAAACATTATGGAATTTGAGGAAGAGATTTCGAGGCATTGCGTGTTGAGTGGCGGGACTCAACGCCGCGCTTTTGCCTATTATGCAGAGCGAAGAAAATGGAAATAGAAAAATCCATCTTCCCCGACAGGGGATCGAACCCACAAACCGTCGAGTTTACAGGCAGACGCTTATGCCTGCTGTCTGCTTCACGAAGGTGAGGAAGAGAAGTATATATAAAAATTTATTAAAAGGCGATATGAAATATTACTTTAGTTTCTGTTAATAACAGCTGGTGCATATTTGTATTAAGAATATTTTTCAATTATTTTTTTAGTTGGAAAACAGTATTGTATACTATTATTTCATATTTTTTGCCTCGGTAATATTAAAAACATGTCTACAACAAGCCTGGAGGTTACTTCGGATTTAAAAGTTATAAATCTATATGTCTACCATTATATATATTTGACATGGACTAAGCTGAGCGTTCATTGTAAAATATATTTGTAATAAATTCCGCGTTTTGCTTTTGTAAATCGTAACACTAAATTCAGTCGCTATTTAACTAATTAATTAACTAATATAAAGCTTCGAGATAGGTAGTAAAAAAAATAAAGCTATTTATTCGTAAAAGCTGGAAAAAAATATTTTTTAATTATTTTTTTTATTGTCTTAATACTTTACTGACTATGAATTCGAAGGTCTCGATTCGGAGGTCTCGATTTCTACTTCGTGAGAATGAATTATTTATATTTTCCCGGGATTGATAACAAGACAAAGTCCAGCGATGAGTGCCGCAACTCAACAGACATTTCCCAAAGTCAAATAACGAAGGACAGCAACTGTTAACTGTGTCATTTGCAGATTACAGTCTGAGTATGAAAAAACCGGCCAAGTGCGAGTTGAACTCGCGTGGAAAAGGTTTCGTACACAATATAGTGAAATATTTCCTCTGAAAACGTTTTTTCCCTAAAAACATTTTTTATCGTATTTACCATTTTATTTTCAAATTATGAAATCTTTATATGTTTTCCTGTAATTTAAAAGCCATATACTATATTCAGTAATTTTTTCAAATTTTTCGGCCCAGTAGTTTCGGAGATTAGGGGGAAGAATGGTCAATTTTCGACTTTTTTCATGAATATCATCGAAACTATTTATTTTAAAAAACTAAAAAAAATATATTCGAGATCCTGATAACAATGATCCTGATAACATGACTCAGTAAGGTTTGCAAAATTCTTTTTTTTAATTACCTAATTTATCCCCCGAAAATTACCCTTATTTACAAAAAAAAATGTTTTTTACGATACACATTTGTGTTCGGGTCAGGGCATTACACCATCCTGCCAAATTTCACCTGATTCGGTCTAGTAGATTCAGAGAAAATTGGCTGTGACAGACGGATGGATAGGAACACGAGTAATTCTATAAGGGTTCCGTTTATTTATTTATGTACGGAACCCTAAAAAACATCTAAAATAACCTAAACAGCCTGCTTAACCATAAAAGGATATTCAATTCACCAATATAAATCAAACGTAACATAGTTCGTTTCCACATTATTTTCATCAGCCTTAAGATCCCCGCAATTTTTCCGACAAGAGTGATAAATGGTTGGCATGAAAAAGCGGAATCTTTTCGCTACGATTTATTTTCCTATCACATATGATAAAATTGTATATACACGAGTATATCAACTGTTTGGATAAATCATTTGGTTCTTCAAAGGTATTTAAAAGATTATACGTTTAATAACGCAGAATGGACTTATTTATATAAGTTATAAAAAACATTTATAATTCTACCGCCAGTAGCACGTTAGTTTTTTTGCAAAATTTAAGATTTTGTCGTTTTATGTACAGAAAGTCACGCAGTAAAAATAATAGCCATATTATAATTAGGTTAATCTTATTACTTAGCGGTGGCTGAGATTGTATTATATGGATAGAGGCGTGGTAATTTTTAGATATTTTTTCTAGATTTAAAGTTGTTAGTAAAATCATTAACATTATAATCAAAACTCAGTCTCGCATTAACCTATCCAAGGATATATTGAGATGCAACTGTCGTTAAAACAATTTCCTTAGAATCTTTAAAATTTTCGAAACCTGAAGTCGCAGATTGGATTAATTACTTGTTATTATAGTTTAAAATAATAAGATTGCTACCAACTATCTCGAGTCAAGGCACAAATCAAAACTAATCAAATCGCTTTGTTCAAAGGCCATCTAAAAGAATCCACTTCACTTTATTTCAATTGAATCTAGTGCCACAGATCGTCGTTTACGATGACCGTTCATCATACAAGTGTTTTATAATATATATTAAATATTATTTTAATTGATTTATAGTTGTAATTTACGACTGTAGGGTCTATTTGCACTATTTTTATTTCGATTTCTGCAAAGGTCATAGAAGACGAATTAGTTACAACACAAAATGACTGCAATATAAAGGATATTTATTAAGAATAAATTTATAAAAATCCAATAAAGAGGCCTTATCTTTTAAGCGATTCTCTTCCTGGTTTTGGTTTCGAAGTTGAATTACAGACGTATTAAATAAAAAATCAAAATAAACAATACTTTAGTAATAACAGTACAAAGAGCTTTGATCGCTCGTCGTTCTTTCGCTTCGCTTACTGTAAAGATCAAAGTCTTTGAAGGACAACACCGATATTTTTATATTATTCTTATGATAAAAATGATTATCTTAATATTAAATTAGTTTATATACATCACACGCT
This sequence comes from Dione vanillae, assembly GCA_037178615.1. NCBI lineage: Eukaryota > Metazoa > Arthropoda > Insecta > Lepidoptera > Nymphalidae > Dione > Dione vanillae. Next base: position 43,961 of record JAZFAU010000347.1, read on the forward strand.
CTACAGACAATCGAAATTGACAGAAAACTATGTAAAATTTAAAAATATCATTGAATTCACATACGACTTTAAATGAACCTGTACTACACATAATGTAACATAGAGAACCGTCGAGGAGCAGAGGCGCAACGTCTGCATGTAACGCGACAGGTTTCTGGGTTCGATTCCCACTCGACGTAAATGGATTTTTCTATTTCCATTTTCTTCACTCTGGTAAATAGGCAAAGTGCAGGTGTTGAGTTCCGCCACACAACACGCAATGTCTTGAAAAAGGCAGAAAGCGGGGTCGGAGAAAGCGTGAACCTAAAAAAAAGAACAATCTTTATTACAATTCTAATTATCCAGAGACAGTGTAATAATTCCATTACAAAAAGCAATAAAGCTATTAAACGTAATAACTATTTATAAGATACTAAAGATTCGATAGCCTGCCATTGATTGCAATTTCATTAAATCGTCAACACATCGTTAATCGTTACACTAATTTACTAATTGGACAGTATAATATTGTGCTCACATTTTGGTTTAGATTTATAACGAAAGGATAAATGATAAATTTCCTAGAGTAAAGCTTACGTAAAATTTTCAAATAATTTGAATTAGCTGTCCTGAATTAAATAACGCATAGACATCACAAAGGAACTTCTGTTAGAGTCCACTGAAATAAAATATACAATATTATACGTTGAATATGCATAAAACTGTTATTTCCCGCAGTATATAACCCGCAGTCCATGGCTAAACCGCGTATGCGAGCAGCCCACTCCGCCATCGATTCATTTCAGGACTTTGAACGGCCCTTTGAAATTTATACCACTCAGCAAAACTGCATTTCTTTGTCTTGAAGTGTGCATCCAATAAGCCGGTTACTTCGAAATATGACAGTGAACCCACTTCTTTCGGTAAAGCTAAGTCGCTTACGAGCCGGTAAGTAGTTTCAGCTAAACTACTCAACAATATAGCACGTCGCTTCGCACCAGATTTGTCCGCCACGTCGTCGATGTCGTTGGCAAGAAACCATTGTTCTAACCGATCTTTATATAAACACCATTCTTGTGTTTCGTGATTAAACACGCTTAATAGTCCAACTGACACTTTAGACATATTGCACGCGTAAAGTTCACTCGTCGCCACTGTTATTTCGGTAGGTAAATAATATATACGTCTGTTGCGTAGGAGCTATATTTCCGACTAGGTACGTAATGGCGGATTCAACCGCTCATCCTTAATTATTATAAATATACCCACATAACAAAATCTACATACTTTTTTAATTCTTTTTAAGTATTCATCAATGTATAATATTTTAACTTTAAATACAAAAATAAAATAACATTTTTTCTCGAATTCGGGCATAAAGTGGTAAATGAAATAAAAAGTAACTTGACAGAGGTTCTCTTTCAATAATCAAGCTTTTCAATTAATACGGAAATGACATAATTATTAAACTAGTTAGTATTATAACTTGAGAATAATTATGTTCAGAGCTTCGAGATGAGAAAATGTATTAATATTCATAAAAAATATATTAATATTTAATATTTATATATATTTATTTATTAATACTACTATTACAAAGTACAAAACTGAGTTTAATTTTTCCTTCCGATCTTTTTTGCTCTATAACATTTTTTTTATACATTTTACAGAAAAAATACCTCAGACAAATCTTGTAGATAATCTTTTAACGAAAATTTTTGTCTATAATTTTTTTTATTTTATTCATTTTGAACGCTGTTGCTCCAGTTGACCGGGTTCAATAAGAATTCAATTAGAATCCAATAAATATACTCTCACAATTATTTAAAAAACTTTTTTAAAAAAACTATTATAAAATATTATTTATTTTTTTCAAATCTTTTTTGCCGCCACATTGAAATAAGATCTGCAGGCTTAAAAAGAATAATTATGATGAGGAAAGATAATTATAAATGTAGATCGCGATGTAAAAACTTTGGTTTTTTTTTTCATAGGAATGTTACAAAAGCTTGTTTGTCGCTCCTTATGTTTTTCCATCTTTAAACTATATCTCCTTCATTGTATGCTTATAAATAATGGCTGCAAGGGATTTTTCAGAACACTTTAGACTAACATGCTTCTATTAAAAGAACGTATTTGCTGTTTGATAATGATCTTATATACATTAATTATGTTTCTTACGTTTTAACTAGCTTTTCCTGTTTTTTATAGTGGGCTACGTACATCGTATATCGAAATAAGAACACATAATAAAACTTACAGTTTCAATAATTAATTGGTTTTAATTAATACAAAAGTATTTTAATGCGTTCTCAGGGTGATTATTTATAACGTTACCAATTTTATTTTACTAAATTGTTATGCCAAATTAAGAATAACAAAATATTTTTGTCATTTAATATATTATTTTATTGAAGGAAAGTTAATATTACTAGAAAATATTTAAATCTTGAACTTATAACTTGTACGTGAGTACAGTAAAATAAATTTTACTCAAATAAAAAAATGTTGCCTAATCTTTTATCTACAAAATTTATAGCTTACTTAGAAGAACTATGTGGATATTTTATGAATAAATAATATAAGATTTATATTGTGGACTCTTCTCTCAAGAGAACAGGTAAGCCTACATCTCATTAAAATCGATATGGAATGTTTTTTGATTAAATTTAAAGAACCGCGGTTATATTGTAATATTAACTTAGTAAAAGTCATCATAGCATTTTTTTACTTATTTTTATATATTTATGGAAACTTATAGTTAACTCAACCGAGTTCAACGTATTTATGAATTAACAAAACGTTTTTATTCAAATTTTACCAATATGTTCATTTATAAGGAAATATTCTACTAAGAGCTTAAATCAAATATTTCTTAAAAGGAAAAAAGTCTATAAATAAAACGCTTATTTTAAACATTAACCCAGTTGACATCCAGTTATCAGACAGCCATTGTCCAAACTTCATCAATATCCGCCATCCGGTCTGAAGCGTGACAAAAGCTTGCCTCTAAATAACTATCGATTCTATGAAATTTATTAAAGCTCATATGCTACAGTGTGGTGGTATTTTTGAAGTATTTCATATTACGCGGAAATTATTGGTTTAAAGTGAAATAAATTCTGTAACGATAAGAACATTTGTGTAAGAAATAAATATAAAATTTAATTAATATTCTAAAATTATTTACCAACGGAATCAAGTTGATATATGAAGGATATAAGTGTCAAAATACTTACAAGAATGTTAGAATATTGCGTATTCAGCTTCATATGCAAACTTTATATGTTTAAAGCTGCATAAAATATATATCAGTCAGTATTGTTCCTCTTTGGAAGTTGTTAATAACCTTTTTATTTTTTACATATTAAACAAAAATTAAGTAATTTTTACTAAAGAAATGTTATCAATAACACCTATTATCAATAAATAGAGCTCATTGATTTCGGGAGTTAACTTTGAACTATTTTTATGCTCGAAATAATCGTCGGTCGATTCGAAATCGATTTGTTGTAGATATGTATATCTATATTTATAGACATAAATATTAATAAACATAACACTAAAGTAATAAAATAACACATAAAAACAATTTAAAAAAAATACTGAATTTTTTTTTTAATTTGTTAGTGTAAGTTTTTATTCTAATATAGAAAGCATTAATTAAAGATATAGAGTTCTTTTTAGAATTATATTAAAACTCATATATGTCACATATCAACAAACATCCTATTATGAAAGAAAAAACCACACGTTCATTCGTTTCTAAAAATAATTTTTTCTCACGTATAGCAAGTTTTAATAAACATTTTGGTCCTTCGAGCACGTTTACTACAGAAATCACCTTCCCCAGTTTAAAGATCCTATAAATCGTGACCTAATGAAAGCGCTTAATCCTACATTAAATTATATATCCACGTAAAAAGATAGTAAAATGTCGATTCTTTTATAGCTCTTTGGATTAGATTTTGTTTCAATTCCTTCAAAGAATACAAGGATCATTTAAATGTTTGGAGTTTGACTAAATAATTTTGTTTTCTTACAATTTATTTGAAAATAATTGAACAAGAACTATACCTACTTGTATATATAAAGTATGCTAATTAATAAATTATAAGTTTCTATAGCACTTAGAGATCGATTACATTAAGAGTGTTTCCTTACTGAAATCATAACAATACCAAGCCACGTCTTATCTCTAACAGGGCAAGGATAATGCTAAAGTTCTAGCGTGCCTCTACCAACTTATTTATTCAGACATTACGAATACATCAACTTCCTTCATCTCCATTCACATATTCTCAGAGGTCAACCGAATTCTCGATTCAACTATCTTAAGCTTTAATCTTATGTTTTCTTATATGTTACATTTTGTGTCACCTTCAATATTATTTAATAGGATGTTAGAAGAATAGAATTATATAGAATATGTGTGATAAAATGATTAACCTATGACCTTTCTATTTAATATAATATAAATTTTATTGAAATTCATGTCCTCAGTTTATTTTTATGATTTCTAAAATTCAATTTGTTATGTATTTTCTACACTCTCTCTTTAATTTGTAATATAATAATAAACAAAATAGATAATCAAACAAACGTCACGACTTAAAGAATATCATTATAAAATTAAATTATGCCACTTTTGTGTTGTCCTTTATTTGAATTAGTCCCAATTTTGCCTAAACAATAATTTATTTAGCTTCGAAACTCAATTCTAAAGTATAATTGACGGCTGAAGAGTAACCTTTATAGAGGCCATTCAAATAAAGTGTATGAATTTAAATTATTCTATCATTTTGCGTTATAAAGTAATACTTCGGAGTACCTATTAGTGGCTCAATGGCATATAGATTGGACCTTATAACAAAAACAAGGGAGTTTAACCATTTTTACTTGTAGAATTAGAGAATGCTGATACAAATGATTGACAAATGTTTGAGATCAAAATTTGGTACATTTGTACCAGAATTTATACTATAGAGTATGATATTTGTAATATTATGATTAATACGTTTGTTAGCTTCTGATGTTGTTGTTGTTGTTGAATAGAAATTTTGTATGAAACGTCTATGGTGAACTACAAGCGAAACAATTAACGTGACATATAGCATACAAATTCCCTAGATAAATAGACTGTGTGAAAAAAAAATCTTTGAATCCTGTAGTTTCTGAGATTAACTCTATAAAGGTAACAAACATTTCACATCTATGGTATTGATATAGAGACACAGCGTTATTTATACGAGTGATCGTTTTACAAGAGCAAATATAGGTGTCTTGAAGATTAACGAAGATCGTGCTTTATCTTGCCACCATTCGTTATTTTATTGCCCATTTGATATTTAAGTTGTTCTTGGGTATGTTTTAGATAACAAATTATGTTTATATGTTTATATAAAGCTTGGAATTTGAGTTCATATTTTGTTTGTGAGCTTAAAATTTTCCATGGAGTTTATGTCTGTGAACTTGGCAGATCATTGTCCAGCAGATCAAAAATAAAAAGGAGTTCTCTTCGCATGCAGCATAGTTCTATAGTTCCTGATAGATTTCAGAAATATTTCTGCCGTTTTTATGTACAAAAAAGTCAGTTAAAAAAATGATCTGCTAACTTCCCGTAGCAGATAATTTTCTTGCGAATAAAATTCTGGACGAGTTTCATACACATATGGTTAAACTCTATAGTTCCTTATAATTTTTAAGAATAGTTCTTTCGAGTTGACTCATGAAAAAAATATTTAAATTATTTTTGAAATTTCATTTTTTCACGTTAAAATATTTATCAAAAACTTTATATAAGGATCAATTAAAGTAAATCTTAAATTTCTACAAAAATATATAAATATCTTTTAAATAAAAATATTACAAAACCAGATTTTACATTAAAACTACCACAGAGCACACTTCAAATAAAAATTTACTGAAAAATCAATCATTTAGCAACAAACCAGTGAATTGACCCACATTTTAACAAATGAAACTAGAACTTATCGATTTCTCAAATAAAATGAATATATCTTTCATTCTAAACCAGATGTAGCACCAGAACTCCCAAAAAAATATCAGCAGAGCATACTTGAATAACAGACTTGTTGAAAAATCTCAATAAAAATAATATATGTGAAAAAAAAAATTAAAATATTTTAAATCGTCCTGAAAGGCTAGAACTCCTCGATTTCTTGAGTTCTGGTGCTACATCTGGTTTAGAATGAAAGATATATTTGAGTTCTTCAAGCTATTTAACTAAATTTTTTTTTTCGAATAAACGATTTTTATTGACATTTTTCAACAAGTCTGTTATTCAAGTATGCTCTGCTGATATTTTTTTGGGAGTTCTGGTGCTACATCTGGTTTAGAATGAAAGATATATTCATTTTATTTGAGAAATCGATAAGTTCTAGTTTCATTTGTTAAAATGTGGGTCAATTCACTGGTTTGTTGCTAAATGATTGATTTTTCAGTAAATTTTTATTTGAAGTGTGCTCTGTGGTAGTTTTAATGTAAAATCTGGTTTTGTAATATTTTTATTTAAAAGATATTTATATATTTTTGTAGAAATTTAAGATTTACTTTAATTGATCCTTATATAAAGTTTTTGATAAATATTTTAACGTGAAAAAATGAAATTTCAAAAATAATTTAAATATTTTTTTCATGAGTCAACTCGAAAGAACTATTCTTAAAAATTATAAGGAACTATAGAGTTTACCCATATGTGTATGAAACTCGTCCAGAATTTTATTCGCAAGAAAATTATCTGCTACGGGAAGTTAGCAGATCATTTTTTTAACTGACTTTTTTGTACATAAAAACGGCAGAAATATTTCTGAAATCTATCAGGAACTATAGAACTATGCTGCATGCGAAGAGAACTCCTTTTTATTTTTGATCTGCTGGACAATGATCTGCCAAGTTCCCAGACATATGGAGTTTCATGATCTAGCAAATTCACTTATTGTAGAAAGTAAAAATGGTAATTAACTGGTACCAGATTCCTTGTTTTTACTATATAGATGTTTAAGTACAGATTTGAAAGAGAACAACAAATGAAAGAAAAACTTTTTTTTTTCATAAGTCGGTCAACTGGGAGTCGACTTGGAGCACGGATAATATTTATAATTTAATATTTGCCAGACAAATTTCTTGTCATATTCCATCATTGTAAAATTGTTTACACTGAGCTTTAAATACGCGGTGTAATCGGGTTGTAAAAGATTTAGTTACATTCACTTAGAATTCTAGAAATTAGACTTTTTTGCCCAAAAGTTACTGAAAAATACTGCAGACCATTGCATCATAAAGGTTTCCTATCTCAAAAGCAAAAAAAAAAAACAAAATTTTTATAAGATCCCTTTTTTGTCAGTATGTGTGTATGAAATAAATAAATTAATAAACATTTTAGAGGACCATCGTGACCATATAATCATCAGAACTATCGTAGAGGAGCAATGTCCGCCTGTAAACATGACATTTTGTGGTTTAGATTTCGACTCGACTAAATTATTTTGACAAAATCAATAAATTCTTTTGTACCAGTATCAAGTACCTACCATGAATTTTCATTTTGCCGGACAAGACTGCGAGGGGAATAGGGTCGTTCGGAACAGAGCAGGTGAATAAAAGTTTGCAAATTAGTTGACTAACTCGCCGACGGAAACGTTCCGTTTAATGTTTTTCCTGTAAAACCTTTTAATATAGGTTTAGGGAATTTGTTAAATTTATTAGAGCGTTATTAAGGTATTGGGGAACGGTATATATTAAATATAAAATGAAAAAAACAGAGGTTTTTTATTTCGTAAATACTGTTGAAATTCTAATATTATTCCATATTAATGATATTCCTTATATATATACACATCAGTGATCAGATTCCTACGCATCACTGTCAGATCATTGGTAAGTAAAGTCCAGTGTTGATTGGCAGAATTTAGTACCGCACCGAAAGTTCCACCACTTAACACGCAATATTTTAAAAATTGGAGGGTAAAGTGCATCACAAAGTTACGCGGACTCCAGTGAAGACTACGAAAATTTCTTATATTTATTATCTTAATTCGTTACAACTTTGGTCGGTCGTCGTAATTTTTTTTTTTAACTTCACGCTTTATCCCGCACATGGCAGGGTAGGCAGAGGGAACTGCAGGAACCATAAGAACCTAGTGTTAAGACACTCCGTTACTTAGTCCCTGCTTTCTCCGTCCCGTAATTTTAATAACAATATATATTTAAATATAACCCTATATTTAAATATAACCTATCTTTCTAGTAGCAAAATGACGTGGATTCTGGAGAGTGCTCAAAATGGTAAAAAAATCAAAAGAAAAAGATACATAAAATATGTTTGTTTGTATTTGCATTGTATACATTTGTCCTATTTAGGTATTCAATTCCCAACAACGTATTCTGTTAATCTTTTTACTTCCCATCAGTTGTACATTAAGCTGTATTGGTATTTATAAAGCTCAACAATTGACAAATCTCTTTATTGTAAGTATAATATTTTTTTTTCTATGACACTTCTGGGGTCTTCAAACGTAGCAGAAATGTAAACGTAAACGTAAAAAGAAAGAATATTTCTTTATAAAAATTTTTTTTCCTTCAAGAACAAATGAAAGTTAATCTCACAAAGTAAAGCATGTATATAAAGACGATACATTGACTGAGTCTATTTGTATGTTTCGATTATATTTATATATTTAGTTATTTTAGGCGTTAAATTGTATACTAATTAAAAAACCATAATGATGTCATATATAATTTAATTCTACCTCAATATCGAGAAAATGAACGAAGAATTTGATTAAATTAATTATTCCTTTAATAATTAAATGGTAATTCCGTTCACATCCCGGTGTAACTGATATTAAAATGCCATAGCTTAGTGCTGATGTGAGTTCATATCATAATTTGTTGCGTGACCTTAGAAGTTATAAATGATATTAATCTATTTCGTATAGATACGTTTGGATGTGCTGTAGTGCCTTAACTATTGCAAAGTCTTGAAGCTTTGTAGAATAACTGAGCTAATAATAATAATTATTAAATATCCTTAGATATCACAAATTCATAGTAAACAAATATATCAAACTCACCAGAAAAGTTTTAGGGTTAATTTGTACTCGATAGAGCAAGAGGCTATAACATCGTAATATCTCCATAAATATTGTATATTTAATTTGCTTAAAGATCTTTACCTATCTGTATATAAAATGAATTAATTTGGAGAATACCTAGTATAATTTTGTTAGATTTGGACAGTAGAAGTAAGCATAAGAGGATATTACAAAGCCCTTTAACTACAATTGCTAGTCTGACGCACTGCCCTGAGCTCCTCTCCCTACAACACTAGAAATTCATAAAATGCTTAACAGATACGTCAATCCTTTGGAGACTTTGGAGACTTAGACTAACGATGAACTTATAACAGAGAAACTATACATATTCTAAAACAAATATCGTTATCACATCTGGAAAAGTCAATAAAATATTGACTTTTCCAGATGTGATAACGATATTTTTTTAATTTCACGCTCCAGTCACTGTGTTTTGAGTAGTGGAATTCAACGCTATGCTTACGACAGTACATTGTAATGTAAAAATGTTTTAAAAGCACCTAAAGCAATAGTATAAAATCTAAATCTCTATTCCATAGATTGATTTAAAACAACAACAAGTTGATGCGAAAATATGTATCACTTGCTTGTGCGACATTGATAAAGTGAAGCTTATACTGGAATGAAATGTATAGCATATATAGAAAAAGTATGCATATAATATAATAGTAAACTATAATATAATATAATAGTAGTTCACAGAATTAGGAATATCGTTAGCAAATGTAAATTCATCATTGACTGAGATTTCTTCCAATCAACCTATGGATATATAAATGAAAAATATATATGATCAATACCTTTTGAAAAGAAATTTATAAGTAAAATAAAGTTGCTTTTCTGCTTTAGTGCGTCTAGACACTAAGTCATAACGCTACAATGGCCTCTTAATTAATTATCACAATTTAGACTCCCATAATAAATATTAATACTTCTTTGTCCCGCACGCATGTCTATTTCTTATTTTCCACATCTGAAATATTTCATGTCAAGGGGCGAAATTAAACGCGCGCTTTGTCTCCTTACTGGAATTAAAAAACATTTTGTTATCCCCAAATGGAAATCGAAATCACAAACCGTCGCGTTTGCAGGCAGATGCTGATATAATAGTAATTTACTTTTCACTTTGAAAATACAGTACAAAATATTTACATACCCAATTAATTTCAACTCTTTTTGAGCTTTTTTTGCCATATATTACTTATTATGGAAATGGAAGCTGAAACTCATTTCAAGATTATATAAAATCGAACACATCGCTCGAAACCTTCGGGAATTAATTTGTTGTACCCCGAATTTGGATTGCTAATTCGACTTAATTATAATGAATTAAAATATGGGCACTGAAGTAAAATCATCTTGCAATATATATCTTAGATAGCAAAATTTCATTAAAAGTTATATAGATTATAATATAATCATAATTCACATTCATTATGCCAGGTACCTCACCACAAGACAAATTTTAAATACAATCTTGCCATAATTTTCTATATAAATAGTCATGTTTTGTGTCAAGAGGTTCAAATAAATGCTAAATTACACCTACCTTAGTCAGAAAATGCGAATCGTGCAAGCGCGCTGACCGCTGAGCCATGCGTTCATCGTCAATTCGCGTCGAAATTCTGATATGCTTTATACAATGCTCCCGCTGCGTTAAAATTTTTATATGTTATTCTTTTAAAAAATTAATAAAAATATTTAACAAAAATAGAGGCAAACGATTGTTGTTTAAAATGATCTCCGGGTAGCGGAAATTTATAAAAATCTCCCTACAGATATACTAACAACGAAATAAGTTGTATAAAGTATATACGAATTTCGACGCGACGTGATAAATAACGCATGGTTCAGTGGTCAGAGCGCTTGCATGGTTTTTGTTTGCAAGAGGGCGTGGGTTCATAAGTTTTACTCTAAGTATTTTTCTATCCTAAAAATAAAAAAAATATACAAATACGAGTTACCTTTGTTCTATATTATCTCCATTACATATAAATAAGATGTCGATTATTATGTAGACATATAAGATAGTTTCTACAGCCTTTAGTAGAATGTTTATATGTTTATATTTCTTTATCTCTACGCTTGAGGCAAGGAACGTGCGACATAAATGTTTACCAAAAGATTTCACCTTTGCTTATGTTTTATTTTATATATAAGTATAGTTTTTAAGACAGTTTTGAAATTTTGTTTTAAAAATGCTATTGTGGAATTTATTACTGAATTTCAATATATATATATATATATATATATATATATATATATATATATATATATATATATATATATATATATATATATATATATATATATATATATATATATATATATATATTTATATATATTTATATTGAAATTCAGTAATAAATTCTAGAATAGTATTATTAAAACAAAATTTCAAAACTGTCTTAAAAACTATACGTATATATAAAATAAAACATAAGCAAAGGTGAAATCTTTTGGTAAACATTTGTGTCGCACGTTCCTTGCCTCAAGCGCAGAGATAAAGAAATATAAACATATAAACGTTCTACTAAAGGCTGTAGAAACTATCTTATATGTCTCTGTAATAATCTACATCTTATTTATGTGTAATGGAGATAATATAGAATAAAGGTAACTCGTATTTGTATATTTTTTTATTTTTAGGATAGAAAAATACTTAGAGTAAAACTTATGAACCCACGCCCTCTTGCAAACAAAAACCATGCAAGCGCTCAGACCACTGAACCATGCGTTATTTATCACGTCGCGTCGAAATTCTTATATACTTTATACAACTTATTTCGTTGTTAGTATATCTGTAGGGAGATTTTTATAAATTTCCGCTACCCGGAGATCATTTTAAACAACAATCGTTTGCCTCTATTTTTGTTAAATATTTTTATTAATTTTTTAAAAGAATAACATATAAAAATTTTAACGCAGCGGGAGCATTGTATAAAGCATATCAGAATTTCGACGCGAATTGACGATGAACGCATGGCTCAGCGGTCAGCGCGCTTGCACGATTCGCATTTTCTGACTAAGGTAGGTGTAATTTAGCATTTATTTGAACCTCTTGACACAAAACATGACTATTTATATAGAAAATTATGGCAAGATTGTATTTAAAATTTGTCTTGTTGTGAGGTACCTGGCAAAATGAATGTGAATTATGATTATATTATAATCTATATAACTTTTAATGAAATTTTGCTATCTAAGATATATATTGCAAGATGATTTTACTTTAGTGCCCATATTTTAATTCATTATAATTAAGTCGAATTAGCAATCCAAATTCGGGGTACAACAAATTAATTCCCGGAGGATTCGAGCGATGTGTTCGATTTTATACAATCTTGAAATGAGTTTCAGCTTCCATTTCCATAATAAGTAATAAATGGCAAAAAAAGCTCAAAAAGATTTAAAATTAATTGAGTATGTAAATATTTTGTACTGTATTTTCAAAGGGAAAAGTAAATGACTATTATATCAGCATCTGCCTGCAAACGTGACGGTTTGTGATTTCGATTTCCATTTGGGGACAACAAAATATTTTTTAACTCCAGTAAGGAGACAAAGCGCGCGTTTAATTTCGCCCCTTGACATGAAATATTTCAGATGTGGAAAATAAGAAATAGACATGCGTGCGGGATAAAGAAGTATTAATATTTATTATGGGAGTCTAAATTGTGATAATTAATTAAGAGGCCATTGTAGCGTTATGACTTAGTGTCTAGACGCACTAAAGCAGAAAAGCAACTTTATTTTACTTATAAATTTCTTTTCAAAAGGTATTGATCATATATATTTTTCATTTATATATCCATAGGTTGATTGGAAGAAATCTCAGTCAATGATGAATTTACATTTGCTAACGATATTCCTAATTCTGTGAACTACTATTATATTATATTATAGTTTACTATTATATTATATGCATACTTTTTCTATATATGCTATACATTTCATTCCAGTATAAGCTTCACTTTATCAATGTCGCACAAGCAAGTGATACATATTTTCGCATCAACTTGTTGTTGTTTTAAATCAATCTATGGAATAGAGATTTAGATTTTATACTATTGCTTTAGGTGCTTTTAAAACATTTTTACATTACAATGTACTGTCGTAAGCATAGCGTTGAATTCCACTACTCAAAACACAGTGACTGGAGCGTGAAATTAAAAAAATATCGTTATCACATCTGGAAAAGTCAATATTTTATTGACTTTTCCAGATGTGATAACGATATTTGTTTTAGAATATGTATAGTTTCTCTGTTATAAGTTCATCGTTAGTCTAAGTCTCCAAAGTCTCCAAAGGATTGACGTATCTGTTAAGCATTTATGAATTTCTAGTGTTGTAGGGAGAGGAGCTCAGGGCAGTGCGTCAGACTAGCAATTGTAGTTAAAGGGCTTTGTAATATCCTCTTACGCTTACTTCTACTGTCCAAATCTAACAAAATTATACTAGGTATTCTCCAAATTAATTCATTTTATATACAGATAGGTAAAGATCTTTAAGCAAATTAAATATACAATATTTATGGAGATATTACGATGTTATAGCCTCTTGCTCTATCTATATATATATATATATATATATATATATATATATATATATATATATATATATATATATATATATATATATATATATATATATATATATATATATATATATATATATATATATATATATATATATATATATATATATATATATATATATATATATATATATATATATATATATATATATATATATATATATATATATATATATATATATATATATATATATATATATATATATATATATATATATATATATATATATATATAAATAAAAAAATTGTCAATTGTAAACTACACTCTCATATATATGGTTCCGTAGCAGCAAGTAAAATAATTAAGGTTCAACTCTGGCCGACATTGAACTGATACTGTATTTATATATCTATATCTAGTGCATAAATAACGCATTTACATCTAATTATATGTCGTAGCTAGACAAGCGAATATATATTTCAATTTGATATAAATAAAAATAAAGTTTAACGTGTTCAGATGGTAAAGGCACAGATCACGTTAAAACACCTGTTTTTAAACTATAACTATATATATAATTTGTTTCATAGAAAACGATTTTCTCTTATAATTATCATAGTTTCTTATCACGTAGCAATAACTTTCTCGTCCCACAACTGCCTTCAAGACAGGAATACTAATATGATTGTAAAGTAATTATAAGGCTTTGTACCATAAAGTTCAGACATTTCCACATATAGTTTAAACTCAATCAGTTCGTGAGAGATTAGGTTCCTTTTGATATTACACAAAGTCTAATTGTTGCTGAAATTCAATATTTTCACGAGAATTGCATTTGATTTAGTCAATTAATTTAGTTAAGCTTAGTATTGACTTGCAAATTGATGTGATGGTATTGTATACAATACAATACCATGTTAAATTAATATATGAATAATTGTAAATTATTTGATAGCTGTAATGTAGTCATATAGATTTGTAAGTATATAACATATTATAAAATCTTTGTACAAATTTAATTTTAGGGTTACCATTTAATAATGATAAAAAACTATAAAACATATATTTTCTAATACTGGAATCCAAAAAAAAAAACATGTTACATCTTCACGCTTTATCCCGCAAATAGCAGGGTAGACAGAGGCAACTGTAAAAGCCATAGTAACCTAGTGTTAAGACACTCCATTGCTTCGTCCCTGCTCTTCTTTTTCAAGTTATTCCACGTTGAATGGAGGTTCTCAACGCCGTGCTTTTCCTAATTCCAGAGTGAAGTAAATGAAGATCCTTTTCGAGATCAATCGCTATTAGAAGTCCCCTTCTAATAGCGATTGACTCTACAAGCTTCTACTAACTGTTATTTCCAGTAGTTTTCTTGGAAAAATCAATTCAGAAACATACTTCTCAGTAAAATCTATTAACATGAAGTATATTTCTAATAGTATTGGTTAAGAAATAAATACAAATGTACTATATTGTTTGCTCGTTAAAATATCATAAACAATACTCCAAGTCTAAAACACGTTATAATATAAAGACGCCAGTTGCTTTGAATGGCGGAAATAAAACACTTAACATCATTATGAACATTCTCTATAAATTATAAATAAGAATAATAAGCTTCAAGACCCATCTATTCTTTGTCTATTTACGTTTTAAAAATATTTTCTCTATTTTTCTTTAAATATGTATTGTCAGTGATTATCCTTTGATTGTGTCCATAATTTTGTAACAAAATTACATTTTTTTAAGAAAAAATAAATTACTTTTCTCTTTATTCACATGCGAGAAGATAAATCAATTGGGGTTTACATATTCACCAGAGGCGTTCAATGTTCAAAAGTCCAAAATCATGCCTTGACTTATCAGATGGAGAAATTAATAAAAAATTGAACTGAAAAAACAGCATTATAATAAAAATAATAATAACCCAAAATTATAAAAAAATAAATACATTATAATATTTCAAGTCTCAATTGTATATGATTCGTGAAGCTAATTTCAGAAGAATCACCGGACAGATAAAACGTACTCCGCTATAACTGTGGGAACTGTGGTACAGATGGCAATTTCAAACTATTTTGGAATAATTGATATTAATTGCAACTGGTGACGATATTTCTTTGTACCAAAATTATAAAATTAGGTTAATTAAACACTATGCTAATTAGCTATGACTATGATGTATTCGTTATTTAAAATATCATGCAGACATGCATTCATAAGAGAAAAACCTGCTTAGTATTCCATGGATTCACCGTGCGGGTGCCGGGCCCATCGTGTTGTAGGAAGAGGAGCTTCGATCAGCGCTTGGGGCTTGCGACCCAAGTGTAGGTTTAAAGGGGCCCCTTTAAAATGCATTAACGCTCACCTTCACTGTCCGAACTTCTCCCTCTACCTAACCAAATTCGAAATGGTTCTGCTATTGCCGCCTTTGAAGTACGTTCTAGAAATGTATTACTAATAGTTCTAGACAGGCCGAGATCTTTTAGCAAGCTATAGAGAGATTTCGCTGTTATACCTCTCGCTTCTAATTCCACCGCATATGAATTTACTCTAAGCCTATTCCTGGTCAGTTCGTTAGTAAGCTCGAAATATTTATTAAGTTTTTGGATGGTGACTTTTGGGGATATTTGTCTCCCACGGAACTGTAAGTTCTACGAGTTTTATAGTTATGGGAAATAATCATACTCTAACAAATTTTAGGTTATACGTCTAATTGAGATAAAATATATATGATGCTTCAGCGAATCATATATTGGACTATTTGACGTCAATGTTTACTATTTACTTTAGCCCAGTGAGATTGTGTTGATAACATTCAGACAGACTACAGCGACAGATAGTTATTTAATTAGGGTACCGTTCTTTTAGTTTAAGTATTTTAATTGCAGAACCCTTAAAATAAAATCTTATAGAGTTTCCTAACAGATTAAAACATGATTGTTTTAATATTCTGATTTTTTTGTCTAATATTCAATGTGAAAGTACAAAACAATATTAATATATAAAAGTGTAAAATAAATCATAAGGAATGTAGAACCAAATGAGTCATTATACAAGTGTTTATTAACAATTTTGAAATGTGCTTTATTAAAACTATATCCATATTTTCATTTGCTATATATTATCAAGGGTAAATTATTCTATAAATTTACATGCCAATACTTTTATACTGCTGTTTAAAAAATAATACATTTATAATGAAAATACATATAATTATAGTAACAGTTCCAATACATGTAAGTCTTTTGAAATTGTAACATTGAAATTGTTAGAGTCTTAATAGTTAAAAATAGTGCAGAAATTACTAGCATTTCCTTCAATGCTTAACATTTTTCACAGACGAATAAAACAAGTCAGTTGGTTTGGAATAGCTTAAAGAGTCCGAGAACAACGAGAAAATGTGAAAATGACGGAAAATTCTAAATAAACCCGTCCTATAATCCTGAGTTCAAAGATCGCACAATGCATTATGTAGGAGGCTTTTCGACGCTCGGTTCGCTCTCTTTGTATGAGTGGTCCAAGTTTGTAAATAGAAATATAATAAACGAATGACAATGAAGTGGATGAAAGTTTTTGTTTTATGACTCTACATTTTTGCTTAGATTGAGGTGTGTTCAAAGTGTTTTGAAAACTAATTCAATATTTATTGAATAAAAACAAAATATAATATTTCAAACTTAACAAATAATAATAATTGGAACTATATTGCCTTTTGCTTTTAAAATATTTTTAAAAGACTATATGAAATATGACCATGTTACTTTAGTTTCCTTTAATTATAGCCGGTGCAAATTTATATACAAAATATTTTCATTTATTTTATTGAAAAATATTATTGTATATTATTATTTCGTATGCACTATCTCGTAAACGGTATAATCTAGATGAAGAGATATTTTTTTTATATAAGCTTTATTATATTGTCTTATTATTTTATTTGAAATACAATATCGGACTGTAACTCGGCGGTCGTGGGTTTGATTTACACTGAGAAATTGATTCTTCTATATTTCGCTGGGATTCATAATAAGAGCCCGGCTTTGAGGACAGCCACTCAACAAGTTTTTTTTCAAACGTAAATAACACTTGGTACCAACTAATTAGATTCACGCTGCATTCCGTAAATAACAGGAATTATTATGATTATTTATTTTCAGAATACAGCATGAATCTAAAAAGATCTAAAATAACCTATTCAAAATCTGGGCAGCTCACTAGTTTAATTATAAAAGGAAATTTAATTCACCAATATAAATCAAACGTAACGTAACGTTGTTCGTTTCCACATTATTTTCATCAGCCTCGAGAATCCGCGAAGATCCGCGCAATTTTTCCGACAAGAGTGATAAATGGTTGGTATGCGTATAAAGCGGAATCTTTTCGCTACGATTTATTTTCCCATCACACACGATAAAATTATATATACACGAGTACTTCAACTGTTTGAATAAATTATTTGGTTCTTTAAATCTATATTAAAGATTATAATAATAAACATATAAACTATCAAAAAATTTTAAAATTCTACAAACTAGTAAAAATGTTGTCAATTATGTTGAGTAAGTAATCCAAACGCTATGTTCCAGCAAAAGGCCATTTGAAAGAATCCACTTCAATTTATTTCAATTGTCTCTACTACTAGAGACTGACATTTACGACTGTTCATCAAACACGTGAACGCTAGAATAGTATATTGGAGTTGGTGTCAATGGATTTGTCGACAACATGAAATATTATTTCAATTGATATATAGTTACAATTTACGAATGTAGAGTCCATTTGCCTTGCAATATTTTCATTTCGATTTCTACAAAGGCTACAGCAGAGTGTGATAAGGTACAATACAAAATGATACACTGCAATGGATATCTACAGAGATTTAATTTATAAAAGTGTTATAAAAAGACCTTATCGTTATAGTAATCTCTTCCAGTCTTTGATTTTGAAGTCGAATCATAGACGTGTTAAATAAAAATTTTAATTAAACAAAACAATAGAAACAATAATAAGCCCCCCTGGCTTTGATCTTTCACCATTTAGCTTAGCTCATTATAAATATCGTAGTGAAAATAAAAGTTTTTGACAGCGCTGAAATTTTTATATTATTTTTATGATTGTTACAAGAATTTCTTTCTTTTATACGAAAATAAAAATCTTCTTATCAAATTTACTTGTAATTACAATTGATAGAAAACTATATATTTATAAATAATGATGTTAAATCAAATACAAAAATTAAAAATTAAACGGACCTCCACCATAACGTGACATGAACATAGGCTATGTTACATAACTTATCTACACTTAAATATTCGTTATTCAGAAACAGTATAACAATTCCATTACTGAAAGCAATAAAGCTATTAAGCATAATGACTATTTATAAGATACTAAACGTTCGATAGCCTGCCATTGCTTGTAATTTCATTGAATCGTGATCACATTTTACACTAATTTACTAAATGGACAATGTAATATTGTCACACTTTGATTTTTAATTATAAGGAAATGGTAATTGATAATGTGTTTATAGTATAGCGTTTAGTTTAGTGGGTAGTAGATTCAATTTATTCTTGAGATGATATTCATAATGAATTATTTTAAATAAGGTCATTTGTTCTATGATTTTAAGACTATTTGGAGCTCTTTTATTTAGACGATTCATTTTATATATAAAACAAAAAAACGTTAGTAAAACAAGTTAATTGTTACAAAATACAAATATAAATTTAATTTTTCCTTCCCACTTCAAAGAAACTTCGCTTTACAATAATTATGATGTGGTAAGATAATTATAAGCAAAGACCGCGATGTAAAAGCGTTGGTTATTTTGTTTTTCACAGGAACCTTGCAAAAACTTGCTTGTGGCTCTTTAATTTTTTCCATTTTTCAAACTATACCTCTTTTATTATATACAGAACACTTTAGACTAACATGCATTTATTAAAAGAATACATTAATTATGTTTCTTACTTGTCGACTAGTTTTTCCCAGCGACTTTGCCGGCTTGATAATCTTGGTGGGTTATCCCAAAAAAATAATATCATGTGAAAAAAAAATCCAGCTAAAGCTAAAGTTGAATTTTGTTGAAAATAAACTCTTCAGCATTATATTATAAGAAAATATACATAACATACTTTTTATTACTGAAATCAATAAATCAATACATTTACATAAATACTGTAGTAAAAATAACAAACAAGAAATGATAAACATAAAATTATGGTAAATGAATATATATAAAACTAAATAAATATGTATATACAAAATAAATTATTTTTTTACAACTATGTATATCGGGTAATTGGGCAGATAGTAAATTCGTAAATTAAAATATTAGTGTCAATTACATAATAAGGTGAGTGGTAAAGGAAGACCTCGGTTGATCTTCTAAAAAAACAATATAATAAGGTATTGTAGGAGGATCTGATAAAGAATTTGAGGACCTCGGAGATATGTAGGATGATGGAGAATGTATGAAGAAGTTAATGACAAAGTAAAGAGCTTAAAGAGAAAGAGCTCCGTCCTATGCACAAATCCACTAACGAAAAAGTGACAATGTGTATGTATTTATGTTTGTAGTTACTTGACACAAATAAATAGTTCAGTATTCTTGTAAGAAATAATATAAAGCTAAATTATTAGAATGTAAACAGTAAATATTGGTCTACCTAAATATATTAAATTTAATTTTAATATTTATTTCATAATATTAAACTTTTTTATAATTCATAACATTTATTTTGATTTTTGATAAGTTATATTTATAAAGTTATTGTTTTGATCATTCTAAGCTGTTATTTCAAGTTAAAGATAAAAAAATATTTAAATATTATTCAGCTTATTATTTGTTGGTGGAAAATAATTGTTTCTAGAAAACACTTAAATCTTGAACTTAGACAAGAGTACATTAAAATAAATATTACTGAAGTAAAAAAAGTCGCCTAATCTTTTATCTACTAGATTTATAGCATATTTAGAAGAACTTTGTAGGTATTTTAATAATAAATAATTATTACATTTATATTGCGAAACTATCTCAAGACAAAAAATATACCTACATTTAATTAAAATTGATATTGATGTTTTTTGATTAAAATAGTGTGCTTAGAGGACCGTCACCGGACCGAAAGGAATGTCTTAACACTAGGTTCCCACGGTCTCAGCGGTTCCTACTGCCTACCCTGCCATGTGCGGGATAAAGCGCGAAGCTACAAAAAGATAAATAAAAAAAATATATAGTGTGCTTGCATTGTAACGGCTTGGAAGGTTTCATAAAATTGAGGTTGAGTTCTGGTTACTAATATAAATATTATTCTATAAAATATCAATTTCAACAAGTAATATAATGTATATAGTGTTTAGGTTATTACTTATCTATTTATGGAAACTTATAATTTTACACAACCGAGTACAATGTATATCGATTAACAAAACGCTTGTATTAAAATTTTACCAAGAGATAAATTTAAGAAATATCTCTATTAAAAAAAGCCTAAATTACATTACTATAAACGTTTTCTGTAAAGGAAAAATACATAAATAAAACGTTTGTATTACCCATTAACCAAGTTAAAATCCAGTTATCAGACAGCCATTGTTTAAACTTCATCAATATCCGCCATCCGGTCTGAAGCGGAGCTGTGACAAAAGCTTGACAAAACCTTTAATAACTAACGTTGCTATGAAATTTATTAAAGATATGCTATAGTGTGGTGGTATTTTAAAGTATTTTATGTTACGTGGATTTTTTAGACATATAGTGAAACAAATTCTGTCTTATTATTTTATAAAAACACAAAAATTTGACGATTGGTTTCAGAATTACTGGAATTATAAGCTAATTTAGTTAAAAACAATTATTTTACCTATAGAATACCACTGCGACGGATATTATTTACAAAGTTTGATAATTATTATAATGCTAAAGAATATTCGCGCCTTTGCTGCGTCCATGGTTAATGCTAAGTAAAATTGATATATGACAGTATTGAGCCTCTTTTAATGTTGTTAATAAAACTCACAGCCACCATTGCCAAAGCGAAGAAAATGAAAATAAAATAATCCATTCACTGCGAGTGGGAATCGAACCCTGAAGTCTACGTATTTGCTAGTAGCAATATTTATGCTTAAAGGAAATATATAAAAATTTGAACGCAGTGGGTCTCAACCCGCGCTCTCTTGCGAACCGTGCGGGCGCTCTCGATTTATGTTGTATAGATGGAAAATAATAGATTTTTATTAATATATACATATAATTTTGGGCTAAGTTTACAATATGAAAGAAAAAAAATTTTTTTTTTGTTTAAATGAAATTTGAACTCGCTACTACTTGTCCATCCAGATCATATAGATCACAGGTCCACCAAGTAACAGCTTGTTATTTACTAATACTTACTTCCAAAATCACTTTACATAAATCAACAATCTATTTATAAATTCAAATAGTTTAACTTAAGCCCTCAATGTAACACTCGATTTTCCGAAGTTCATATGGTTAACTTAATCTTTTGTAACATTATATTTCGGTGAAAATTGAAGTGGACCGACCCTAAACTTCTTAGTTTGGATGACAAGTTAGGTGAAAGGATATTTTGATGAAACTTTGCATCTCGTTTTAACGTAATTAACGTATATAGAATGAGATAGTTGGGGTTTATAGGCTTTATGTTGTTATGGTAGTAAGGTTTATATTTTTTTTACTTCATAAACAATACGAATATACGAGTACTTACACTTACTAACTTACATACATTAGAGCTAAAAAAAGAACAGACGTACAGTAAAGGGGCCTTGCTGTTGAATCGATCTCCTTTTAATGTAAAAGATGTAAAAACATGGGTGATGCATTAAATATGACATATATAGTATGACATATATTAGCATACAAATAATATGTAATATAAACATATATACATACATATATAAATATATATATTCAAGATATACAAATAAATAAAATTCAATTCAAACACACGTTACTATACATATAAATTATAAATCACTGAAAAGTAATTATTACTATGAAACAAAGGCAATATCGCTTGATTCAAATAGTACATTTAAATATTTTTCATAAATATTTAATATATTACTTCCGTGAAAAATGCCATAAGAGCTCTTAAATATATTCATATATATTAATTTTATCAAACGAATATCATGAATCTTGAAGCTGTAAAAAGGTGAATTAGTTCGCTCTCCATAAATTACGTTAATTAGAAATGGAAATGGTTTTTCTTCTGACTGTTAGGTACAAGTGGAACTTCCGCACCGAGTCTTCTGTACCAATTTCCTGTTTATAGGTCAAAATTTAGTAATTATAGTTAAATACAATGTATAAAGAAATTAATTTGCATGAACTTACTTTTTAAGAAAAAAACAGTACAACAAATAATTTGCTAATTGTTTTTGATTATAATAACATATTCTATTGTTTGCACTGTACCATATTTTAATTACGTGAACACGAAATATTTTCGCCCGTATCATCATATCATCATAGTTTTATTTACTTAGAAGTTTGATTTTTTCTGTACTAACGTATGTTTGAACTCGATACTTGAGAAGAGAAGAAACTACTTAGCATTCCATGGATTCACCGTGCGGGTGCCGGGCCCATCGCGTTGTAGGAAGAGGAGCTCCGATCAGCGCTTGGGACTTGCGACCCAAGTGTAGGTTTAAAGGGGCCCCTTTAAAATGCATTAACGCTCACCTTCACTGTCCGAGCTCCTCCCACTACCTAACCAAATTCGAAAAGATTCTGCTAATGCCGCCTTTGAAGTACGTTCTAGAAATGTATTAGTAATAGTTCTAGACAGGCCGAGATCTTTTAGCAAGCTAAAGAGAGATTTCGCTGTTATACCTCTCGCTCCTACTTCTACCGCGTATGAATTTACTCTAAACCTATTCCTGGTCAGTTCGTTAGTAAGCTCGAAATATTTATTAAGTTTGAAGCTATGACTTTTAGGTATATTAGTCTCCCACGGAACTGTAAGTTCTACCAGTACTACGCGTTTTAGGTTTCGAGAATAAAGAAAAATATCAGGTCTGGATGACGATACACCAATGTCCTCAGGGATTTTATACTGTTTCTCATACGTGTCCATCAAAAGAGTCCAATCAGGAGCTGGATCTAATATTGAGAAAGGTTTTTGCGTGTGTTTTTTAACAGAACCTTCTTTCACAAACTCTGTTGAACGTTTGCTGGTTGTAATGTTTCTCTGTGCTCTTGCTACTGAAAGACTAACGGCTTCACGTATAATTTCTAGTACCTTGTCATGGCGCCGCGAGTATTGACCACTTTCCAGGAGTACACTACACCCCACCAGCATATGTTTAGCTGTCCCCACTGCCTCTTTACAGATGTAGCAAGATTTATCGGTAGCTTTACCCCATCTCACTAAATTACTTTGATCTGGAAGATTCATTTGGAACGCATTCAGGTAGAATTTTAATAGTGCTGGAGACCAGTCATGAATTAGGGTGCGCCATTTTAAAGCTAAAGGGATACAAAATTCTCCCAGAGTTAGCCACTCGTTTTGCATTTCTAACCCCATTGCGTGCATCTTATACCTATCATTCTCGTCTTGCCGTATAAAAGATTTTATTATGTCCATATCTTGAACTTTCCTCTTTGATCCTAACCCTACTTTACTTGATTGTGCTCCTATCATAAATTGTTTATGGAACTTAAGTCTTGACTCGAGCTCTGGGACACTTCTGTCTTTTGGAAGTGAGGTAACAATCTCATCTCGTGATTTTCCCAGAATATGTGTTTTGGCAACTCTTAGATGTTTATAGAGCTCCGATGGTTTCTTTAATCTCAACCCAAAGTTATTTTTTTCCCTAAATAAGGTTGAGGTGTCTGCCGAATGCGCTAGCCCAAGCCAAAACTTCAGTATCTTTATGACGCTTGCATCTAACTTAGCCAAGAGGGTTTTATTAAAATCATATACGAGGAAAGGCCAATTCAGACGTGATGTTAGAAAATTGTCGTATATCCAAACTTTTTTGACATTACTTATAGGTTGATGTTCTACCTTTTCAAGATCTGTCAAAAAGCTGTCGACTAGTACATCTAAAGATGGAGTACGGCCTTTATAATCTATTTTCTTGCCGAGAAATTTAAAAGGTGCCGCTTCGGAAACTATAGAAATACTTTTACCATCTATTTGAAGTCCCGGATTGTATGAGGTATATTTAGTGTTTCGTCTACCCAGACATAAGCAGTGACACTAACTAGGTTTTGTCCTCATTCAACTGGATAGTTATCATTTAACTGGATAGTTTTGAGAAAAATTATCTTAACAGGCAGACAGATTTGATCCCAGCATCTCCGTTCAGTGAGAATATAATTTTTTACCATGAAACCTTATATTAGTATACCCATGTTGGGTATAAGAATTTAATATTAGTTTAAGAATTTAATAGGTAGACAGTAGTTAGTAAGCGAGATTCCTAAATATAATTTAGTAAATTCAAAAGAAATATAAGTTATATATATTTTTATTTACATATATATGTTATATATAGAAAATTAGGTCAAAATCAGCGGAAATTAAAACTAATTCAGGTCGTATTTCAGAATGAATTGTACGCAGCTCCGAAATTACCAGCTTAGATGTAACTCCATCATGCCTCGTTTATCTTCGCTTTAGATAGATTCTTTTTCATTTTCTGTTATTTATTTTAACTATACTATTTTATAACATTTTTGTGGTTAAAATTGTAAGTAAAGGACTTATTTAAGAATTTGGTTCAAAAAATAAAAAGGTATCATGACCTTTTTCAATTAATTTTTATGTTCAATTTATTTCTCTTTCGTATGTCTCTGAAGGCCGTATTTTTAATGTTTTTAAAGGCAAGGTTATTCTTATTAATATATTAAAAAACATTTTTATTATAGGGTAGGCAGAGGTAATGTAGAGTTAACTTTACGTATTTCGTCATTCGAAATAATGTATGGTGTTGAGGAACCGATCGCCGCCTTCTGTTTTTATCAAAATAAAGACAATGAAAAGAAATTTCTGTATGAAAGCCAAGCGTCACATTTTGTCACACGCTTTTTTTTTTTTTTGCTCAAAACACAGCCCATTGCTGTTACAGCGTGTAATATGTCTAAACGAATTTTCAATTAATTAAAAAATATTGCTTGAGTGAGTTTTCTTTCTATGTAGTGAAAGCGTAGGGGCGTAAGGCTACATAATATTTTTTCTCTTTCTGCAACACTCGACTTACAAATTCGCTAAGATAAAAATATAAAGGTTTGGTTCATCGTACTTTTAAAAGGGAACGGATCGCTAGTTCCATGAAAAACGGCAGACCTCGTCTAAAATTTACTAACCCTGTAACGCAATGAATACAACAAAGGAACCCAGAATTTCCGACCCGTTTTTTGTTATACAAAGTTGAAATACGTTAGTATTCGACCCGCCCCAGCTAATCTGTCGACATAAAGTATGCTTTGATTCAATGTAAGAAACATTTTAATCTTCCAAATAATTTGAGTATAAAAACTTTGAACAAAATATTCATTAAATTGAATATTTCATTTTCACAGCTTCATGCCATATTATGCAAATATAAGATAGACAGTAATATTAAAACACTTCATCTTAAACTTTCTAACTTTAAAGATATTGCAAGTTAGAAGAGCGGAACTCAACGCCAGGCGTTGTCTTATTACCATAAGAAGAAAATGAAATAAACAATTCTATGGAGTATTTCCGCCATGCATATTTCACCAATTATTACGACTAATCGAATAGAGGACCGTCATGGCGCATAGGCGCAACGTCTGCCTTTAACGCGACGGTTTCTGGGTTCGATCCCCAGTCGGAGAAGATGGATTTTTCTATTTCCATTTTCTTCGCTCTGGAAAACTAGGCAAAGCGCGGCGTTGAGTTCCGCCACTCAATACTTAATGCCTCGAAAAAGGCGGAAAGCGGGGACGAAGAAAGCTGGGAAGAAGGAAGCAACGGAGTGTCTTAACACTAGGTACCCACGGTTCCTGCAGTTCCCTCTGCCTATCCTACCATGTGCGGGACAAAGCGTGAAGCTAAAAAAAAAATTACTACTAATAAAATACCAGCGGGGACGGAGAAAACAGGAATGTGCGGGATAAAGCGTGAAGCTAAAAAAAAAAAAAAAAAAAAAACAAAAAAACTTAATTTTTATATAACAAGCTAGACTATAATATTAAAAAATATATACCGTATTAATCATTAAAACAAGTAAGATCATTGAGGAATTCATTTTCCCCGACTGGTAATCAAACTCACTAACAGTCGCACTTACCGGCAGACCTCTAAGCCACGACGATCTCCTTAGTTTTGGTGTTTCTCAATATATCATATTTATTTTTCATCGAAGTTTCCATGAAATGGAATTCAGTATAATAATTAATTTTCTTAAATATCTCAGACTGTAAAGACTCTTTCTTATTAATGAAGACTCATTCAAAATTTGTATTTATATATTATATTATATTGCGGTATATTTCTTATTTTTGTCTATAATAAATAAAACCTTTGTTTTAATTTAATATATAACTTTTTATTATAAGTGGTTTTGCTTCGTGAAAGTTTCACATTATTTTTTTTAAATAGTTTGATAGTAGAATTTTAATTTCTTTATAAAATAAATTCTTTATAACTATTAAGGGTTAGTTCATCATCGTGTTGCCAATGTGATATAACGTGAAGCAAAAACAAAGAAATATATCTCAATACTAGATTGATTATATTAATAACATTAATGTTAATAGCATACATTTTGAAATTAAAAGGTAACAACTTAAAATGTACCACAATTTATGACACGAGTATCACAATCAGAACAATCTCGATAAGTTCACAAAGCTTTAGTCAAGATAAAATAAAATATTATTAGTGTCTATTTTGTTTGTGCTGTCTTAAGTATCAAAGTTTGTATGAATATCAAAGAGCTTATAGCTATATATCTGTTGATAATGTGGAAAAGTGGAACAGCGTCGGTTTACTTGTTTGCATGATGATTGTGGATTGGATTCGCTTAAAATATTTGCCACTCAACAATAATTAAGAAACAACATAATCGCTATATTTACTTCATTTTAAAATAAAATATTCTGGAAAATTACATATAACTCTATTTTAAAGGAATATATAAAATATTCAAAATGTGTCATTTTAAATCTTCATAGATTTAAAATTTTAACAAAATGCTCATAAACGAGCAAACTGCTAAGTGTGGTCGGTTTTTAACGTAATTTGCATTCTAGTCGGTGGAAGTGATGCGGTGAACTCTAAAGTGCTTGTAAAGGCTTAAATTGACACTAAAGTCGAACTTAAACTACTTTAAATTATATAATGTAATTGCACAACTATTATCAGCTAATAATTATCTCGGTAGCGCAGTTATAGCGTCTGGGTTAAAACTCTACAGTTTTGGATTGGATTCCCGTTCATTAAACCGATACACAGGATACACGATTACAGGATATGGAGTGTCTTAACACTAGATTCCCAAGGTTCCTGCGGTCCCCTCCGTCCTTGCTACAAGCGTGAAGCTATTTATATTACTTATCGACATACAATAGAGTTATCTTGCTTATTTCTACAATGTATTTAAAGAAAATTTCCAAAAATGTTTAAATTTTGTTATATTTTATACTTTAAAGTTCAAAGTATCATATTAAGTGTGAATAAATTATATTCATTTCTTCACTAGTAACAAGATTCAAAAGTCAATTTTGTACACAAGGTTTCATTTGCCTCTTTTACTAGAACATTGTGAAAAGCTACGATCTAGAAAATGGAACCTTAACTTTTTAAAATTTAAAAATTAAATCTATTAATTTATATTTACGTAATAATTTGAACTCCACATACATAAGGTCATTTTTATTGGCATTATAATTGATTGAAACTTAAATATACTGAAACTTATTTAAATAACTTTATAAGTTTGGTACAAGAATATATAAAAATAAAAATAATTACAACATAACATTGTTATAGAGCCAGGTGGAAGCTTTTTCTTTTTTTCTACTAACGCTGGCAAATGTCTGCTTTAACAATCGAGCTTTTACATTTCAAATGAATCTATTAACATACACCAACAAAAGGATTTGAATATATGAGAATTAAAATATTTTACTATTGAACATTTTCTATCGAATACTATTTTACATACATTTTTAAATTTTGATGTCATTATAAAAATATATATATAAAATATATATATATATATATATATATATATATATATATATATATATATATATATATATATATATATATATATATATATATATATATATATATATATATATATATATATATATATATATATATATATATATATATATATATATATATATATATATATATATATATATATATATATATATATATATATATATATATATATATATATATATATATATATATATATATATATATATATATATATATATATATATATATATATATATATAATAAATGAAATGGCGAAAATATTTGTCTTTATGATTGAACCTAGTGATACGATACTCCGTTGAAACTCAACGCAGCGATTTTGCCTGGTTTCCACAGTGAAAAAAATGGAAATAGAAAAATCAATCTTCCTTGAGTTGAAATCGAACCCACAAACTGTCGCGTTTACAGGTAGACGCTACGTCTCTGCTCAACTTACTAATTAATGACAAAAAGGTCATTTTAAAGCATACTATGAAAGATAACTGCGCGTGTCTATCCAAACTATAAATATAACGCTTTGAATGCGTTTGAAGTAATATTAAAAATATAAAACATAGACTCGTAGATAGGCTCGTAGATTTGATTTCCACTTGGGAAGAATGAATAATTATTTTCATATTTTTTTTCACTCTGGCAACAGGGCAAACTGCAGCATAAAGTTTTGTCACTCACTAAAAGTATTTTTTATAAATAATATTGAAGATGAATTTTTTTCGGTATATGTATATATTAGAGGACCGTCGTGGCGCAGAGGCGCAACGTCTGCCTGTAACGAGACGGTTTCTGGGTTCGATCCCCAGTCGGGGAAGATGGATTTTTCTATTTCCATTTTCTTCGCTCTGGTAAACTAGGCAAATCGCGGCGTTGAGTTCCGCCACTCAACACGCAATGCCTCAAAAAATGGCGAAAAGCGGGGACGGAGAAAGCAGGGACTAAGCAACGGAGTGTCTTAACACTGGATTCCCACGGTCCCTGCAGTTCCCTCTGCCTACCCTGCCATGTGCGGGATAAAGCGTGAAGCTAAAATAAATAAATAAATGTACATATTATGTTGCTTATACACATACTTAGCGAAAAATGAAATCTGCTTAAAGATCAGTTCATCATAATGTTATCTCAAAAGATGAGATAAGATAAGATTTATATCTTAAGATGATACGATTCTTCCCGCAACCTAATACACAAGGGCAGCACGATTAGAGAAAATTTAGTTCCTAGGCGAGGTTTATGTTTAAGATTTAAGATTTAAATATAATACTATTATTAAATTATTACTTGTTCCAAACAAAAATAAAAACAACACCGCTTGGATACAATCTACGAAAATTTATATTTAGGAATTCGATATTTTTCAAAGTGAATTAATAAGTGCAGAACGGAAGATTTGAATCTTCTTCTTTTTATAGCTTTACCCTAGAGAGAAACATATGAACCTAATGCAGAGACACTCTGATCCCCCTTTTAGCATTTTGAAACATTGTGTGTTGAGTAGCTTGCCTCAACACCGCACTATGCTATGTAAAGAGGCGAAAATAATGAAAATTATTTATTATCCGCGGGGGGCATTCAACCCAGTAACCGTTTCATTTACTGATAGACCTGTCGCGTAGAGCCACTACTATCTCCTTGATTTTAGTCTTCCTTAGTATATTATATTCTATTCTTCATCTAATATTTCGTATAAGGAAAGTTCAGGATAATTATTAATTTTCTTAAATCTCTTAAACTGTAATAAGTTTTCATTATTAATGAAGACTCATCCAATTTCAATTTTCAAATATAATGTAAATGTATAATGCAAATTTAATCTTAAGTAAAGGATAATCTTTTATTTTTATTATACACTACCATTACGATTCTAATATGCGTCGGTAGCACGTTTACTGACATGGTAGTTTTGGGTTCGGTGTCCGTCTGAAACAGATTCAGTATTTTTATGTAAGTATTTTTCTTGGTAGAAATTGATCACAAATATCATTCTATAATTCTTATAATTTTTAAAGGATTTCAAAAATAAAGTTTGTATATAGTTTGTAATATTATTACTCTCTATAATATATTACTTTATCTAAAGATGATTTCTACGTATAATCTTTGTACTCGTCTTGTTTTCTTCTTCAACTAGTTTTAATGGCACCTTGAGATGTAAAAGGAAATATACTACGATTGCTCACTTGAGCATCCTTAGTCTACATGGTCAACAAGTGCCTAGGGTAGGATAGGTAGGATAGGATAGGTAGGATAGGATAGGTTATAGTAGTAGTATTGCTATGATCTATATATGTATATATATATATATATATATATATATATATATATATATATATATATATATATAAATATATATATATATATATATATATATATATATATATATATATATATATATATATATATATATATATATATATATATATATATATATATATATATATATATATATATATATATATATATATATATATATATTATATATATATATATATATATATATATATATATATATATATATATATATATATATATATATATATATATATATATATAATGCTATAAAGCTGCTACTTCTAGTTCGTAGTAATCAATTATTTCAATGAAGGCTATGGGCCACATTGCATCACTTTAATTGGAATCAGAGTTATCCTAGGCACTTGTTGACCATGTAGACTAAGGATGCTCAAGTGAGCAATCGTAGATATTTCGTTTTACATCTCAAGGTGCCATTAAAACTAGTTGAAGACGAAAACAAGACGAATACGAAGATTATACGTAGAAATCATCTTTAGATAAAATAATATATTATTGAGAGTAATAATATTACAAACTATATACAAACTTTATTTTTGAAATCCTTTAAAAATTATAAGAATTATAGAATGATATTTGTGATCAATTTCTACCAGGAAAAATACTCACATAAAAATACTGAATATTGTTTCAGACGGACACCGAATCCAAAACTACCATGTCAGTAAACGTGCAACCGATGCATATTAGAATCGTAATGGTAGTGTATAATAAAAATAAAAGATTATCCTTTACTTAAGATTATATGATAAATTTGCATTATACATTTACATTATATTTGAAAATTGAAATTGGATGAGTCTTCATTAATAATGAAAACTTATTACAGTTTAAGAGATTTAAGAAAATTAATAATTATCCTGAACTTTCATTATACGAAATATTAGATGAAGAATAAAATATAATATACTAAGAAAGACTAATATCAAGGAGATAGTAGTGGCTTTACGCGACAGGTCTATCAGTAAATGAAACGGTTACTGGGTTGAATGCCCCCGTGGATAATAAATAATTTTCATTATTTTCGCCTCTTTACATAGCATAGTGCGGTGTTGAGGCAAGCTACTCAACATACAATGTTTCAAAACGCTAAAAGGGGTATCAGAGTGTCTCAGCATTAGGTTAATATGTTTCTCTCTAGGGTAAAGTTATAAAAAGACCAAGATTCAAATCTTCCGTTATGCACTTATTAATTCACTTTGAAAAGTATCGGATTCCTAAATATAAATTTTCGTAGATTATATCCAAGCGATGTTGTATTTATTTTTGTTTGGAACAAGTAAAAATTTAATAATAGTATTATAATCTTAAATCTTAAACATATACCTCGCCTAGGAGCTAAATTTTCTCTAATCGTGCTGCCCTTCTGTATTAGGTTGCGGTAAGAATCTTATCGTATCATCTTAAGATATAAATCTTATCTTATCTCATCTTATGAGATAACATTATGATGAACTGATCTTTAAGCAGATTTCATTTTTCGCTGAGTATGTGTATAAGCATCATAATATGTACATATACCGAAAAAAATTCATCTTCAAAATTATTTATAAAAATTATTTTATTGAGTGACAAAACTTTATGCCGCAGTTTGCCTTGTTGCCAGAGCGAAAAAAATATGAAAATAAATATTCATTCTTCCCAAGTGGAAATCAAATCTACAAGCCGTCACTTTTAAAGGCAGACGCTGTGTACTTATATTTTTAATATTACTTCAAACTTATTCAAAGGGTTATATTTGTAGTCTGTATAGATACAAACGATTGTCTTTCACAACATGCTTTAAAATGACCTTTTTGTCATTAATTAGTAAGTTAGCAGAGACGTAGCGTCTACCTGTAAACGTGACAGTTTGTGGGTTCGATTTCCACTCAAGAAAGATGGAGTTTTCTATTTCAATTTTTTTCACTCTGGAAACCAGGCAAAATCGCTGCGTTGATTTCGGCCACTCAACGCAGTGTCGTATCACTAGGTTCATATAATTTCTTCAGTTCCTTTAGCCTACCACCTCATGTGCGGGATAAAACATGAAGCTAAAAAAATAGTAAATTTATTTAAATACGAGATATCTTATTATCATCACCACTTAGTTATTAACATAATGTAGTTTGACCCTAGTGGTTGCTCGCATAACAGGTGAAATAATACTAAGGGGAAAATAATATATTAGTTAGATGCGATGACGCCTTAGCATTCCATAGACTTATTATGATGGTAGCTTGTGGTGACTATCGCAGAGACTGGGAGGAAGATCTTTTTTTGTCTAAATATGTTGCCACGCAATTTGATGGCTTACTTGGTAAGGTTTGTGCTCGAGTATTGTAGAAAATAAATAATAATTAGTTTAAATTGCTATTTCATTAAGATTTTTTATTGTGTCTTTTGTTCTACCAACATAGAAAGATTTGTACTCGATGTAAGGATAAATTAATGAGGGTACACGGGTTCAATGTTACTGTAAACAAAGGTGTATTTACTAAAATTACACAAAGTTTTTATTATTTTGTATGTTTTCTTTGAATATTGGGTTGATTGACATCAAAGGTTAATAATTTTATTCTACAGAGTTTCTTGACTCTTGTTCCAACTGATAAAGATCAAGATATAATAATACTAAAATTATCTTAAATAGCTAAGACTTAAATTAAAATGAAATAATATTGATATATTTAATACTGT
Source organism: Dione vanillae (assembly GCA_037178615.1). Classification (NCBI taxonomy): domain Eukaryota; kingdom Metazoa; phylum Arthropoda; class Insecta; order Lepidoptera; family Nymphalidae; genus Dione; species Dione vanillae. The sequence continues at coordinate 77,825 of JAZFAU010000347.1, forward strand.
CAGAACAAATATAGCATGAATGCTAGTTGAGAATCATAAAGACAATTGTTTTCGCCTTTGGCGTTTGTAATGGACGTTGAAAGGGGACGAAAAAAATTACTTAAACCTATAGGTCGTATATACGTTTACGTTTTGTAATATACGATACAAAATGACTTTAATTTATATATACATATATATATATATATATATATATATATATATATATATATATATATATATATATATATATATATATATATATATATATATATATATATATATATATATATATATATATATATATATATATATATATATATATATATATATATATATATATATATATATATATATATAAATATATGTGTGTGTGTGTGTGTGTTCTGTTTTAAAAAAGAAATGCAAAAGACAGACGATGATCAATAGAATAGTAACGACATTTCTCGTATATTTGTAGGAAGAGAAAATTCGCTATTGAATATTTTTTAGGAAACTTCAAATATATTACTTGTAGAATCCAAGAGCTTTGTATGATTAGAGCACAAAAATATTATTTTTAATTAATAAATCCTTTAAAGCGGGGACGGAGAAAGCAGGGACTAAGCAACGGAGTGTCTTAACACTAGGTTCATATGGTTCCTGAAGTTCCCTCTGCCTACTCTGCAATATGCAGGATAAAGCGTTAAGCTATAAAAAAAAACTTCTTTCTTCCTTCTTATATTTGAAGCTGCATTATGCACACACAAGCGACTTAAACGAAAAATTTTAAAAAGTCCAATGGAACATAACTTTTGCATTACTTTAATTTGCTTACCTATTCGTTTCCGGAGTACTGTCGACAGATTTACCCGAAGCTCGTTCTGATTTAATCTACTAATAGACAATGTGGGGGTGTAGTACGAAACGTATCGGTGTTTTAAAAAGCCGATTTTAAGTGAATAGTGGAAATAACGGAATATGGGCAGCTGCACGCCCGCTGAATGAAAAAGCAAAAAGCTTTGTTAAATACAGCAAATTTAAATTTACATATAAAATGTGGTAAATATAATATGTTTAATTAAAGCTTCTGTTGCTTTTAAAAATATGAGGGGTGAATAAGTTTTTGGTCTTTTTAGAGGCTTTATTATATATCAGATTTTGTAGTTACGATAGTTTCTTTTATTTATGTGTACAAGACATAATGGAATTATTTGTAAAAATATCTGTAAAATATGTGTTATTTTTTTCATATTTAATTTCTGCATATGAGCGGTAAAAAGCAAACACCTTACCGCAGAAATGAAAATATAAATTATATTTTGCCAAAAATTGATGTTGTAGTCGATTGATTTTACGCTATTTGAAAGATTAGAATTTGAAAAATAAGGAAATGTTTTTTACAAAAACAATAAACAAGGGGCCCCAAAAAGAATTAAAAATTTGCTGATAATGTGAGTATATATCGGTCTCCATAACTCTTCTCCGTAAGTGAGTTAATCAAACCTGGCGATTGGCGATGGCTGGGTGGGTTTGTTCGTTGATGTGACTCCCAGTTTTTCACCCCAACCGATCTTCACATTGTTTTATCGATTTAAGTATTGTGGCTTATAAATTGTCGTTTATATACTCCTTTACACTTTGGTAAGAAATATGATGTTTTTTAAAGATTTAAAAGATAATCTCAGCAGCAATCCACACAATTTGCCTCCCTGTTACATTCATCCAATTCTCGAATTCTTGTAATCGTTTAAGCTATGGAAGAAGCCTATTCGGGTTTAGAATCGAGAGTGTCTTCAGAATCATGAATATATTTTATTAATATGGTTATTTAAATGAGAGGATCTTTGATATGATTCAAGGAATATGATTATATCCATCTTATCTATCAGCTAAAACTAATCCTGCACGAAGCAGGTTATTAGGGAGAACCCAGATTATTAAGATACTCGCTTTCGCTTTTCCTCCTGAAAACATGCTTTTATATAAAAAAAAACTATTTTCACTAATCAAAATAATATAATCAAGCAATTATATATATTAATCATAAAATCAGTTTTGTATGACTAATAAATCCAAATACAATTTTCTATACTTCGTGTGATCAAAAAGGACGCACCAAGTGCAATTCGAGCACCCGGCAAGTTAAATCGCGCTTTGCAAAGGCTATTGTGTGCTATAGCACTTGTATAGTTCAATATCCTGTGATTGCAGTCTTTACTATATTCTGAGGATTAGAATCTATTTTTTGTGTGTTGGTCTTATTATATAGGAAATAATAACAACTCTGATTTCTATAAAATATTCTCTTTAGTTTTAAATGTAAATAATGCTTTATTAGAAAAATTAATTGAAGTGCTTATTATTTTCAAGTAAAGGGTTTTTTCAAGAATATCTATTATGAATATTGGTAGGTACATATTTTATAGGTAGGTATAATTTTGAATATATGTAGGTAACTTACATATTATAAAACATTTGACTTTATTGACATATGTCTGACTTTTCGTTTGTCTGGGCAAAATCTTTAAAACAGTCTTTTATTTAGTATGTATTTATTTATTTCCACTTCGAATAATAAGAACTTGTGTAGTCAGATGAGCGACCGGAGGAGTGTCAAAGGAGCCTAATTGATAATAAAATATCAAATTGAGCCTCCTCTGAAAGCTAACACTCACGACTTAAAACTAAAATTACGAGGGGTTCCCAAGCGCGGCCCTGTAAGAAGAGCCACAACAAACTCAGCCAGGTTTCCCTAAACCTATTGTGATCACTTCCAACGTTCATTCTAACTTATGAGCAATTCAGTCATGCCATACCGTTGTCATCAATGTAATCTTGACACTATAATAGGATTTAGTAATTAATGCCGTTTAACAAAAGATTTTAAATTTATTTAACGAAAGATCAAATACTTCTGTCGGCAGTTTATTGTAGAAACTTGATACGTAGTCCTCGTATTAATAATTGTGAACATCACATTTATTATAAATTTATCAATATTTTTATGAAACATATATTAAAAATTTTCGGAATATATATGATGTTGAAAATTCATGGAGTTTAATTTTTTTTAAATAAAACCTTGGTTATTTGCCCAAACCCCAACCAAATTTACTGTATACGCCAATTTGGTTTCATATGAATAAATCTGATAATAGTTTGATAGACCCTAACCTAGGGGTTAGATCACTAGGAAATACTGCAGTTGTTACAACGTTCTATTATCCTTTTAAAGAAAATAATACATATAAATTATTTTCATACCAGTATTATAACTATTTACGTAAGAGAATGCCAAAAAAAGAAACATAAAACTTGTATAATACTTTTATATTACACTATATTTTTCGTATACATGCTTTGCTTAAACATTTCACTGCATACAAATGTTTTTTTTTAAATACAATAGGAATAATAGCTAAATTTAAGGTCCAATGTCACAGTAAGCCTCAAGGGTAAATATTTTTAAAACGGCATTTTAGTTTATAGGAACATTCGTTATAGAATTCCGCTCAGGTAATTAATATTCATTGTCCAATTTATTTCTGTAATTGGAGTGATTTACCCTATAATTACTGGTTTTATGGGTAGTTGAATATTACGAGACCACCGCCTCAACTGAAAACCCTAGAGGGAAACGCAAGAGAACTTTGGTACCTCGTGTTAGGCACTCTGTTCTCTGCTTTCGGGCGGTGTGAGACAGTGATATTGTTACGGTTGTGAGAATGGACGCATGCTTCGCATCAAATGGACGTAAAAAGTCAGGAAACGAAGGATCCATTTCCAGCGCGTCTTCAGACCCGACAGCTAATATAAACATCCAGAAGCGAAACGGTTGAATACTTGTCATGTTCACGATAGAATAAAGGTGGAAGGAAAGAGGCGCGCTGACGCCGGAAAAAGGTCGTGGCTCAAAAACATCTGGTAGGTGGACAGGCATCTCTGTCTAGCGAACATCTGTTCCGATTGGCGATGGACAGGCTTCAGGGAAGAAAAGGCAACCCTTCAGTAGTGAAGAGGGACTCAAGAAGAGAAGAATAGTGAAGTTGAAAAATATAAACTCAACCGTGGAATGGCGTCAAGACCTAATTGCTAATAAAAAAATAGGTATATATGGAAAAGTATTCTAAAATTTATGTTACTTCTTTGGCAAGTTGCGAGAGCGACCAACACCACATTGGCTGCTGGAATCCGAACTCACAAAAGTTGCGCATAGAAGCAGAGCTTCGCCATGCGCTACGACGGTCCTCAACATTTCACGATAAGTATAAAGAGCGGCGTCGAATTCCGAATCTGAACTAGTCAAAATTGTGTTTTGATACTTAGTTTCTGCCATTCCATGTGTTCCTATTAAAGTTGTAATATTATAATATTATGGATCTGCAAATTAGTACAGTTTATAATTGATCAAGCCTTATTAACTTTAATATACAAATTTTGGAATATTGCCACTGCTTATAATTCACGTCCGTATCCGTGATACTGTTTTTGTACTAACCTTAATCGTTTTAGCCAGATCTGAGCAATAAAAGATATGAAAATTAATTGTGTTTTGAAATATGAAATATTAAAAATAATACCAAATAGTTAGTCTAATATTTTCACAAAATATTCAAAAGGCTTAAAAAAATAGTACTTTGTATGAAACAACATAACAGAAATGGAAAGTAAAATCAACATAGTACTGTTTACCACCGCTTGATAACGAGTGAACACTCGCCCGGTGAAGTAAATGACTGGGACCTCTTGACCCTTTTGATCCAGAGTGGAATCATTTGATTGTTTCTAGCGATGGCAGCCACCAGCTATTCGATATGTATATGGAAACAGAATTTCGAAATATATTATGTACTGAATTCTTTAGGAAATAAAATAAAAATTCTTTGGCAAAAAATAAAACTCTTTGCTGCACCTCACTAATTAAGTTCAAAAACAAACGTATATTAAGAAAATATGTTTTATACTAAATCAAGTGAAGAATAGATGAGGCTAATTATATAAATATTAAAAAGAGCTTTATCTTATTTTCGCTACGCTTATAATAAAAGATTTTATTGCAATGACTGCAGCTAATACGGTAATGATATTAAAAGACCAATTTGTTAACACTTTTTTTAAAAAGTATTAAAAAGTAACTCCTTTCTACGTTTCTTAAAATAAATTCAAGCAAAATATTATTATTCAAAATCCAAAAATCAAAAGGTTTTTAATATTAGAAATGAGACTAATTTGACAAAACTCATGATTAACACGTTGAGTTTGAACAAAAAACGTATTAAGAAATTTTCAAAAGTTGTTGTTGTGGAGGATAATATTGTATGTATAACTTTGAACTTATAACAGACATTTAAACTGAGCCATGTAAAAATGGGAAAGTTTATTTCTGAATTGGATCTTTGTAATTATTTCCTTAAGGTTTTGATCGAGTCTAGAATTTTGATTCCGGAAACAAATTGAATTATAAAAATAGCTTCAAGATAAGAACAATTGGGTAAATGTTAATATTTTTTTTCATAAAGGGCATTTAAATCTGGATTCTACCAGAAATATTTCAAACATATTTTTGAAGGAAGAATAAAACAACTGGAATTCCACGTATTTGTAGTAACAAATATGAGGATTTATAGTTACACCCTCTTTTTTCTGCTAAATTATTTCGCAACTTATTAAATTTTTCATAAAAAAAAATATGAAAATGAACAACAAATACGAAGTTTCGAATGTTCGAATAAGTTGCAGTATTTTTTTTTTACTGAAATCTGCATTTTCTTTTGTGACTTTGGCGGTGGGGATCCAAGGTCAGAGTGCTAAAAGAATTATATTATATAAAACACCCTGTATATGTTAGATCTAAAATCAAAGGATCGAATATTTCCTGAAAAGATAGAAACGGAGCGGTTAAAACGAAAAAATTAATTTACGATGACAATATTTCTCATGAAATTGTGGGTTGTCCCCATCACGAATAAATTGATGATAAACGCAGTGCATGAAATATTTTTATTAAATATCAAGTACTACTATCTAAACAATTACACCACTGATTAATACATCCTATGTCATTTATATATGTGGAGCGTCATACCTTTCCTTTTTCGTATATGTATATAAACGCCTATTTTATATATATTGTTGCAAAGAACTATGACATTCGCAAGTAACTGTCAAATGCGTATGCGTAGCGTATCCTACTCACACTACCGAACAATAATACGTTAAAGTATATTATAGTTAATATTTATAAATAAAACATTTTTTAAAAAAGGTTTTAAGTATTAATAAAGGCGTAGACTACCGCAAATCGTCAAAGGAATAAACAGTAAAGCGTAACCTACACTTTCAGAAACGAATATCGATAAAGAGTGATGCATAGCAAAGAACCGTGGAACTTAGTGTTTAGACAATCTGTTCCCGCTTTGCGCGCTTCAGTGGCAAATCAACGCGCGCTAACGTATTATTTTCTCCATATCGCAATCTGTAGTTCAAAAGTAAGACAATTTTAGAAAGACTAGGATTTGTCGCGGTGTTTGAAAGTGAGCTAAATTTGTTACGTCTAGTGGATGGATCGGACGCGGTCAGCACGAGTGCGAACAAAATGTGAAAAAGATATTTATCCACATAAGAATGCGGGCCTAAAAATTGTTTGAAAGCTTTAAAATATTTCTGGATGTAGGTAAATATTAAAAAAATGTTGTATGTGGAATAATCCTAATATGGTTCTTTAATATTTTTGTATTAATTATTTAATCACAATTAAAATCACACGCGGTTTATTATCTTTAAAATTAAACGGGGACCACGGAAGTGAGAAAGCAGGGGACTACGCAACGGAGTGTCTTACTTCTAGGGTTTACATTGGTTCTGCAATTAACTAATACCAAAAATGGTTAACTATACCAATCGGCCAAGGATTGAGTGACTCTTGCCGGGGAAAGGGACTAATAAATAATATTTGTACCGCCATCAGCATAATGTTCCTCTAAGAAAGTAATAGAAAGATGGTTTTCATTGTTTAAAAATAATCTGTAAAGAGGATAAATATTTATAATGAAATTATTTCTATCACATTGAGATATGCGACCGACAAAGCAAACGAGTTTTGACAGTAATTAAATATATTTTTACCTCCACTGCTGGGCAATTTTTGCACATATAGAAAGATATGCGAAAAATCTGTGAAGAACTAGAAACTATGGCACTATTACTACTATCGAAAAAAAAAATAAAGGGAAACATTCAAACTTGACGTTCATTCAAAACCCAAATCTGTATTATTATTATTAGTATTAAAGTTTGTCGTTTCAAAAGCGATTTTTAGAATTATTAATTGTCTTATCATTTTCGAGGTAATTCCAATAGCATATGATTAGGCGATGGAGTTTTCGAATTCGAGAAAATCTTTAACTTTTATGGATGCAAGTTAAACAAAACATTTAATGGATAACTACTACGTACTCCGAAATCCTAGCAATTTTTAAATACATAAATCATAAAGTTCGTACATTAACTTTGACTACTTACTTTTTATCGCTTTTGCTTTTAAAAGTGAGTAATAATTTTAGTCTTTTGTTTTTGTTTATATTTTCACTAATATTGCGTTTTATTTTTAGATATTTTCACAATTTTCATTAAAACTTTTAGTTTCATATAGTTTTTAATTAGTTTAAGTATATAATTACAATTTTGTAAAAGCTACAACTGTTAGCTCTGGCCGCCCGGAACAAACTATTATATTTATTTGAATATACCTTCACATATCAATTATTTTCAACATATATAGCAATTTAATCACAATTCATTTAAAAAAAAGTTCTAAACGTCAGGCAACAAGAAACCACATTATTATAAGAAATAGATTTAGTACCCGATTTCTCAAAATGGTAGATGTATAAAATATTTGCACAACTACTACGTATTATAACGAAACCCAAATAAATAAAAATCATACCAAAAAAATGCAATTAACTGCATTTAGGTGTGAGTGAATTCTCACGAACCACTTGATGGCAAAAGTTAATTAACCTAATCCTCTTAGATCTATATGAATGGCTCAACAGATTAAAAAAGGGCGAACTTTATTATATATAATATACTAGATTAGGCTTATATCTATGCAAGATCTGAAAAACAAGATCTGAAAAAAAAATAACCGTGAGGCGCGGGCGGCAAGTTCCGCTAGTCTAAACTTTTAAGATATTTTTACTAAATGTTTTTCTTTTGTCTGTAAACACCTGATATGAAATATACCGACACAGTAAAATGCTTTAATATGATACTATGATAAGCCAATTAAAAAATTATTGAAAAAAATTCAAAGTATATAATAATGTTAACGTAGCTAAATGGAATTGTTGAATGGTTCCGAAAGCGCAGGTCCGAATGTTGAAATGACTTTTATAATTATTCCTAAAGAACCTAAAAATATTTAAATAGTTAAATAGTTGCTTAATTTGCCACCAATTTTGCAGGAGTAATCGGAACTCAATTGTACAATTTTGGGGAGTTCGAAATATAGGTGGTCGACGGGATGTCAAATTTACGAGGAGGTGTCATATTAAAACGGGCGGATATTCGTCTTTTGATCTGAAGATTTTGTCTTGTGGCGTGCTGGAACATTCATAGCTCCAAATGTGTTGTGTCGAACTGCAATGATGCTATTTGGTAAATGCTTTGTAAAATACATTAAAAAAAGAGAAAAACGTCGGAATGAAAAAGCCATTGAAACATTAAATTTATACATATGTTGTGTATTACATTAAAAGATTTGCGTGTATTTTAAAATAGTTCCTTTGATCTAAAGGACAAATAAAGTTAAATTGCGAGTGTCTGATTTGATTATTTATTAATTTCCAGACTAGCTAAACAATTTTTTAGGCGTTGCAGTTGTCTATATATATATATCTATATATATATATATATATATATAGAATATATTATCTATATATATATATATATATATAATATATTATATATATATATATATCTTATATATATATATATATATATATATATATTTAGATATATCATATATATATTATATATATTATATATATATAATATAATATATATATATATTATATCATATATATATATATATATTATATATTATATATATATAATGTATATATATATATATATATCTATATAACATTATATATAGTTAATAATGGCTATAATTACGTAATATCGTATCAATGGGAAAATTCACAAAAACCTCCACATACGGTTTTGGGTAATGTAGAAAAACTTTGGATTGGACATAGACACTTATAAGTCTTTTCATTGATTGCTTTGAAGTGCCAGTGTAAAGAATACGAGGACATGTGGAATTCATTTTCCATATGGAATATTTTTTATAAGTAGTATGTTTTCATAATAATGTATCTGTTAATATTATTTTATTATGAAGTCGGTTAAGTTCCACTAGTAGTTTTCAATACAGTACGTATACAACGGAACGCCAGCGATGATCGAGTATTACAGTGATACTTCAAAGTTTACACACTATAGTAAGCACTCGCTAATTACACTATATTTGTAAACTATACTACAAGAATGATATATTTAGATTCCCTGTACTTACACACGGTGCCTCATCTTTTTTTTTTTTAATATGTAAATTCAAACCTAACATGGCCTACCACTTGAATTGCCTTGCAGCATTATTGAAAATATCCAGCATAAAGGTTCCACGACGTGGCCTTTGTTAGCTTATTAAGAATTGTAATACGGTTCGTATTTACGTTTCGATATTGAGATATTATTTAGTCAGATGCGTTAACGGAGGCAAATGTAAGTTGGCCGCACATATACCTTGGGGGTATGATGTTGGTGTTGAATAGATACAGTCAACTAAAAGCTTGACCAAACAAGCTTTTTTGAAGTGAATTTTTCTTTGTGGCGACTTTAATTAAAGTGCAATTAAAAATACTAACCTTATGAGTTGAAATGGAAAATGCAACTTTTACAATATTCTTTAAAATAAAAATAAAATAAAACAAACTTTAGTTAAACTATACAAGTCTAAAAAGTATTAATAGTGCCATACATTGTACAAAATCGCTACGATAAACTATTTATTTTACTAACAAAATTAATGTTGTATTGGAATTAGGTGTAGAGATTTAATTCAAATAGTTACCAATCGTCTCTCTGACGTGACTAGCGTGGACAGCTCTCGGCGTAGAGGATTTTTTTGCAATTTATTTCAAACACAGAAATACTCAAAAATAAGACTGACATATATATTCTAGAAACATTGAATGATTTGGATTCCATTTCTTTGGGTATTTACATTATTACCTAAATATATCTTTACTGATAGAAGTATCTGTAATTTTGCTAATTTTCAGGCAAAAAAAAAAAAATAATTTTCATTTCCATAAAATGTGTACCGAAAATAGGAAATCGGTAGTCCTTCTATATCGGTTATCGTTTTATAAAAGTAAATTTGTCATTTACATATGTACAAAAGCAATCTTTACAAATTGTCCATTCTCTATAAGAAGGCTGGACGTATGTGAGGTAAGAACATGATAGCATATAACAATGTAGTAGACGTACGTAAACGATAGTGTGTTTTGTAGTGTTCTCTCAATTAAGGGATAGTTGCGAGGAGACCAGACAAATGATCTAAAACGATTTATACAAAAAATACCTAAAACTACATTAATAACGACGTTCTATAATAACCGACTAAAAGTTGTTCTTTATCAGAAAGATATTGTTGCCATCAGTAGGAATATATATAAAACGAATGCTTCGCTGTCGTACGTTAGAGATAAGTCAAGTCAAATGGAGGCCGTGAACTGCGAATCGAGAATTATTTGCAATCAAAACACGAAAGAAGAATGACTTGTTTGGTTTAGGTGCATATGAAGGGAAGCGATAAATGAAATCTTAATTTGGCTTACTCGGTAAGCTTGTGCTCGAATGGTTTTAGAAAATGAACAATCTGAACGAGTACATTGATTCTAGGTGAAAGGTACAAAATATTGTGGTGTATTATAAAAACCGATATCAGTCCCCCCCCATTAATTATGGTATTGAGGACCACCGATTGTAACTGCTTGTACCGCGCGGTTTCGGGGTCGATTTCCCAGTCGGGGAAGATGATTTTCTATTCATTTCTGCGCTCTGGCAATTAGGCAAAGAGGGTGGTGAGTTCCGGCACTCAACACGCAATGCCTCCGAAAAAAAGCGGGAAAGCAGGACGGAGGAAAGCAGGGGCGGAGCAATGGAGTGTATTACCATTAGTTCTTATTGGTTCCTACAGTACCTTTGCCTAAACGAAAATTGTTACGTGGAAGTCTTTGTTACTGATCAAACACAAAAATGATTTTAGAGTGAATATAAATACACTTACGTGAGAGAGTACTATAAATATGGTATAGGGTTTCGTCGCCTTGAACTTCATAGTTATATTTTGTTAAACGCAATTTGCTCCGTTTGAAATATTTACAAAATATAATCAAGTATTGTATGGTCTCAGAATTAATTCATTTAAAAGGCATTAGAACATAAATATATTTCTTTTAGGCAGTTTTTATTTTTGATAAAGAAAATGGTTTTTTCTTTTATTTGTATACGTATACAATTTTCAAATTAGCTACATGGGCATTAAATTCCCATATTACTTTAACTTTGGCTTGTTTTATATTGTTTTCACGAAGTAGATGGTTGTTTTTAATATTTTTTTCATTTCAACCGTTGAATGAGGCTGATTTTATTTATTTAATGTAATTAACAACTAAACATTTTGTCACAGGGAGTTATATTGTAGGGTTTTCCAAACTCCACACATCAGTATAACTGCATCATTCGGAGGTATGTACAATTATAGAAAATGATAAAAACAATACAAAACATACCAAGAGTTGGTTGGTAAAGTTACAAGTGGCAAATTCGAAGGTATAATTAAGAATTTAACTTAATTGCTTATAGAATATGGAAAGTGGTGACGTTTCACCACACGTTTTTACGTTGACGTGACAGTGTGTGACGTTATTTTATTTGTTACAATACACAAAAAAACCTTTATTTGCTTAATAAAAAAAATTAGACCACTAACCACTGGCGTTATGTACGTTGGTAGAGAAGACCAATTCAGAGAAAATACAGGCAGTATTCTGCTTAAAGTGTGAAGCTCAAGTATAGAAAATAATCTGAGTAAGGTTTTAATAAATTAGTATATTCGATATATAATATCTATATTCACGATAGTTAAATGATTTGTCAGTAGAAAGGAAAGCGTTCTGAACGTGACCGATAGTAATCCACCTAATATTGATGGCGGGAACGGTGATCTTTGTCAACGTAGACTATTGATACATTGTTATTATGAATGTTCATATTGATAATACTATGAAAATTAATAACACTTTAGAAAGACGAGCTGATTGTCTGGAGATGATTATCCTTAAAGTACTTAAAGAAGTAAGGCGTGGGTTCAATTTCTTTAATGATTTTTCTGTAATTAGTGTACATGAACACTTCTTATTTTAAAATTGTTAATTGTTAATTTAATCCAACGCTCACAAATTGGCAACTCTTTTTTTTGTCGCACCGCCAAAAAATGGAACTCTTTACCAGCACACGTGTTCTCCTCCTCTTATAACCTGGGTGCCTTCAAACGAGGCGTGAAGAGGCATCTTGCGGGCCGGCATGGCGAGGGTGACTAGTGCAACTCATTCTTGCTGTCAGTACTAGTCGTCTTCGCGTTTGGACTCCACTTCCACTTACTATACAATATTATTTCATTTCAATTTAAGTCTTAGCTATTTAAGATAATTTTAGTATTATTATATCTTGATCTTTATCAGTTGGAACAAGAGTCAAGAAACTCTGTAGAATAAAATTATTAACCTTTGATGTCAATCAACCCAATATTCAAAGAAAACATACAAAATAATAAAAACTTTGTGTAATTTTAGTTAATACACCTTTGTTTACAGTAACATTGAACCCGTGTACCCTCATTAATTTATCCTTACATCGAGTACAAATCTTTCTATGTTGGTAGAACAAAAGACATAATAAAAAATCTTAATGAAATAGCAATTTATACTAATTATTATTTATTTTCTACAATACTCGAGCACAAACCTTACCAAGTAAGCCATCAAATTGCGTGGCAACATATTTAGAAAAAAAAAGATCTTCCTCCCAGTCTCTGCGATAGTCACCACAAGCTACCATCATAATAAGTCTATGGAATGCTAAGGCGTCATCGCATCTAACTAATATATTATTTTCCCCTTAGTATTATTTCACCTGTTATGCGAGCAACCACTAGGGTCAAACTACATTATGTTAATAACTAAGTGGTGATGATAATAAGATATCTCGTATTTAAATAAATTTACTATTTTTTTAGCTTCATGTTTTATCCCGCACATGAGGTGGTAGGCTAAAGGAACTGAAGGAATCATATGAACCTAGTGATACGACACTGCGTTGAGTGGCCGAAATCAACGCAGCGATTTTGCCTGGTTTCCAGAGTGAAAAAAATTGAAATAGAAAACTCCATCTTTCTTGAGTGGAAATCGAACCCACAAACTGTCACGTTTACAGGTAGACGCTACGTCTCTGCTAACTTACTAATTAATGACAAAAAGGTCATTTTAAAGCATGCTGTGAAAACAATCGTTTGTATCTATACAAACTACAAATATAACCCTTTGAATAAGTTTGAAGTAATATTAAAAATATAAGTACACAGCGTCTGCCTTTAAAAGTGACGGCTCGTAGATTTGATTTCCACTTGGGAAGAATGAATAATTATTTTCATATTTTTTTCGTTCTGGCAACAAGGCAAACTGCAGCATAAAGTTTTGTCACTCAATAAAAATATTTTTATAAATAAATGTGAAAATAATTTTTTTTTCAATATATGTACATATTATGATGCTTATACTCATACTTAGCGAAAAATGAAATCTGCTTGAAGATCAGTTCATCATAATGTTATCTCATAAGATAAAGGTAATGGACGTTGAAAGGGGACGAAAAAAATTACTTAAACCTATAGGTCGTGTTATATACGTTTACGTTTTGTAATATACGATACAAAATGATTTTAATTTATATATATATATATATATATATATATATATATATATATATATATATATATATATATATTTTTTTTTTTTTTTTTTTTTTTTTTTTTTTTTTTTTTTTTTTTTAGCTTCACGCTTTATCCCGCACAAGGCAGGGTAGGCAGAGGGAACTGCAGGGACTGTGGGAACCTAGTGTTAAGACACTCCGTTGCTTAGTCCCTGCTTTCTCCGTCCCCACTTTCCGCCGCTTTCGAGGCATTGCGTGTTGAGTGGCGGAACTCAACGCCGCGCTTTGCCTAGTTTGCCAGAGCGAAGAAAATGGAAATAGAAAAATCCATCTTCTCCGACTGGGGATCGAACCCAGTAACCGTCGCGTTAAAGGCAGACGTTGCGCCTCTGCGCCACGACGATATATATATATATATATATATAAATATATATATATATATATATATATATATATATATATATATATATATATATATATATATATATATATATATATATATATATATATATATATATATATATATATATATATATATATATATATATATATATATATATATATATATATATATATATATATATATATATATATATATATATATATATATATATATATATATATATATATATATATATATATATATTAGCTATTGAATATTTTTTAGGAAACTTCAAATATATTACTTGTAGAATCCAAGAGCTTTGTATGATTAGAGCACAAAAATATTATTTTTAATTAATAAATCCTTTAAAGCGGGGACGGAGAAAGCAGGGACTAAGCAACGGAGTGTCTTAACACTAGGTTCATATGGTTCCTGAAGTTCCCTCTGCCTACTCTGCAATATGCGGGATAAAGCGTTAAGCTATAAAAAAAAACTTCTTTCTTCCTTCTTATATTTGAAGCTGCATTATGCACACACAAGCGACTTAAACGAAAAATTTTAAAAAGTCCAATGGAACATAACTTTTGCATTACTTTAATTTGCTTACCTATTCGTTTCCGGAGTACTGTCGACAGATTTACCCGAAGCTCGTTCTGATTTAATCTACTAATAGACAATATGGGGGTGTATTACGAAACGTATCGGTTGTTTTAAAAGCCGATTTTAAGTGAATATGTGGATAATAACGGAATATGAGCAGCTGCACGCCGCGCCGGATGAAAATGCAAACTGCTTTGTTAAATACAGTAGATTTTAAATTAACATATAAAATGTGGTTAAATATAATATGTTTAATTAAAGCTTTTGTTGCTTTAAAATATGAGTTGTGAATAAGATTTTTGGATGCTTTGCAGAGGCTTTTATTATGTATCGCATTTCTGTTGCTTTACTATATTTCCTTTTTATTATATGAGTAAAGACAATGGGATTTATTTTAAAATATCTGTAAATATATTTTATTTTCATATTTAATTCTGCATATGAGCAGGTAAAAATCAAACACTTTACCGCAGCAATCAAATATAAATTATGTTTTTGCCAAAATTGATGTTTGTAGTCAGATAGATTTACCGCTACGATTTTAAGATATAATATTTGAAAATAAATAAATGCTTTTTACAAACCATAAACTAACAAAGACTAAAAATTTGGTGATAATTTTGAGTATATACCTGTTCCCCATAGCTCTTCCTCCTTACGTGAGGTTAATCAAGCCTAGCGATTGGCCTGATGCGCTGGTTGTATTTGTTCGTTGAGTGCTCGCACAGTTTTTTCACCCCATACCGATACTTCACATTGTTTTATCGATTTAAGTATTGTGCCTTCCAAATTGTTGTTTGTATACTCCTTACACTTTGTAAAGAAATATGATGTTTTTAAAGATTTAAAATAGAAATCTCAGCAGCAATCCACACAATTCTGCCTCACTGTTTACATTTTCATCAATTATCTGCGATTCTGTAATCGTTTAAGCTTATGGAAGGAAAGCCTATTCTGGTTTAGAATCGATATTTGTCTTCAGAATTCATGAATATATTTTATTAATATTGTATTTAAATGAGAGGATTTTGATATGATTCAATGGATATGATTATATCCATCTTATCATATCAGCTACAACTAATCCTGCACGAAGCAGGTTTATTAGAGGGAACCCAGTATTAAGATACTTCGCTTTCGGCTTTTTCCTCCTGAAACATTGCTTTTATATAAAAAAAACTATTTTCACTAAATCAAAATTATATATAATCAAGCAATTTATATATATTTAATCATAAAATCAGTTTTAGTATGATCTAATAAATCAAATTACAATTTTCTATACTTCGTGTGATCAAAAAGACGCACCAAGTGCAATTCGAGCACACGGCCAGTTAATCGCGGCTGCAATAGGCTATTGTGTGCTATAGCACTTGTATAGTTTCAATATCCTGTGATTGCAGTCTTTACTGTATTCTGGAGTGAAATAGAAATCTATTTTTTGTGTGTTTTGTCTTATTATAGAAAGAATAAAAATCTTATTTCTATTAAAATATTTCTCTTAGGTTATAATAATGTAAAAAATTGCTTTATTAGATAAAATTAATTGAAGTGCTTATTATTTTCAAGTAAATGGGTTTTTTCAAGAATATATTATTGAATATATGTAGGTACATATTTTATAGGTAGGTATATATTTTTGAATATATGTAGGTACTTACATATTATAACATTTTAATTTATTGACATATGTCTGACTTTTCGTTTGTCTGGGCAAATCTTCTAAACAAGTCTTTTATTTAATTATTTATTTATTTATTTTCCACTTAGAATCAATAAGATGATCACTTGTGTACGTCAGATAGAGCGAACGGAGGAGTGTCAAAGGAGCCTAATTTGATAATAAATATCAAATTGAGCCCCTCTGAAAGCTACACACTCCACGACTTAAAACTAAAATTACGAGGGTTCCAAGCGCGGCCTGGTAAGAAGAGCCCACAACAAACTCAGCCAGGTTTCCCTAAACCTATTGTGATCACTTCACAAACGTCATTCTAACTTATGAGCAATTCATTAATTCCATGCCGTTTTGTCATCAATGTAATCCTTTACACTATAATAGGATTTAGTAATTAATTACCGTTTAACAAAGATTTTAAATTTATTTAACGAAAGATCAAATACTTCTTTCGGCAGTTTATTGTAGAAACTTTATACTTATTCCTCGTATTAATATTGTGAACATCACAATTTATTATAAATTTATCAATATTTTTATGAACATATATTAAATTTTCGAATATATATTGACTGTGAAGAGTCATGATTTTGATTTTTTTAAATAAACATTGGTTTATTTGCAACCCAACCAAATTTAATTGTATACGCCAATTTGGTTTCATATGAATAATTGTAAATAGTTTGATTCGACCCTACTCTAGGGGTTATAGTCAATTAGGAAATACTGCAGTTGTTTACGAGTTCTATTCTCATTTTAAAGAAAAAATACATATAAATTATTTTCATACAGTATTTATTAACTATTTACGTTAAGAGAATGCAAAAAGAACATAAACTTTATAATACTTTCATATAACACCTATATTTTCTATATACATTCTCTGCTTAAACATTTTAATGCATACAAATGTTTTTAAATACCATAGAATAATAGCTAAATTAAGTGCATGTCACAGTAAGCCTCAAGGGTAAATATTTTTAAAACGAGGCCTTTATAGTTTATAGGAACATTTGTTATAGAATTCTGCTCAGTTAATTATATATTCCATTGTCCAATTTATTTCTGTAATGGAGTGATTAACTATAATTAATTTCTTCTATGGGTAGTTGAATTGTACAGAGACCACCACATATAATGAAACCCCTAGGAGGGAAACACCAAGAACCTTGATAAATCGTGTTAAGGCACTCCGTTCTCTGCTTTCCGGCAGTGTGAGACATTGTATATTGTACGGTTGTGAAGCAGGATTATAAAGATACTGCGAAAAATGTGGTGTACGACGCATGTGCATCAGTTGGACGCCAAAAAGTCAGGAACGAGATCGTTCTCCATGAACGTCTCCATGACACGGAAGCTAATATAAACCATCAAGAAGCGAAACGTGAATACCTTGGGTCATGTGAATAGGCTGTGTAGGTATAAAGGTGGAAGGAAAGAGGCGCGCTGGATGCCGGAAAGGTAGTGTGGCTCACAAAAACATCAGTCGGGACAGCATCACGGTCTATCGAACATCGTTACGATGGCCGCATGGACGGATTCAGGAAGTAAAGGCCACCTTCAGTAGTGAAGAGGCACTGCAGCAGAAGAAGCATATGAATGTTGAAAAATATAAACTCAACCTGGGCATGCGTCAAGACCTAATTGCATATAAAAAATATAAGGTTATTATGGAAAGTATTATAAAATTTATGTTCTCTTTGGCCTAGTGCGAGAGCGAACCAACACCACATTTGCTGACTGGGAATCGAACTCACAAAACGTTGCGCATAGAAGCAGACGCTTCGCCTCTTGCGCTACGACGTCCTCAATTTCACGATAAGTATAAAAGAGCGGCGCGAAATTCCGAATCTGAATAGTCAAAATTGTGTTTTGATACTTAGTTTTATGCCATTCCATGCTGCTATTTAAAGTTGTAATATTTATAATATTATGATCTTGCAATTAGTACAGTTATAATTGATTCAAGCCTTTATTAACTTTAATATACAAATTTTGGATATATTTCCACTGCTTATAATTCACGTCCCTTATCCGTTATACTTTTTTTGTACTAACCTTATATCGTTTTAGCAGATCTGGAGCAATAAAAGATATGAATATTAATTTTTGTTTGAAATATGAAATATTAACATAATACCAAATAGTTAGTCTTAATATTTCAAAATATTCAAAATGCTTAAAAAAATATGTTACTTTTGTATTGAAACAACATAACTAGAAATGGAAGTAAAATCCATAGTACTGTTTACACGGCTTGATAACGATGACCACTCGCCGGTGAAGTAAATTGCTGGGACCTGACCTTTTGCCTCCAGAGTGGAATCATGTGATGTTCTAGCGATGCAGCCACCAGCTATTCGTATGTATATTGAACAGAATTCGAATATATTATGTACTAGAATCTTTAGAAACAAAATAAAAAATCTTTGGCAAAATAACTACTTTGTGCACCTACTTATAAGTTCAAACCAAAACGTATTACTTAGAAAAATATGGTTATTTACTAAATCAATGAAGCATAGATGTAGGATAATTATAAAATATTAAAAAAGAGCTTTTATCTTATTTTCGCTCCGATTATAATAAAAGCTTTATGCACTGAATGCAGATAATACGGAATATATTAAAAAGACAATTTGTTTACACTTTTTTTTAAATTCATAAAAAAGTAACTCCTTTCTACGTTCTTAAAATAAATTCAAGCAAAATATAATTATCAAAAATCCAAAATCAAAGTTTTAATATTATAAATGAGACTAATTTGAACAAATACTCATGATTAAACGTTGAGTTGACAAAAACGTATATTAAGAATTTTCAAAGTGTGGTTTGGGGAGGATAAATATGTTGTATAAATTTTGAACGTCTAAACATAATTTAAACTGAAATCCATGTAAAATTGGGAAAGTTTATTTCTGGAAGTGGATATTTGTAATTATTTCCTTAAAGGTTTGATCGATTCTAGAATTTGCTTCCGGAAACAAGTGAATTATAAAAATAGCTTCAAGCGTATAGAACAATTGGGTAATTTTTAATATTTTTTTTCATAAATGGCATTGAAATCATTGTATTCTACCAGAAATATTGTCAACATATTTTGAATGAAGAACATAAAACAACTGGATATTCCAGTATGTGTAGTCACAAATATGCGGATTCTATTACACTTCTGAAAATATTGTCGCAATTTTATAAAATTTTTCGATAAAAAAAAATATGAAATGAACAACAAAGTACGAAGTTTCGAATGTTTCGAATAATTGCAGTAGTTTTTTTTACTGAATCGATTTTCTTTTGTGACTTGGCGTGGATCCAAGGTCAGATGTGCTAAAAGAATTATATCTATAAACATGTAAATGTGGATCTAATAAGGATCGAATATTTCCTGAAAATATAAGGAACGAGCGGTGTAAAACGAAAAATTAATTTACGATTGACATCTATCTCATGAAATTGTGGGTGTCATCACGAATAAATGATGATAAACGCACAGTGCATAAAAATATGATTTTTTTATAAATATCAATACCCATATCAAACAATTACCACCCACTCGATTAAACAGCTCCTATGTAATTTATATATGGCGCGTCATACCTTTCTCCTTTTAGATATGTATATAAACTTACCATGTCTCTATATAGGCAGCAAAAACTATGACATCGCAAAGTACTGTCAAATGAGTATGGCGTAGCGTCTCCTACTCGCACCAAATACTGTAAGTTATATTATTAGTTAATATTTCATAAATAAACATTTTTTTAAAAACGTGTAAGTATTAATACAAAGGCTAGGACTTACCGTCAAATCGTCAAAGGAATAAACAGTAAAAGTAAACGTTACTTTCAGAAAACAGAAATATAGATAAAGCGTGATGCATAGCAAAGAACCGTGGGAACCTAGTGTTTAGACAATTGTTCCCCGCTTTGCGCGTTCAGTGGCGGAAACTCAACGCCCGCGCCTAAACTGTACTATTCTCCATATCCGAAACTGTAGCTCAAAAGTAAGACCAATTTTAGAAAGAATAGGATTGTCTCGTGTGTTGAAAGTAAGCTACCATTTGTTTTAAGTTCTAGGGGGGATAGGATCGGAAACGTCTCATCCGTTGCGAACAATTGAAAAAGATATTCATTTTCCACATCAGAATGCGGCTTTAAATTATTTGAAAGCTTTAAAAATATTTCTTGATGTAGGTAAATTATAAAAATGTTGTAATGAAAATCATAGAGGGTTCTTTAAATATTTTTTTTAATAACTTCTTTACTGTCAAATTAAAATCACACACCTGTTATATTATCTTTAAAATAAACGGGGACAGGGACGGAGAAAGCAGGGACTAAGCATCGGAGTGTCTACCTCTAGGTTTACATGGGTTCCTGCAGTTCCTCTGCCTACCCTGCAAAAGCGGAATAAAGACGTAAAGCTAAAAAGAAAAAAATAAACAAATTTTACATGATGTCCTTTCAATAAAGGTGACTAACCATCGCAAGGATTGAGTGACTCTTACCGGGGAAAGGACTAATAAATAATATTTTGTACGCCTCAGCATAATACGTTCCTATAAGAAAAGCTAATAGAAGATAGTTTTTCATTGTTTAAAATAAATCTATAAAGAGGATAAATATTTATAATTAAATTATTTTCTATCTACATTGAAATATGCAACGTTACTTTGTACCCGTTAGTTTTGACTTAATTAAATTATATTTTTATAACCAATGCTTGGAATTTTTTGCACTATATATAGTGAAGAAAGATATGAGAAAATCTGTGACAGAACTATGAAACTATCCACTCTACTTTTCAATTTTAAAATAATTTTTATATCGAAAAAAAAAGTAATAAATGGAAAATTCAAACGGACTTTCATTCAACCAATAATTATTGTATATTAGTATAAGTTTTTTTTTGTTTCAAAAGCGATTTTTACATTCTGTTAGTCTTATAAATGTTCGAGGTAATTCGAATAGGCACATGTATGAAGATGGAGTTCTCGACTCGAGAAAATTTTAACACTTTATTGGATGCAAGGTAAACAAAATTTTAATGGATAACTAACTACGTACTCCGAAAATCCATAGAAAATTTAAATACATAAATCAATAAAGTCTTTAAAACAGTACTTTACTACTCTTTATCGCTTTTGCTTCTAAAAGTGTAATAATTTAGTTCTTTTAGTTTTTGTTGCTATTTCACTAATATTGCGTTATTTTTAGATATTTTCACAATTGTCATTTAAAACTTTTAAGTTTTAAAATATATAATTTACAATTTTTCAAAAGATTACAACTATTAGCTCTGGCGCGGAACACCTATGATATTTATGTGAATAAACTTCACTATCAATTATTCTTTACACATATAGCAATTTAAATTCACAATTCATTTTAATAAGGGAAAAGTGCCTAAACGTCAGCAAAAGAAACACATTAATTATTAAGAAATATATTTATTAACCGATTTTCTCAAAGTTCTATTATAAAATATTGACAAAACTACTACGATTTTAATCGAAACCCAAAAATAAAAAATAAATACAAAAAATGCAAAGTAACTGCGTAAGTGTGAAGTGAATTCTCACGAAACCAATTGATAGCAAAAGGTAATTAACCTAAATCATTTGCTTAGGAATCTATATTGAAGGGATTCAACAGATTAAAAAATGGCCGAAGCTTATATATATAATATACTGATTAGGATACCTCTATGCAAGATATGAATTTTGTGAGGCGCGGGCGCAAGTTCCGCTCCGTCTAAACTTAGATAATTTACTAAAGATTTCTTTTGTCGTACACAAGGTATGAAATTTCCCGTACCGCATTAAAATGCTTTAATATTATTCGATTATAAAGCAATTAAAACTTATTGAAAAAATTCAAGTATATATAATGTCTACGTAGCTCAATGAGATTTGTGATGGTTCCGAAAAGCGCAGGTTCGAATGTTGAAGGAAATGTTATACGATTCCTAAAAAAGACATAAAAATATTTAAATTAGTTAAACTAGTTGCTTAATTTTTCATTTTGCAGCGGAAATCGGAAACCTCAAACTTATACAACTTTGGTGGAGTTCGAAATGATATGGGTCGGAGGATGTCAAATTACGAGGAAGTGTCATATTCAAACGGGCGGATATCGTTTGGATATGAAGGATTTTGTCTTTGGGCTTGCTAGGAATATTCACAGCTCCAAATGTGTTTTGCTCGAACTGCAATTGTGTCTATGTGTAAATGCCTTGAAATACAAAAAAAGAGGAAAACGTCGTGAAAAAGCCATGAAAACATTAAATTTTACCTAGTGTGGTTACATTAAATATTTGCGGTGTATTTTAAAGTAAGTTACTCATCTAAAAGACAAATAAAATTAAATTTTTATATATATATATATATATATATCATATATATATATATATATATTATATATATATCTAGATACTAATATAGATATATAGATATATATATATATCTATATATTATATATATATATATTATGTGTATATATATATATATATATCTATATAAATATATATATCTATATAATATATATAATATATATTATATATATATATATATATATAATATATATATATATATATATATATATATGTCTATATATATATATATATATACTAGATCTATAATATATCTTATTCTATATATCTATTATATATTATATATTATATATATATTATTATATAATATTATATTATATATATATATATATAAGTATCTATATAAATATTATATATACTCTATAGCTATATATATATATATATATATATATATATATATATATATATCTATATAATATAAGCCAATAAATGATATGTATTAATATCGTATCAATGGGGAAAAATTCGACAAAACCTCCACATATTGGTTTGGGGTAATGCTAGAAAACCTTTGTATTGACATAGAACCTTACGAATTAATTTCATTTGATTGCTTGAAGTTGCCAGTGTAAGAATACGAGTATATAGTGGAATTTTCATTCAAAATGAATAATTTTTAAAGTGTATGTTTTTTCATAATACTTGACTATATATTTAAATTATTTATTATAGTCGGTTAAGTCCACTAATAGTTTACAATACAGTACGTATACGACGGCGCGCCAGCGATGATCGAGTATTACAGTGATATTCAAAGTTTACACATATAGTAAGCACTTCGGCCTAATTACACTATATTTGTACAACTATACTACAAGAATAAATATCTGTATATTCCCGGTACTCACACGTTGCCTCATAATATGTAAATTTCAAACCTAACATGGCTTACCTAATTGACTTGCAGTGTTATTGAAAATATCACAGCTAAATGTTCCACGAGCGTGCATTTGTATGCTTATTCAAGAATTGTAAATAACGGTCTCGTATTACGTTTCGATATTGAGATATTAATTTTGGTTCGATTGCGTTAAAGGAGGCCAAATGTAATTTGGCGAACATTATACCTTGGGGGTATGATGTTGGTGTTGAATAGATACAGTCAACTAAAAGCCTTTGACAAGACAAGCTTTTGAAAGTGAATTTTTCTTTTGTGGCGACTTAATTACAAGTGACAATAAAAATACAAACCTATGAGCTTGATGATGGAAAATGCAACTTTTACAATATTCTTTAAAATAAAATAAAATAAAACAAACTTTATTTAAAATATACAAGCTCTAAAAAGTATTAATATTTGCCATACATTGTACAAAAATCGCTCGATTAAACTATTTATTTATTACAAAAAATTATTTTTATTTGATTAGGTGTTAGAATAATTAACATATGATACCAATCGTCTCTCTGCGTGACTAGCGTGAAAGTTAGGAGTAGAGGATTTTTGTCCAATTTATTTCAAACACAGAAATAATCAAAAATAATACTGACATAATATATTCTATGTAACTATGAATGATTGATTCCACTTTCTTTGTGTATTTCACATTATTTACATAAATATCATATCTTTACTGTGAATATCTGTAATTTCTGCTCAATTTAGGCACAAAAAAAATAATTTCCTTCCATAAATGTTGTACCGAAATAGGAAATCCAGCAGTCCCTTCTATATCGTTATCGTTTTATAAAAGTAAAATTTTTATTACACTATGTACAAAAGCAATCTTACAAATGACCACACTTCTCTTAATAAGAAGGCCTGGAATGTGCTGTGAGTAAGCAAACATGAAGCATATAAACAATGTACGTAGGACGTACAGTAAAACGATAGTGCTGTTTTATTGTTTCTCTCAAATTAAGGTAGTTGCGAGAGACAAGACCAAATGATCCTAAAATCGAGTTATAAAAAACTCCTAAAACTAAATTAATAACGACTTTCTATAATAACGACTAAAAGTTGTCTTATCAGAATAGATATTGTGCCATCAGTAGGGAATATATATAAAACGAAATGCTTTCGCTGTCGGACGTTAGAGATAAGTCAATCACACTGGAGGACGTGAACTGAGAAATCGAGAATTATTTGCAATCAAACAGAAAGAAGAATGGGATTGTTGGTTT
The DNA here is from genome assembly GCA_037178615.1 of Dione vanillae. Taxonomy (NCBI): domain Eukaryota; kingdom Metazoa; phylum Arthropoda; class Insecta; order Lepidoptera; family Nymphalidae; genus Dione; species Dione vanillae. The sequence goes on from JAZFAU010000347.1 coordinate 103,033, forward strand.
ATTTGCATATGAAGGGAAGCGAATAACTTGTAAATTAATTTGGGCTTACTCAGGTCAGGCTTGTGCTCGAATGTTTTAGAAATGAAAAATCTAACGATTTCCATGATTCTAGGGAAAATGTTACACAATATGTGGTTTATATAATAAAACACGATATTCAGGCGATTGAATTCTGTTATTTGAGGACCACCTGCTTGTAACCTGATTGTAACGCGACGGTTATGGGTCGTTCCAGTCGGGGAAGATGATGTTTCTATTTTTCCATTTTTTCGCTCTGGCAATTAGGCAAAGAGTGGGTTGAGTTCCGTTCAATAAACACGCATGCCTCCCCGAAAAAAGGCGGAAAGCAGGAAGGAGAAAGCAGGGGCTGAGCAATGGAGTGTCTTAACATCAGGTTCTATGGTTTCTACAGTTACCTTTGCCTAAACTAAACTGTTACGTGGAAGTTATTTGTACGTGATCAACCACAAAAATTGATGTAGCGGGAATATAAATACATTACGTGCTATGTAGTCCTATAAATATGTTATTAGGCGGTTCGTCGCCTGAAATCATATTATTCATTTTGTAACGCAATTGCTTCCGTTTGAAATATTGTACCCATTTATAATCAAGTATTGTATGGTCTCAGACTTACTTCTAATTTAAAGGCATTATAACATAAATAATATTTCTTTTAGGGTTTTTATTTGAGTAAAAAGAAAAGGGTTTTTCTTTTATTTATGTATAGTATACCATTTTCAAATTAGCTAAATGGCATTACATGCATATACTTTAAACTTTGGCTTGTTTTCTATATTAGTTTTCACGAAGTTGGTTGTTTTTATATATTTTTTCAGTCAAACGTTATGAGGCTTTATTTATTAGTTAAGTAATTAACAACCTCAAAATTTTGTCACAGGAGTTATATTGTAGGGTTTCAAAACTCACACAATCTATTAACTGATCTCATAGTAGAGGTATGTACAATTATAGAAAATGATAAAAAACAATACAAAACATACCAAAGAGTTCGGTTGGTAAAGTTACAAGTGGCAAATTCGAAGGTATTATAATTAAGAATTTACTGAATGCTTATAGAATAGGAAAGTGGTGGACGTTTCACCAAACGTTTTTACGGTGACGGGACAGTGTGTGACGTTATTTTTATTTGTTACAATACACAAAAAAACCTTTATTTGCTTAATAAAAAACTTAGACACTAACACACTGGCGTTATGTTACGTTGGTAGAGAAGACCAATTCAGAGAAAATACAGGCAGTATTCTGCTTAAAGTGTGAAGCTCAAGTATAGAAAATAATCTGAGTAAGGTTTTAATAAATTAGTATATTCGATATATAATATCTATATTCACGATAGTTAAATGATTTGTCAGTAGAAAGGAAAGCGTTCTGAACGTGACCGATAGTAATCCACCTAATATTGATGGCGGGAACGGTGATCTTTGTCAACGTAGACTATTGATACATTGTTATTATGAATGTTCATATTGATAATACTATGAAAATTAATAACACTTTAGAAAGACGAGCTGATTGTCTGGAGATGATTATCCTTAAAGTACTTAAAGAAGTAAGGCGTGGGTTCAATTTCTTTAATGATTTTTCTGTAATTAGTGTACATGAACACTTCTTATTTTAAAATTGTTAATTGTTAATTTAATCCAACGCTCACAAATTGGCAACTCTTTTTTTTGTCGCACCGCCAAAAAATGGAACTCTTTACCAGCACACGTGTTCTCCTCCTCTTATAACCTGGGTGCCTTCAAACGAGGCGTGAAGAGGCATCTTGCGGGCCGGCATGGCGAGGGTGACTAGTGCAACTCATTCTTGCTGTCAGTACTAGTCGTCTTCGCGTTTGGACTCCACTTCCACTTACTATCAGGTGTAGTGGAGTCATATGCCTACCCGGATAACATAAAAAAAAATCTAAAATAATTATCCTATGATGTAAATTTTAATAAAAAATAAATATAATTATTTTATCCACTCAAAGAAAGCAGTAACTGTGAGCCGTACTCGTGCACTAAGTGTTCCGTATCGAGTACCTATATATAAATTTCTCTAATTAGGATTTCTCAGAATTCGGAATAGAATTTGTTATTTCTAGCTAAAAATATTCAAATTTACGTTAACTAGAAGTACATTAACTCGTATTACTATGCAAAATTATTAATTATGCGGTAATTTTACTTACAAATGCGGCAAATGACGCTAGTATCTTTTAATTGCATAGTTAAGTTCTCTTTCTTTTCTTTGTTTTCCAAGCAACTGATCTTTCACTTTGATCTGTAAGATACATAAGACTGTGACAAATGTATTTATACTTAGATGTTTAAAGATAGTAAGAATATTAATCAGATGAGTAACAAAGTGATCCTTTAAGATTTGTTTGTTATTCGTATGAAGTACGGAACCCCAAAACACAAAACGTTTGAAGTAAAACTTATACGATTTTATATATTCATATAAAAGCTATAGAATTGGTACTCTCATATTAAACTAAAATGATACTGCGCAAATTCAATGTGTTACACAAATATGGGAGCTGAAAAAATTAAGGCCACTGAATGAACTCATGAAATATTTCACTTCATCGACGCACGTGAATATTTTACGTTGATGTCATGTACTAGTTTTGGCTGGTGACGTTGTTTTAGTCTTATTTATTTAAGCTGTCTTGTGAACTCTTTTTTCTTATATTATTAATTTGAAAATTTATAATAAAACCGAAATTAATCGTGTTGCATATAAAACAGAGTAGACAAAACTTACGACACATAAAATGTTCATTTCATTTTAAGACATTATGTAGTCAGTGTTGGGGTTTAACGCATAATATAATTATATCGAAGAAGGAATATTTTTATAACATTGTCACTTCTTTAAACATTAATAATATTTACGTATACAATTAAAATAATTTCCTCGAGTACTGTAGACTTCCACTACTTTTACAACCTGCCACTTATTTTTATACCGCACGTGTAAAAAGCTCTTGAAAATTAATTGGAACAAATCCTCTTCAGTTCCAGAGCTGAACTTAATCTTAGCGCTTATCGATTTATGCGAGAATTTGCATAAAATTGACTTTATTACTGGCTCAAAGTGCAATAAATTATAAAGCGTTACTTATAGTAAGATAATAATAAGCGATTTGCTCATATTATTGACTGTAAATTTCATGGTTGCGAAATCTATTCCACGTTAAGGAAATATTTAAAAGAACTGTTGTGGTGCAGCGTCTTTGTCAACGTGACAGTTTGTGGGTTCATTATCCAGTAAGGGAGGTTATTTCATTTCTATTTGTTTTGTTCTGGCAACTAAGCAATCGAGGTGTTGATTTTCGCTATTAATGCCTAGAAAGGTGAAAAGCGGAGAACGGAGTGTCTTAACGTTAAATCAAAGCATGATGGTGAAATAATATACATAGTGTATTTGGTCAGTTAAACAGTAAATGAAAATTTTGTTAAATGGTTAACATTAACATATCTATGCCTTCCTGAGAAAACATATTATATTATAAAGAGATAAACACGATAATGAAAACATTTAATAAACATTTTCACAAAGAAATTTACAAATATATTTCAAAATAAACTATCTACAGAAATATGATTTGTGTAAAGTTTCAAAAGTTTTATATTTATTTACTTTGAATAAATTCTATAGAATAGAAGTAATCCTTTTAAACGGAGTAACCGCACAATGGCGGGTAGCGGTATCTTTTGTTTACCTCCTTTATTGTATTACTAAGCAATGACATTGCTTTCATTTCAAATACTTTAAATATATGTGAATGCACATATTTCTCTCAGAGAATATGTGTAGGTTTTTAATTTCATTAAAAGGTAGACAGACTATAAAGTTCTATGTACGATTTTCTTATTTGCGTTTGTAATTTTAATCTTTTATTTATTACAATTAGTTTGATCTATTTAGTACAGAACAAGCATAAATTTGCGAAAACGTATCGTTTTAAAAGATATATATGTAAAAATGTAAGATACAAAAGACTATGTATACTATTAAAGGCATATGCTTAATGTATGTACAGAGTTGCAAATAGTATTAAAATCCAACATAAATTGACGCAGTGGGACAATTTCTGATTCTAGTGAGATATTGAGCGGCGTTGAGTTTCGCTGTTCAATAAGTAATATAAAGAAATTGAACATAAAGCAAAGAGAACAAAACTAAAAAGTGAAAAGAACAAAGTATTCTGACAGAGGATCTCCTGCGTACCTTGCTTTATGTGAAATAAAGACAAAAAACGAAATACCATTGAGATTATATTACCCCAAAAAAAAATATAACATCAAATATATACTTACAGAGGACCGTCGTGGCGCAGAGGCGCAGAGAAGCAGCGAATACCTGTACGCGATGACTTGTAAGTTGCGTTCCTGTACGGGGAGGATGGATTATTTCCTATCCATTTTCTCCGTTCTGATAGAACGGAGTTAAGCCAACGCGATGTCGAATTAAAAAAATACTTATAAATTCAAAACAAGTATTTTGCCTAATATAACTTCAATCTAAATTTAAAACCTATCTAATATGAGAAATATTATTCCCTACCTGTCGTTTAGTAGGTATATAAGTGATTGTTAGTAAAATGTCAGTCACCTGTTCCATATTGTGCTGACTTGCAAGATTTGATAAATATATTACTTTTAGGAAGCACTTTACAAGGCTTTATCTTATGAGCCAAGATTTTGAAGGCATCGACTCTACTCAAGTACAGCGGCAGATTTTACATGCGTCAGCGTGATATAATAAAATGAAAATTAAAAAATTGCAAAAAGTGTCATAGTGCAGACACACTAATCTTACAGTCTTCGTTTCTTTCAAAAAATATATATTATTCTTAAAAATTATATAATTATTTCTAATACCCTTATCAACTTGCAAGATTACTAAACATTTTATCAAATAACAGTCTATATTGCAATAGTTTCTGTCAATACTATTCCAAACGGAATAGGAGTATCTTAATAAATCCCAGTAGTTGAAATTCTTTGTAAGCTGCATCCGGTCAGGTGGCATCATTCACATAGTTAGCAAGTTGAGCTTTGAGACGAACTTCAACAACCATTTCAATTTTAGGAATAGTTAAGAATTTTAGTTCGTAAGTACTATGTCTCTCGTTCTACGTTTATCTATTCCTGCTTTTGAGATCAATGAGGCATAATAGTGTCTGACGATACCCGTTTTAGTTGGGGTTTGATTTTTACTCGGAAGAATACGTATTTCTATATTGTCGGCTTTATAAGACAAAAAGCATTGTTTAGATCCATCACTCGAAATCAAGATGTGAAAAAACATAAAGAGAAATATTTTCGTACTTTAAATATTATAACTCTGGTTTTTTTTAAATATAACTGACTCTACAGACACTTGGTCCGTAGCCTTTTTTTACTTATACGATATGTTCTTATCATATATATTGATTATACTAATATTAATATATAATATATAGAATTAATATTTATCATAATGAACTCCTATCTTTACATATTTATTATTTTTATTTTATTTTTTTAATCTTTATTTTAAATACTATTGTACTCTACAGTGTACTCGACATCAATTGTACTCAACAACTCAGGTTTAAGACCTACTCTCGTCCCAAATTCATAAAAATCTTAATTAACTAAATTTATTATATAATATCTTAATTGATACTTCCACAACGCGCATGCTAAGTAGTATATTGAGATGACGTCACTTGTCTCACCTGACAGCTTGATTGATAATACTTGCGGCGGATGATTAACATCTTTCTTGATGCTGCAGAATATTTCCACTGCGCATGATTTATGGAGATAGAATTTGTTAGTTGTGTATTCGATTTTGTAATGGGATTTTTTGACATTATGGCTTTTACATGGTGAAGACATAAAAAAATAATGTACAGACACACTGATACATTTTTTATAATTATATAGCAGAATAAGTAGTCCTTAGTGCCAAGACAGTATTCTTAACCCGGCTTCGGTAGCGCCTAATTTAAAAAAAATAATAATTTATAATAATTTTTTTTTGAAATTATCGTTAATAAAGAACTATCATTTACTATATATTATAATTTTGTTATATGCGGGAGTAGAAATTATCATCTCCTCAATTACTAAAAAAAAGTCTAATTTTACTTCCGAATAATAAAGACTTTCAACAAGTCTTAACGTGCCAGTTATATTTGTATTATACAACTTCCCCACTTGCATCGAGTTGTTTAAATTGCATAGAATGAATTTTTACGAAATGCTCTCTGATTTACTCTTAGTGTACTGTGCTGTACTAAAGACACTTTGTTCTTTGTAATATATATTACTTGAAAATTGTTGTATTTGGTCTGTTTTCTGGTGAATTTGAGTTAATATTATAAAGTTAATACATAAGTTTAATATAAAACCATTTTTAAATAAAGAAATGACTATAAAAGTACCTACGAGTACATACATACATACGTATTTTCCCGCTTTATTCCTATCGGGTTATTCAAGAGAACCTCTTGCTTTTTACGGGACCTCCCTTCAGCATTACTAATTTAACTTTATCTAAAAATAAATTGATTCTAGAAAAATGTATAAGCAATCTAATATTTTTTATAAGTATAAGTATACAAAAGTAAAAATATAAGTATATCTTTGTTCTGAGATTTTAGGTTGCTATAAATAATTTACAATATCTCTCTAATTAAACAAACAAAGTACGTAGGCAATAATGAGACGCCGCATTAATAATGCAAAGGTCACCTGTACCTTATTAAGAATTTACATTTTGATTAAGAAACGACCTTCCATTTTATAATTATTGTAAAAAATATTTTTTCACAATTTATATGAGTGTACTATGTAGATGTAGAGGGTACTGTTCCGAGATACAATTTTTGAGATGTATAGAAAGAGACCTGCAGTAACTATGGGAACCTAGTGTTAAAACGAAGAAGAAGAAGAAGAAGTTGGTGTTAACTCAACATCGCGTTTTTCTAGTTGGCAGAGTAAAGAATCTGAATTGCTATAATTCTTTCTAAACGAGTGTGAATTTAATTCACAAAACATCGCGTTTACAGGCAGACACTGCGTCACGATGCCCCTCAGGTTCAGATTTATGCTGCATAAGTGCCGTTACGATATTAGTACCGTAAGAAAGGCAAGGGGAGACCTGGATTGACTTTCGAAAACACAGTATCAAAGATACTGGAGGAAGGTCATGTAAAAAACGTGAGGACTCCCCGGGGGGCAAGAGCAGATACTTACTAATATCCCATGCGATGACTATACCAGGTTGTGTGCTATAAATTTTCTCAATTGTCCTATCCTACATTTTTCACGAATCCTTATTCCCGATAATAGCTCTGGAGCAGTTCTAGAGCAGAGTTAATTAAAATTCACCTCTCATCCACTCCAGACCAAACAGAAGCTACATATTTTTCTTTAATCTTACCTTGGCATTACTTAATCAGCTAATTCTGTATTTTTTTTATTCTATCCATCCTACTCCCCTACTTACGTAAACGTGATTGTCAAAATAACATATAAATAATATCTTAATATCAAACGCAGTGGCTATTTTAAACGAGTTGAAGTCAATTAACCGAATTTATCTCTCCTCCTACAGATTACGTGTAATAAATCTGTTTCATTACTCAAGCCGCGTTTCACAGCCGCCTAATTTATATGACGAGCTTACGCTTAGTATTTCTACAGTCACGGTTAAGTATGAAAACGATTATTCTACTTTTTTGAAAAATGAATATCCAGATAGGCGTTATGATTATTATACCAGAATCTATAGACAGAAGTGTGAAAAGTTATATTATAAAATATATATGTACATACTACTTGTAATCTAAAACTTTCTTTGGTCACGACGTACATACCTTGCCCTGCCTCGTTCATTTACTAAATATTGAAATTAGCAGCTGGTAGGTAAAGAAAGCAACGGAAATGTAGAGACACTCCGAGCTTTATACAGCGGAGGAAGGACATAAAATAAATTATTAAAATAAAATAAATAATTTAAATATTCTCAAGATAAGCTCAAGAAGAGAAATTTGAAAACAAAATGTTGTATTTTTTACGTAAATACTGCTTTTATTTTTCTCGTTGAACAAAGAAGACGGAAATCTTTAAAATTGTTTGTTGTGTTAAACAAAATTCTTTTATTCAAGGCAAAAACGTTTAGAAATAATTTTGTATGTAAAATTATTGAAATTCTGTCGAAATTTGCAAATAAATTTAATAAGTTCAGAATATTTGTCTTTTAATCTTTATTTGAGGTAAAGTTTGAGTACAAAGGGTTCCGCTCGACCCTCGCACTTGCCGCCAATCTGCAAGCAACATGTGATGTAATTTCTATTTCTAAATAGGAAAACTAACTTCAATTTCATTAAATTTATTCCAATATGATCTTCTTTATCTAATATGTAATGTAATAAAAAGGTAGATAATAAATATGGTTGTGAACTGAATTGTGAATAATAATGATTATTTTTTGAAATAAAACGAGAAGTTTTAAAACATATTCATATTTTGAACTTATCAATTATTTTCAGAAAAGAAAATCTAGACCACTTATTATTTTTCATTTCTCTTTCACTTTACATTATATGATGACAAAATCTACTATATATTCCGATAGTCAAAAAGTAAACAACCAAGAATATGTCTCAAGAAAAAATATATTTTAAAGCTAAATGGTATATTTCCAGGCTTTTTTAGGTACTTTGTCTCGCGATACCGTCCTATACTATATTTAAGAAGTAACATTCAATATGGGCAAGAAATTTCCAACTTAAAATTCCATTGCCGTTTTATTTCCAGCTAAAATTTCAATTTATATGTAAAAATCATCAATGTATTACAAATGTACCTAATTTAGAAATTGTTGTTGAAGCTAAGGAGACGATTACTTACGTTTAATACAGGATTCTGTTGTCACTCACTTATACAAGCTAAGGGATGATTAAAAATAAATGATGCTATACTGGAAGGGTGTTTATTAGGTAGTTAGGTAATGTAAGTGGTAGATGCGTGTAAATTGATTATATGGTAACTATTATTAAAGCCTTTATATATATAAAGAAAAAATCTAATATTTTATTACAAAATAATAGCAAATGTTAAATTTTTTTATAATGAACACTTTACCGCTGATTTATTAAAGTTACTGCCTGAGAAGAATTGACAAACTTATTCTCTTCATTTTTCATATCAATTTTTTTCAATTTCAAAGTCTGTGTGGAGTGATGGATGTTATATGATGTTACGTAGAACACTTTTCCTTATTAGAGCGAGAATATGAACATAGTTGAAAATATCTTCGCCCGCAACTTTGTCTTTGCAAAGTAAGCTTAAATTTACAACTTCTTCAATAAAACGGTTTTGTTCTACAAAATAATTTAACTTAAGAATATTTTTTTATTTAACAACCAATTCAATTAATTCCAAGTATTATCTAAGTCAAACTTACGATAAAAGAGTGGATAAAACAGCATTTTAATTAGAAATACATAAAGAATATACAAAAATTAAAAAAAAAAAGGATCTCTTTATTGTTTCCTCATGAAAACTTTCTCAATTTCACGTAAATTTACGTTATTACATTTGTGGAGTAAATAACACTAACATTTATGTACATCTAGAATTAATTGTGAGTAATTTTATTTTTTTTTCAAGCTGCAATTTATTATAATTATAATTTTAGTGAAAATTGAAGTGGACCGACCCTAAACTTCTTAGTTTAGATGACGAGTTACGTGAAAGTATCCTTTCATTTTGATGAAACTTTGCATCTCGTTTATACGTAATTAACGTATATAAAATGAGATAGTTAGGTTTTATAGGCTTTATGTTGTTATGGTGCTTTATATATATTTTTTTAATTCATTAACAATACAAATATACTTACACTTACTTACATACATTACATTAGAGCTAAAAAAAAGAACAGACGTACAATAAAGGGGCCTTATTGTTAATTCGATCTCCTTTGAATGTAAAATATATAAAAACATGGGTGATGCATTAAATACATACATATATAAAAACATACATTTATAATATTCAAATAAATAAAATTGAACTAAAATACACGTTACTATACATATAAGTTATAAATCACTGAAAAGTAATTATTACAATAAAACAAAGGCAATATAGCTTGATTCAAATAGTACTTTTAAATATTTTTTATAAATATTTAACCCTTTGTGGAGCAAGAAAGCATTTTAATGATTAAACAAAAAAAGAACTTGACCAAATCAGTTATTTATTAAATTTTAAAAAATAATATTAAGATTTCTTTTTCAGCTACGTAGTACTGAGTTTTCAGGTTGTATCTTTTAAGATACATAAACACGATAGCACAAAATAGATTTTAATGAACTATTTATCCAAGAATACATAAATTATCGGACTTTTAAATTATAAACAATAATTAGCTTTAAACAATATAAATACTTAACATAAATAGGAAGTTCTGTGAGATCAAAAGTTAAAATGTACAACAAAATAAATTCTTGAACTGTGATTTTTTGACGAAATTCATGAAAATAGCTACATTTTTCCTGAGGCACAGCCTCATATCACATTTCAAACAACTGACAAATATCTGACCAGTTGTCCAGTTCCTGCATCGACTTCTCTTTGCAACAATTTTTATCAGAGGATCGTTTTCGGACCTTGGTGCAACAGGTTGTTTTATTTCCACCAACTTAGTTGCCACTTTTCTGACGGTTTTTAATTTTTTTATTATTGTATTGTTAAAAAAAGGATATTTAATTTAAAATCTTCTTAATATTTTGCAATGCTACCTATTTCTCGCTGCTTGTGTCTTGCACCTAAAATAAGCTTATTACAATTGATTCCACGTGCCACATAAATTTGGTAGATTACAATTTGAATTCAATGTGGTTCCTGAAGTGATGAAGTCTTCTTTTAGTTTTACGCTTGATGATGATTCAAATATGTTTCGTTTTTGAATGTAGAAAATTTCCATTTCAGCTAAGTATAGTGATGTCGGTTAAGATACCGGAAGCTTCTAGTCAGGTCAGGTCTAATTCTAAATCAGAAACCTCAGAACTTAGCTATCTGGCGGCACAGAGACGAAGATCGTTGGAACCCTCGAAATTAACCTCATTTTTTGCAAATCACGTTAACATTCGTTATACCTCACAAACAAATAATTTGCCAATTAATGGGTAAGACACTCAGTATCTTTTTAGATACATGATTATTGATCTATATTTATAAGGATTAGTCGCAATATATCTAATTAAATACAAACACTTTATTCAATCTTTATACTTGAAATACATAATTTTGTAATGAAATAATACTTACTGGTATTAATTAGATGTCCTGTAAATAATAGAACTTTAAAATAGTGCAGTTTACTGACTTTTTTTTAAAAAATTTGACCAAATTTTAAAACACATTCACCTAGATTCTAGTATACCGCGCACCAATTAACTTCTTGCTGTTATTGGAAAGTAACAACCAGTACCTGTGGCATTAAGCATTGCGTTCCTGTATTATTATACATTGAAAAATCTAAAGGCTAGAAGAATGTGTTAGCATGACATTTGGAATTCCATGTTATGTGCGTTTATATTTTTTGTGTATATTTGGATATGGCAAAAACACTTAAAGAGTTAAAATGTTACTTTCGTAAATAATGCCACAAAAGCTCTTAAATATATTAAATATATGTATTAATTTTTGAATAAATCATTTAATATCATGAATCTTGCAGCTGTTACAATGTGCTTTATTAGTTCGGTCTCCATAAATTATGTTAATTAGAAGTGGAAATGGTTTTTTCTTCTGTGGAATTCGCGATTTTTTATTAGAGCCATAATCATTTAACCACGGATTTTTTTGAATTTATATTACATTTATATCTGTATAAAGATAAATATCTGTCAGGTGCAAGTGGAAGTCTCGAACCGAGGCTTCTGTACCGATTTCCTGATTATAAGTCAAGATTTAATAATTATAGTTAAATACGTAAATAAGTTATAAAGAAGTTAATTTGCATGAACTCATTTTGTAAGAAAAGAACAATATAAAAGATAATTTGTTCATTGTTTTGATCATGATAAAATATTCTTTTTGATTATGATAAAATATTTTTTACATTATACCATATTTTTAATACGTGAACACGACGTATAACCGCCCGTGTCATCATATCATCATAGTTTCGTTTACTTAGAAGTTTGATCTTTTTCTGTACTAACGTATCTTTGAACTCGATTCTTGATAATAAATTTAACTGGATATTTTTGAGAAAAATTATCTTAACAGGCAGACAGATTTGATCCCAGCATCTCCGTACAGTGAGAATATAAATTTCCACTATGAATCATTATGTTAGTATACCCATGTTGGGTATAAGAATTTAGTTTTTGTTTAAGAATTTAATAGATAGACAGTAGTTAGTAAGCGAGACTCCTAAATATAATTTTGTAAATTCAAAAGAAATATAGATTATATATACTTTTATTTACATATATATGTTATATATAGAAAATTAGGCAGAATCAGCGGAAATGAAAACTAATAAGGGCGGTCGTATTTCAGGATGAATTGTACGCAGCTCCTAAATTACCAGCTTAGATGTAACTCCATCCTGCCTCGTTTATCTTCGCCTTCGTTTGATAACAATATTTCTCTTTGAGCGGTCCTAATCTAATAGATTCTTTTTCAGCTATTTATTTTCGTTCCATCATAAACATATAAATGATATTTCATTTAAGTTTTTACAGTATGCGATATATCTAAATGAATTTTTAATTAATTAAAAAACATTGTTTGATTTGACATATTTTTTTTCTTCAAACGAATTACAAATACATGAACATAAAAAAATATAGGTTTGGTCCACTTTTGAAAGGGCTACGTATCGCTAGTTCTATTTAAAACGGCAGACCTCGTCTAAAATTTACTAACCCTATAACGCACTGAATACAACAAAGACACCCAGAATTTCCGACCCGTTTTTTGTTATACAAAGTTGAAATACGCTTGCATCCGACTCACCCCAGCTAATCTGTCGGTGTAAAGTATACTTTGATTCAATGTAAGAAACATTTTAATCTCCCAAATACTTTGGGTATTAATTTGGCAAATGTAAGATAGACAGGAATATTAGATCACTTCATCCTAAACTTTCTAATTTTGAAGATGTTGCATGTTCAAGAGTGAAACGCATCGCCGCGCCTTGTCTTATGATAAACAATTCCACGGAGTAGTTCCGCCGTCCATGGCTTATCAATATTAACATGCTGGGGTGAATTTCATATTAGTTTTTATTAAATTCAAAAATATATACTGTCAGGGTTCACCTTAAAAACAGTGAGATCAGCGAGGTGTGATAACAGAATTAGTAAGGAGGAGGAGTGTCGTGATATTAGGTTCCGTCAACTAATCTTGCCAAATGAGGGATATAACGTGAAAATATACTTTTAACTGTCATGACGAATACGTAGTTGTAGTGTTTCGAGGTTTTATACTTAAATCGAGTCTTGATAATTTATATGTATTTATATGAACATTACTGTCAAGGTATAGTCTTGAACTGAAACGATAAGTCCAGAAGTTTTCATTATTTTCACCCAAAAGCTTTCCTAGATAAAATTAAAAGAAATGACTGCTACTTTACGAATATACGAGTGTCAATAAAGTATACCTCATACTTTACAATACTGACTTATCGTATTATATACATTCATTGTTAATTGTTATGTAATCTTCAGCGGTAACAAAGTTATTGTAGTTTTAAGTCCAACTTAAAACAGATAAGTTATGAGATTTATTAAATATATTTTTTTGAAGAATATTCAGTATTTTTATACTTTTTAGTTCATCAGTTAGTTCTAAGTGACGACTACTTAAAAAATAGAAATAACAGCCTCTAATAATTGGTTTTATTTCCATAATACAAAAGTGATGTTGATGTAAAAACGTTTGTACTAAGATTAAATATGTAGTAATATGTATGTCATAGTATTTATAAAAATAAGATTATACTTTCAAGATAGTCATCACCAGCTACCATCATGATAAGTCTATGGAATGCTTAAGCTACTTCTCGTCTAAGAAATATATTATATTTCACTAAGTAATATTTCTGTTAAGCCAACAATTTTTAAGGCTAATTTACATTATGTTAATAACGAAGTGGTGATGAAACAAGGTATCACGTATTTGAATTAATTCACTAATTAATTTTAAAAATATCGTTATAAACCAACCAAAATATAAATAAAATGCTTTGAACCAGTGTGGAGTAATATTAAAAGTTATAAATACTACGCAGCGTCTGCCTTTAAAAGTGAATGCTTGAAAATTTGATTCCCACTGTAATAAGGCATTATTTGCATGATTTTTTTTCTCTCGGGCAATAAGGCTGTACCAAACTCTTGTACCAAACTTGTGAAGTTGTTTTAGCAAGTCTCAGTGTATATAAGTTTCAATCAACTATAATGCCAATTGAAATGACCATATGAATTTGGACAATATATCTATAGTTATAAAATGAGGACCGTCGTGGCGCAGAGGCGCAACGTCTGCCTGTAACGCGATGATTTTTCTATTTCCATTTCCATTTTCCATTTTTTTCCTCGGTCCCTGCAGTTACTTCTGCTTACCCTGCCATGTGCGGGATAAAGCATGAAGCTATAAAAAAATAAAAAAAATAATAAAATTAATAGACTAAATTTAAATTTTAAAAAGTGAAGGTTCTACTACTGGTCGTAATTTTCTTAAAACTTATTGTAAACATTAATAAGATAACTTTATATGCAATAGATGTAATGTATATAAGTAATATAAATAACTTCACGCTTTAACCCGCTTATAGCGAGATAAGTAGAGGAGACCGCAATAACCTTGGGAACCTAGTGTTAGGACACTGTATTCCCTAAAAGTAAGATAAATCTTTTGTATAAATACTTTATTATCGGGAATCGAACCCAAAACTGCAGAGCTAACACCCAGACACTATAACTACGCTACCAAAATAATTATAAGCTGATAATAGTTGTGCAATTACAGCATATAAATTAAAGTAGTTTAAGTTCAACTTTGATGTTAATTTAAGCCTTTACAAGCACTTTAGAGTTCACCGCATCGCTTCCACCGACTAGAATGCAAATTACGTTAAAAATCGACCAGACTTAACAGTTTGCTCGTGTATGAGCTTTTTTATAAAAAAATTTAAATCTTCATAAAAGACACTTTTCTAATATTTTATGCACTATATTTTATTATATAATGAAGTAAATACAAAGATTTTATCGTTTATTTTTTCGATTCGATTTCGAAATAGTGATCGTTGAGTGGCAAATATTTATTTATCAAGCCAACAACTTTTGTGGTACATTTTGAGTTTTTAACTTTTAAAAAATAATTTAAAAACGTTAATTTAGAACATAACAATATTTTAAACATTCCTTAATATACATACAAATCTATATTATACTCGAACATTTAAATTTTGGATGAGTCTTCATTGATAATGAACTTAAGTCAGTATTGTTCTTACAACGAGTGTAAATACAATGAGATATTTAAATACGATGAGGTATTTATACTCGTTCAATCGTAAAGTAGCAGACATTTCTTTTAATTTTATCTGAGAAAGCTTTTGAGCGAAAATAATGAAAACATCAGAACTTACTATGGGTATTTTGATCAAATTTTTAATACCCAAATTATTTGGGAGATTAAAATGTTTCTTATATTAAATCAAAGCATACTTCATGTCGACAGATTAGCTGGGGCGGGTCGGATGCGAGCGTATTTCAACTTTGTATAGCAAAAAACGGGTCGGAAATTCTGGATTCCTTTGTTGTATTCAGTGCGTTACAGGGTTACTACATTTTAGACGAGGTCTGCCGTTTTACATGGAACTAGCGATCAGTTTCCTTTCAAAAGTACGGTGGACAAACCTTTAATATTTTTATGTATACATATTTGTAAGTCATGCGTTGCAGGAAGAGAAAAAATTTTATTCTCTCAAACAATATGTAACACTGTAACGTAAATGTCTGATAAAATGAATCATCAATTAAAGATTTATTTTATATTTATACGCGCCTTGCGATTTTTGTCAAAACATTTTTTTTTTCGAATGCGTAGTATGCTGTTGGCCCTAGCGGCCTCTACAGCGTCACCGGGTTTACGGGAGGCCGAGCTAGAAGAGCTCTGACCTTGGCTTATCAAAACAAAGATTTGTATTGATATAAAATGTCAAGGCGCGGGGTTCAATTCCGTCAAATAACATCCATTATCTAGAATGGCGAAAAGTGTCATAACTTTAGATTTCCTCTGCCTACCCGAATATAAAAATGTTTAGGAATTTAATAAATAATAATAAGCTTTCTTTTAATATCATACTGTAAAAACCGCCTTCAATGAGAGACGAGAAAAAAATTTGAACTTTAAAATTAATTGAAACAGGTCACAATGCCCTTGTATTTTAGAAAAATATCTTTAATAATCTTATTAATCAAAATAATAGAATGTTTTGAATATTTCAAATAAAATATAAAAATATTTTTAAATTAAAATAAAATGGCATTTATATTTTTTTGATGGGACGAAGTTGTAATATTATATTTATGATCCAAAAATGTTTAATTTTATTTACTCAACTAAAGTTTTCCAAGTCCAAAGTCTCCTTCCTATAACAGTCTTCCGGATCTCTCGCATTTTTAAGGCAAAATATTTGTATATACTTTACCACATACGTTAATTAAACTGACAGAACCTTTGCCTTTTTACAAAGACACAATAATAATTTGATTCGACACGATAATTCGAAATCCTCCTGAAATCAACGTGCTCTATAATATTGATATCATAAAACATATTCATAAAACAAAATACTTGTAATGTGAGTTTTTAATTGTAATACTTGTAATGTGAATTTATTATAGTATTACTAACAACTTTCAAAGAGGCACAATATTGTCAGATATCAACTGTATTTAGCATTTAGCATTTAATTCCAGTAATTTTGAAACCAATCGTCAAACTCGTGTGTTGTTTATAGAATAACAATACAATTTTATATGTATTCCTTACATTTTATATATATATATATATATAAACTATTTTCGTAAATATTTAACAATTATTTAAACATATTTTGATTATCTCATAGTTTTAAGAATTAATACTTATGTAATGAAGATATTTGAGACTTTGTATTAGTTTAAAGTAAATTATATATCGGCACAAATCAGTTTAGCATCTTTTTAAAATAAAAACAATTTAAAACCTTCCTAAACTATTTTCGTAAATATTTAACAATTATTTAAACATATTTTGATTATCTCATAGTTTTAAGAATTAATACTTATGTAATGAAGATATTTGAGACTTTGTATTAGTTTAAATTATAAATTCGTTTACTTTAATATTTTCCAGCTGGGAACACGTCAATAAATTGTAAATATTATTATCTGATTTTAGCACATGTAATTGTAATGTTAAGAAATAAATTAGTGATTAAGGTATTGTTAAATTGTTACTAACCCACCTTAGCGACCGGATGGCGCTAGGTGTTTTGACCAGATGGCGCTAGGTGTTTCCCAGCCGCCCGGGCCGATCGACCGTACAAGAAAATAATTCATTCGGAGGGCCACGGTCGATCGGTGCGGACGTGCTGTCGGTATTAAGCTAAGTATTTTGTTTCTACAAAAAGTAAGAAATTAATTGAATTATAATTTAGTTTTCGTTTAGTGAAATTATTGTCTCATTCATTCTTTATTTGATTTGAAAATTTCAAGTTTCATTTGTGTTTTTAAAAGTTAAGTCTTACCTATTAAAATGTTGTTATTCTGAGAGTAAATAGAATTCATTATAATATTCGACTAAAATTCGTTTAATTTCCTATTTCTATTTTCAAGTTATAAAGTGAATTATTAATATGAGTGATTCTGAAGATCATGACGTCAGCGTTGCTGACGTCATGTTTTTTAAAAACAATATAGGCACCTCCGCTCCGTTATCAGAAGTGGGATGCAATCCCACTCCGACGATTCCTGTTACCTCAGAAACTGTAAGTACCCAGCCTGCATTAGCTACGAATATAGTCTTTCCTCCTGAGAGTGCGGCCATTGTGGGAAACGCAAGCACAAATACTACGCAAGCCACGTCTTCTAACGTAAGTATGCCAGCCAGTTTTCTAATGCAAATGATGCAAACCATGAAGGATATGTCTGAACGATTGTCAGCGTCACCACAACCAGAGAAGGTAAGGATTAATGATATATTTCTACCCTCCTATGACCCTGATGCAAATATAGGCATTCGGGAATGGTGTCAACATGTCACTCAAGCTGTAGAGCTATACAACCTAAATGATTATGAGGTAAGAATGAAGGTG
The DNA here is from genome assembly GCA_037178615.1 of Dione vanillae. Lineage (NCBI taxonomy): Eukaryota > Metazoa > Arthropoda > Insecta > Lepidoptera > Nymphalidae > Dione > Dione vanillae. The sequence continues at coordinate 121,441 of JAZFAU010000347.1, forward strand.
GGTAGTCTACTTAAAGGTCGAGCGAAATTATGGGTTGACAATTGGCTTGTTACTACTTCAACTTGGGCTGAATTTAAAAATAATCTTATTACAACGTTTGAACCCGAATCTAGGTATTCGCGCGATATAGTTAAATTCCGTGAACATGTTTATGATTCTAGTAAAGATGTGTCTGAATTTCTATCCAAGGCGTGGGTTCTATGGAAACGTGTAACTAAAGACAAATTGAGTGATGAATTTGCAGTTGAGGCGGTTATCGGTTGCATAAACGATGAACGACTTAGAGTAGAATTATTAAATACTAGGGCAACTTCAGTGCCAGAATTAATATCAGTAGCCTCCACGATTCGCGTTAAACGGCCACAAAATAGTAATAGTAATTTACAACCCCCAAACAAACGTTCACGCCCTAATGAAATATCAAATATCCCTTTTTGCCGCATTTGCAAAAGAAACAACCACTTGTCACGTGACTGTAGATTAAGGAGTAATGATAATATACCGTTAACTAGCAGTGATAATAATGAAAAACAGAAAAGTTTTGTACCTCCAAATAGACCAGTCTGTACATTTTGTAAGAAAGTAGGACATGTGTTTGAGAGTTGTTTCCGACGTGAAAAAGCAGTCGTTTCTAATGTTAATTGCGTAGGTAAATCGAAATTAAATCACATAAAGATTATTATCGGTAATTTTACATTTCAAGCCGTTTTCGATAGTGGCGCTGAGTGCTCAGTTATTAGTGAATGTCTAGCAGATAAATTACCAGGGAAAAGAGTCCACTGTGTCAATTATCTACGCGGTATCGGAAAAATTCCAGTGTTATCCCTAGTTACGCTAGTTACCGTTTGTGAGATTGATAATGTAAAAGTGGAAATTCAATTCTTTATAGTGCCCGACGACGATATGACTTCAAAAGTTTTAATAGGGATGGACTTAATTAATAATACTAACCTTAACGTTTTAGTTACCGCAACAGGCACTAAAGTAGTGCAACAGTATACAGTTATGCATATACAGTCAAACAATTCTGTTTTTGATAAATTGGATTGTGACCTTACTAACGACGACGAAATTAATCAACTACGTATTTTGTTAAATAAATATTCGCATCTATTTATTCGCGGATTTCCAAAGACTCGTGTTAATACTGGGCAGTTAGAAATACGTTTGAAAGACCCTAACAAGTATGTTGAACGTAGACCCTATCGTTTAAGCCCCGTAGAGCGTGAGAAAGTACGGAACATTATTGAAGAATTACTATCGCATAACATTATTAGGGAAAGTGTTTCTCCATATTCAAGCCCCATTATTCTCGTAAAAAAGAAAAATGGAGATGACAGATTGTGCGTTGACTACCGCGAATTAAATTCTAATACCCTTAGAGATCATTACCCCCTTCCATTAATTTCAGATCAAATAGACCAACTGACAAACGGACATTACTATACCACGTTAGATATGGCAGCAGGATTCCACCAGATCCCAATCTCTGAAAATTCCGTTGAAAAAACGGCATTTGTCACACCGGACGGTCTATACGAGTTTTTAACAATGCCATTTGGCTTGAGCAATGCATGCTCGGTATACCAACGGTGCATAAATCAGGCCCTCCAGCACCTCTTGGGCTCTGCAGGCATTGCTCAGGTTTACGTTGACGATGTTTTAAGTAAATACACCAATTTTGATGAAGGAATTTCTAATATAGAAAAAATCCTTATAGCGTTGGAGAGGGCAGGTTTCTCTATTAACATAGAAAAATCTGCTTTCTTCAAACGTTCTATCGAGTACCTAGTCCTCGCAAAGTCGAATCTCTAGTTAAGGCACCAGTACCGAAAAATGTAAAACAGGTTAGACAATTTAATGGTCTAGCTGGTTACTTTCGTCGCTTTATTCCCAACTTTTCTCGCATAATGTTACCGTTATATGAGTTAACAAAACAAGGAGCTACTTGGGAATGGAGCGAACGACATGAAGAAGCACGTAATACCATTATTCAATATTTAACCTCCGATTCAGTGTTGTCAATATTTCAAGAAAATTACCCTATAGAACTACACACTGACGCGAGCAACGTGGGATATGGAGCTGTCCTCATCCAAGTGATCGACGGACGTCGGCATGCTGTTGCCTATATGAGCATGCGCACAACAGATGCTGAGAGCCGGTACCATTCGTACGAGCTTGAAACACTCGCAGTGGTAAGGGCTATAAAACATTTCCGTCAATACTTGTATGGTCGCACATTTAAGGTGGTCACAGATTGCAACGCACTAAAAGCGTCTAAGCATAAAAAAGAGCTACTCTCTCGAGTGTATCGGTGGTGGGCGTTCCTGCAAAATTATAACTTCGAGATTGAATACAGGAAGGGACAAACTCTTCAACATGCTGATTTCTTCAGCCGAAATCCAGGTACTTTAAATGTTAATCTTATGACCAAAGATTCAGACTGGTTGAAAATTGAGCAATATCGTGATCCTACGTTGCGACCTAAGATTGATAGCATCCAGCAAAATCAAGATGTTCCAGGATATACCTTAAAGGACAATATCCTCGTCAAGGTTTGGGAAGATGCGATCATGGGTCACCAGGAAGCTGTAATTGTACCCAAGGCGTTTCAATGGAGTCTTATAAGTAGCTATCATAATGCATTGAAACACGCCGGGTGGGAAAAAACATTACAAAAAATCAAGGAAACTTATTGCTTTGATAATATGAGTACCGTGGTAAGAACCTTTGTTGACAATTGTATTGTTTGTCGAACATCTAAAGGTACCTCAGGAGCTGTACAGGTGCAACTTCATCCTATACCCAAGCCCACAACGGCATTTGAAACTATCCATATGGATATAACGGGTAAGCTAGGCACTACCAGCATCCATGACTACGTTATTGTTACCATAGACGTCTTTAGTAAGTATGTACTTCTTTATCATACTAATAATAAAAACCCGCAAAGTACATTAGTAGCTCTTAAACGTACAATACATCTGTTTGGAGTTCCCGCACGGGTAATTGTCGATGGAGGACGGGAATTTCTGGGCGACTTCAAAAGCTATTGTGACCAGTTCAACATCAACATACATACCATTTCGCCAGGAGTAAGCCGATCTAACGGGCAGGTTGAACGAGTAGTGGGTGTTCTGAAGAATGCCTTAATAATGATAAAAAATTATGAGACTGAATTATGGCATACAGCAATAGACAGCTTGCAGTTAGCCCTGAATTGTACACCTCATCGCACTACTGGTACTGCTCCGCTTACTCTTCTTACTCGTCGTAAGCATTGTGTTCCACCGGAACTTATTGGCCTGGTAAATTTAGAGGATCAGAGTGTTGATATCGACCGATTATATCTACATGTTACTCAAAAACTGACTTTAGCAGGACAAAGAGAAAAGGCACGCTTTGATAAAAACAAAGCCCAGATTCATAAATTTCAAAGAGGCGACTATGTGCTAATTAAAAACAATCCTCGCAATCAAACATGCTTAGACTTAAAATTTAGTGAACCATATGAGGTTTTCCGTGTACTGGAAAATGACCGTTACCTAGTTAAAAGATCTAATAGAATCAGGCTTTACTTTGCGGAAGTCCATCTTAATTCAGAAAGGAACTATATATAGCTACTTCCGCTATGCAGTAGTAGTTATGCAATTAAGTGCACCGCCCGCCCGCCCGCTGATGGAACAAAATTATTTTAGGTTTAATGGGAATTATTATAGACAGAGGGAGGGATTGGCAATGGGATCTCCGTTATCTCCTTTGATGGCGGAGATCTTTATGGATTACTATGAGAATAGGTATATTGTGGGTAACAGTAACATTTTTTACTATTATAGGTACGTAGATGATATTCTCATATGCTGGACAGGTACGAAGCAAGACCTGGATATTTTTGTAACAAATTTAAATACATTACATCCAAAAATTAAGTTTAAATTGGAAGTAGAAAATAACAATTCCATTAACTTTCTCGATATCACTATCACACGGGAACATTGTCAGCATGTTTTTGAGGTATATAGAAAACCAACTCACACCGATCTGGTGATACCATCCTCCTCATGTCACCCTTGGCAACATAAAATTGCAGCCTTTCATTCATACATAAATAGATTAATGACATACCCATTAAATACAGAAGCATATAATAAAGAACTTAGTATTATTTATTCAATTGCGGTTGCAAATGGTTACGAACGGCGAATGGTGGATGGTTTAATTAAGAAGAAGGTTAACCAACAGGTGATGGGTCTTTTATATCCAACGCCACCTGAACGTGTTGTCCATAACTATAGATCTAGTTTGTTATATTTAGGACCAATATCTGAAAAAGTATCGAAGATCTTAAGGGACAATGGCGTTTATGTGGCGTTCAGAACTAATAACACTATTCGCCGTACGTTTTGCAATGGCAAAGAGAAAACCGAGGTTGGCAGGAGGTCGGGTGTTTATAAGTTAAAGTGTGGTGGGTGTGACGGGGTATACGTGGGTCAAACTGGTCGTAGTTTTAATATTCGTTATAAGGAACATACTTCCGCGTATAGGAATAATCGTCCGGAAAGATCTAATTTCGCTAAACACTTATTAGAGTCAGGACATAGTTTACCAGACGATCATTCCTTTGACGTACTACATACCTGTAACAAAGGATTACGGATGGCCGTGTTGGAACAGTTAGAAATAATAAGATACGGGAGTATGGGAACTATATTTAACGAGCAGGTGAATGTTTCCTCCTCTCCATTATTACGTATTTGCCAACACAATTACTCAAATCACTGATCTAATCGTACTACGCAAATTCATATATAACATACGCGTAAGTTGAGTAGTTAGCTCTTACCGGCCTTTCACTCACGTGATTGGCCGCGTGACTTTTGAGTGGTAATGGGGAGGAGGAAGCATATTAATAGCAGTGCGGTGACGGTCGGAGCTCACTCGGTGTCTAGCACTTGGTGGTCAAACATCTCCTGATGATGCCTCGTTGAGGGGTGAAACACGTGTTGAGAGTTTAGTGGTACGGTGGTAGTTTTTGTTTTGCATTGCTTACTGCACGCGCATTTATCAGCGGGCGGGCGGGCGGTGCACTTAATTGCATAACTACTACTGCATAGCGGAAGTAGCTATATATAGTTCCTTTCTGAACTAGTTAAAAGAGTTGTTGGAACAGGTCGACCTCGAAAAGTGGCGCATGACCAGCTTCGAAGAGCCCCACAACCTGGCCAGCAGGCAACCGTATCGGCTCATACAGAAGACACCAACACAAAGAGTCAAGAGCAATCCCAGCAGCCTTTAGTCACGTCACCGCCAGCTAGCAACGAGCCACGTGACATCGAGACGTCAGAAATGACCACAACAAGCTACGAGCCGCAACCCACTACATCATGCGAGAGAGCCCAATGACATCGCCCATCAGCATTAAAACATATGGTGAGATCATTGCATTATTTTGATATAAAACTATTACAACATTAAATTCTTAAATGAATTCAGGACATAATGAAGTATTAATTCAATTAAAAAAAAAAAAAAAAATATTTAAAACTAAACTCCTTTGAATCCTTTTCCATATGTTTATATTTCAGAGCCCCTGGGGACCACGGTCATAACTATAAGGCCTAGACCCCAGCAACGACCTTCTCTCTTTCCTTTAGAGCCTCTGTGTACCACGGCGCCGTGACAGGAACGCCTAGAGCACAGCAACAACCCAAATCTTTCAGAGCCTCTGGGGACCATGGTCATATTAAAGACCTAGACCCCAGCAACGCCCTTTCCTCATTCCTTTAGAGCCCCTGTGTACCACGGCGCCGCGACAGGAACGCCTAGAGCACAGCATCGACCTATCTTCCTTATATTGTTGTTGGCGTATTGAGACGTACAATGACAAAAATATTAATTAAATATTTAAAATTATTTCTATGTTATGACTAATGAAATAATTATTTACAGAAGAATGCAGTGATATGTAATACTTATCAATATTCTATAATTGTTTATTAAACTAATAATAATATTAACAAGAATATTTATCATCATAGTAACTTAAATATTGAACTACGATTATAAATAAGTAACGTATCACAGATACGAATTTCAAAGTTTTGATATTTCTTGTTTCAGGTACGATTAAGTGCAGAGCGCGCACTTATCATCAGAATGGCCGTATCGGCTCAAATCGGTTTAGCATCTTTTTAAAAGCAAAACAATTTAAAACCTTCCTAAACTATTTTCGTAAATATTTAACAATTATTTAAACATATTTTGATTATCTCATAGTTTTAAGAATTAATACTTATGTAATGAAGATATTTGAGACTTTGTATTAGTTTAAAGTAAATTATATATCGGCACAAATCAGTTTAGCATCTTTTTAAAATAAAAACAATTTAAAACCTTCCTAAACTATTTTCGTAAATATTTAACAATTATTTAAACATATTTTGATTATCTCATAGTTTTAAGAATTAATACTTATGTAATGAAGATATTTGAGACTTTGTATTAGTTTAAATTATAAATTCGTTTACTTTAATATTTTCCAGCTGGGAACACGTCAATAAATTGTAAATATTATTATCTGATTTTAGCACATGTAATTGTAATGTTAAGAAATAAATTAGTGATTAAGGTATTGTTAAATTGTTACTAACCCACCATAGCGACCGGATGGCGCTAGGTGTTTTGACCAGATGGCGCTAGGTGTTTTCCAGCCGCCCGGGCCGATCGACCGTACAAGAAAATAATTCATTCGGAGGGCCACGGTCGATCGGTGCGGACGTGCTGTCGGTATTAAGCTAAGTATTTTGTTTCTACAAAAAGTAAGAAATTAATTGAATTATAATTTAGTTTTCGTTTAGTGAAATTATTGTCTCATTCATTCTTTATTTGATTTGAAAATTTCAAGTTTCATTTGTGTTTTTAAAAGTTAAGTCTTACCTATTAAAATGTTGTTATTCTGAGAGTAAATAGAATTCATTATAATATTCGACTAAAATTCGTTTAATTTCCTATTTCTATTTTCAAGTTATAAAGTGAATTATTAATATGAGTGATTCTGAAGATCATGACGTCAGCGTTGCTGACGTCATGTTTTTTAAAAACAATATAGGCACCTCCGCTCCGTTATATATATATATATATATATATATATATATATATATATATATATATATATATATATATATATATATATATATATATATATATATATATATATATATATATCTATATATATATATATATATATATATATATATATATATATATATATATAATCCTTACACAATCTGTTTTACTTTATGTTTAAAAATTTCCACGTAAAATAAAATACTTGAAAAATACCACCACACTATAGCATAAGAGCTTTAATAAATTTCATAGTAACGTTAGTTATTTTGAAGAAAGCTTTTGTCACGCTTCTGACCGGATGGCGGATATTGATGAAGTTTGGACAATGGCTGTCTGATAACTAGATTTAACTAGGTTAATGTTTAAAACAAACGTTTTATTAATATATTTTTTATACCTTTTTTAAGTTATTTAAGCTCTTTTTAATAAAGATTTTTTTTTAAATGAATTATGAAACATCCAAGCGGTTACAATATATTCACAAAAAACATCCTATATCCATTTTAATGAGATGAAAGTTTATTTTTCTCTTGAGATAACTCCACAATATAAATCTTATTTTAATTATTTATAAAATATCCACAAAGTTTTTCTAAGCAAGCTATAATTCTTGTAGATAAAAGATTAGGCGACTGTTTTGATTTTATTTTACTGTACCCTTGTCTAAGTTCAAGATTTAAGTGTTTTCTAGAAACATTTATTTTCCTCCAACAAATTAATATGTTAAATAGAAAATATTTTGCTACTTGAAATAACATTTTTGAATAACAAAAACAATAACTTTGTAAATAATCAATCAACTGAAGCAATTTCTGACGAAACAAAAAAAAGCAAAAAATGTGTAATATTTTGAAATAAATATTAATATTAAATTAAAGTGTTCAAGTGGACTAATATTTACTGTTTACATAGGTTCTTATAATTTAGGTATATATTATTTCTTACAGAAATACTGAACTATTTATTTGTGTTAAGTAATTACAAACATAAGTACATACATATTGTCACGCTTTATCGTTAGTGGATTTGTGCATACGACGGAGCGCCGAGCGCTGCATACCTCTTTCTGTATAAGCTCTTTCTATAGTCGTTAACTTCTGCATACATGCTCCATCACCATAATATATATCTCCGGGGCCCTCATGTTCTTTACGTTACTGTTAATCAAGTAACTTTTTACATTGTTTTTTCAAAGATCAACCGAGGTCTTCTTTTACCACTCATCTTATTATGTAATTGACACTAATATTTTGAGTGTACGAATTTACTTTGCCCAATTATGCCCGATACATAGTTGTAAAAAATAATTTATTTTGTATTTTAACATTTATTTTATTTTTTATATTCATTTACAATATAATTTTTAATTATAATTTCTTGATTGTTATTTTTATTTAGATTTAAACAGTTTTCCAAATGTACTGATTTCAGAAATACTTGTTTGAATTAAAAAATAAAACGTAATATCTTTATATATTTATTTATAATAAAATGCCGAAGGATTGTTTGAGAAAAGGATTGTTTTTAATAAAATACAGCTTTAGCGCGATAATCTCCGAAACTATCGATACTGTAACTTTTAACCAACGCTTTTACATTTCGTTCTATGCTTATAATTATCTTACCTCATCATAATTATTAAAAGGCGAAGTATTTCTGTTTTGTAATTTACAATATTATATTTTCATATTTTTTTATGAATATTAATACATTTTATCATCTCTACTAATCTCTAACCACAGTAAATATGAAATCATATTCTGGGTTCGATCCCCAGTCGGGGAAGATGGACTTTTCTATTTCCATTTTCTCCGCTCTGGCAACTAAGGCAAAGCGCGGCGTTGAGTTCCGCCACTCAACACGCAATGCCTCGAAAAACGGCGGAAAGCGGGGAAGAAGTAAGCAGGGACTAAGTAACGGAGTGTCTTAACACTAGGTTCGTATGGTTCCTGCAGTTCCCTCTGCCTACCCTGCCATGTGCGGGATAAAAGCGTGAAGCTAAAAAAAAAAAAAAAATGTTACTGACTAGTTTAATAATTTTTTCTCTGCTATAATAGTGGAAGAGCGTCATTATTTAAGGAGAACCTAGTATCAAGTCACTTTTTACTACATTTACCACATTCTGGCCCAATTCTAGACATTCATATTTTGTGGTGTTGTGAAACGATTATTTAGTTTACCAGAAATGTTTTACTCTCTTCTTTGGACATCCACAAGTCGAGTGGACCTGATGGCATTTCTCCTTTAGTGCTCCGTTCTTACGCTCCTGAGTTGACACCGGTACTAACGCGTCTATTTCGGCTTTCCTATTCAATCGGCGTAGTCCCGAACACGTGGAAGAGCGCTCTGATCCATCCGATCCCGAAGAAAGGTGACAGCTCGAATCAGGCAAACTATAGGCCTATCGCTATCGCCTCCCTGCTCTCCAAAGTTATGGAGAGTATAATAAACAGCCAGCTACTGGATTATCTAGAGGATCACCAGTTGATCAACGATCGTCAATATGGCTTTCGCCATGGTCGTTCAACTGGTGATCTTCTAGTTTACCTTACTCACCGTTGGGCTGCAGCTGTCGAAAGCAAAGGCGAAGGCCTGACAGTTAGTCTGGATATGGCGAAAGCCTTTGATCGTGTGTGGCATAGAGTACTCGTAGCAAAACTTCCATCGTATGGGCTTCCCGAGAATTTGTGCAAGTGGGTCGCTAGCTTTCTTACCGGGCGTAGTATTAAAGTCGCTGTTGACGGTTTTTGCTCTGATTATTTTCCCCGAAATGCTGGCGTCCCTCAAGGGTGTGTGCGGTCCCCCACGCTTTTTCTTTTGCATATCAATGACATGTTAGAAGATTTTAACATTCATTGCTATGCAGAAGTGAGTACTGTGGACGCCGTATTCTCCGGCCGTGCAGGTCTTTCTCGGGAAAACGTCGACGATTGCCGAATGAAACTTGTGTCTTCTATTGAGACCTCCCTCAGTAATGTCTTATTGTGGGGTGAAAAGAATCTTGTTCAATTCAACCCCCAGAAGACTCAAGTTTGCGCGTTAACCACTAAAAAAACCCTTTTGTCGTGTGACCAGTTTTTGAGAACACTTCTCTTAAAGCCTCGCCTACTATCAGTTTATTGGGGCTCAGCGTTTCGAATGACTGTCAGTATCGCGATCATTTGGATAGCAAGGCCAAGTTGGCCGCGAAGAAACTGGGTGTCATCGGAAGAGCGAGACAGTACTTCACGCCTGCACACCGATTGGTTCTGTATAGAGCCTAAGTTCGGCCTCACATGGAGTATTGTTCGCATCTCTGGTCTGGGGCACCCCAGTATCAACTTGAACCATTTGATTGCATACAGCGTAGAGCCGTTCGTATCGTTGGGGACCCAATTATCTGTGAAAGGCTAGACACTTTGGCGCTGCGTAGAGACGTTTCCTCGCTGTGCGTTCTCTACCGCTTATACCATGGGGAGTGTTCTGGAGAACTTTTTGATCTGGTGCCTGCCGCTGAATTCTCCAACCGCACAGTACGACACAAATTTAGATATCATCCCCACCATCTGGACACGTGTAACTCTTCTACTGTGCGGTTCCGTAGGAAATTTTTTTCATAGAATAGCCTACCTGCGGCAGTGTTTCCTGATCGATACGACATGGTTACCTTCAAAAAGCGCGTCTACCTCCACCTTAAAGGCCGGCAACGCTCTTGTAACAGCTCTGCTGTTACACAGGGCCGTTGGCGTCGGTGAACTCTTACCATCAGGTAACTCGACCGCTCGTTTGCCTTGTCCTTCTTATAAAAAAAAACCCTTAATTTTATGTAGCGCATGAAATTCAGGCATATACATATCTTATATTCACATCCAGAATGATAACCGTGGGCGTCGGTGATCACTTAAAATCAGGTGACCCGACCGCTCGTTTGCCTTGTCCTTCCCATAAAAAAAAAAAAACAAAAAAAAAATGAATACTTAAGCGGAACAAAAACAAATATCTAGTTTTATACATCTTCATCTTATAATGTTGTATATTTTATTTCGTTTCCTGTGTGCTCTAACAAGGGTTTCTTTGTATTTTCTATGCGTTCTTCAACCTAGGACATGTAGCAAACTCAAAAGATTTGAAGATTTTTATGTAAGCTTTGCTTTGAAATAACGACTGTACACTGCACAAATGTTGGTTTATGTCAGATTATTATGTTACTGAAATGTAGTGAAAAAAAAACTCTTTCATTTTAGAGAACTCGATTAGAGAAAAAGCTGAATTGAATTTCTTAATCCATATTGGCTCCGGTTATACGTTTCATACATATATACATGGATTAAGTGACTTATAGTGAGATTTCTAAATAAAAATTATACCTTAAAATTATACTAAATATGGAAAATAACTTAATATTTTATGTTGCTTTAAAATAATATAATCTAATAATGTATTTTTTTATATTTAAGAAAATAAAAAGTTCTAATTTCTTTGGAGTACTTTTAAATGTTGCATCGATTAAACTCTAAAAGTTAAATTAAAATTCTTATCTGACTAAAGAGATTTAAAGGCATAGACCAAATTACCTAATTTAGAATAGTTAACTATGCATACCATCCCAAGAAGAAATTGAACCTATAACGAACTTGACTAAACGATTTCACTTTAAAACAGTTTATTTGTAACTATTTCAGTATATATCAACATTAAAATGTGAAGCTGAGCACAATATTACATTGTCCATTAAGTAAATTAGAGTAAAATATATTCACGATTTAATGAAATTACAAGCAATGGCAGGCTATCGAATATTTAGTATCTTATAAATAGTCATTAAGTTCAATAGCTTTATTGCTTTCAGTAATAGAAATGTTATACTGTTTCTGAATAACGAGGATTCAAGTGTAGATTGTTACTGATATAGGTAATCTCTTGGCATAGAGTTCATTGGCTATCTTTTTGTTACGTGAAGTACAGGTTAATATAAGGTCTTATTTGAATTCAAAGTCATTAATTATAAACATACAGATCTCATTTATAGTTGTCTATAAATTGATTTATATATGTAAACTTTATTTATTAATATAATAATTTTCTTACAAGAAAACATTGTCCGGCGTTGAGTTCCGCCACTCAACACGCTATGCCTCGAAAAAGGCGGAAAACAGGGACGGAAAAAAGCAGGGACTAAGCAACGGAGTGTCTTAACACTAGGTTCGTATGGTTCCTGCAGTTCCCTCTGCCTACCCTGCCATGTGCGGGATAAAGCGTGAAGCTATAAAAAAAAGTAGAAAAAAATAAAAAAGAAATAAATAAAAAAACCTTGTCACATGAATGTCCTTCAAAGGCTTTTATTTTCTCTTTGATCTTCAGCCCCCTTGTATTGTTATTAGGTACTGTAGTTTTTTTTATTCAAAATTTTTTTTTAGTACGTTTATGATTCAACTTTAAAATCAAAGAATGGAAGAGGTCGCTTTAACAATAAGGCCTCCTTATTTAGCGTTTATACTTTATTTTCTGATTATATATATTTTCTGGTAACAGTATTGTATTTTATTATATTGTATTGTAACTAATCAAATTCTGCAAAAGCTTTGATTTCTACAAAGGCTATGCTTTTGTAGAAATCGAAATGGAAATAGTCAAAGGCAAATAGACTTTATATTCGTAAATTGCAACTATATATCAATTAAAACAATATTTTATATTGTCGGCAAATCCGTAGACACCAACTCTAGTATACTATTCTAACGTCACGTGTCTGATGAACATTCATCGTGAATGTCGGTCTCTAGCAATAGAGTCAATTGAAACAAATTGAAGAGGATTCTTTCAGAAGACTTTTTGCTGGATCAAAGCTGTTTGATTACTTACTCTACATATTTGGTAGCAACTTTGTAATAATTATTATTATAAGAGAGATTTTCCCCCAATTTATGACTGAATATTTAAGAATCTTTTAGATAATAATGTAAGATAATTGTTTTATTAATAGTTGCATCACAATATATCTTTTCGAAATGATAATACGAAAATGAATTAGTTTTTATTATTATTATAATGATTTTACTAAAATTGGTGACCTATGCTACGTTAATACTACAAATAGGCTGAAAGTTACCGCGCTTGTATCCCATATTATGCACACGCAATAAAATTTTAGCCACCACAAGGTAATTAGAATAACTTAATTCTAATATGGCCATTAATTTTACTTCATATGTTTCTTGATAAAACGCGACAAAACCTTTAGTGGTAGAATTGAAAAAAATATAATTAACAATAACTCGTCAATTTCTCAGAATTAAACGTATAACCTTTTGTATACATTCAAAGAACCAAATGATTTATCTAAACAGTTGAAATACTCGTGTATATACAATTTTATCGTATGTGATGAGAAAATAAATCGTAGCGAAAAGATTCCGCTTTTTCATGCCAAACATTTATCACTCTTGTCGGAAAAATTGCGGGGGTCTTAAGGCTGATGAAAATAATGTGGAAACGAACTACGTTACGTTTGATTTATATTGGCGTATTAAATTTACTTCTATAATTAAACTGGCAAGCTACCCAGACTTTGCTTAGGCCATTTAAGATAATGTTTTTTTCTATTTAGCCTGTATCCCGAAAATAATAGGGTAGGCAATTGGTACCTATTACTTTACTATTTCCGTATGGGATTTTGTCTTTTTACCAATCCATGGAAAATATGAATAATTCATTCTCAATAAATGGAAATTGAACCCAGGACCGCTGAGTTTATTGTCAGATATAGTATTTACACTAAAGCATTCAGATAATACTTGTTTCAAGGCTTTATATTAATTAATTCATTCAATTATTATTTTGCGACAAAGTTTATTAACGTTATTAATAAAAGCAATACATGGAATTATTTATTAATATATTTCTCAATATACGTTCAGCTTAGTGCATGTCAAATGCATATAATCCGTAGTAACAACCTCTAGGCTGGTTTTTAGATAGATTTTTTACAGTTAACCTAACAGAACATATGAAATAACAGTATTTAATACTGTTTTCCATATAAAACGTAATTGAAAAATATTTTATACACAAATTGGCACCAGCTATAATTAACAGAAACTAAAGTAACAAGGTCATATTTCATATTGCTTTTTAAACACATTTTAAAAGCAAAAAGCGGTATATAGTTTCAATAATTTGTATTTCTTTCATCCATATTTCATTCTATTTATTTTCAGATATTTCAAACACACATATATAAAAGCAAAAACAATAACAATAAATGTTAAGCATTGAAGGAAATGCTAGTAATTTCTGCACTATTTTTAACTATTAAGATTTTAACAATTTCAAGTTACTATTTCAAGGGACTTACATGTATTGGAAGTGTAACAATAATTATATGTATTTTTATTATAAATGTATTATTATTTTTAAAACAGCAGCATAAAAGTATTGGCACGTAAATTTATAGAATAATTTACCTTTGATAGTATATTTTACTAGCCAAATGAAAATATTCATATTATACTAATATATATTTTATACATTTCTATATTAATATTCTTATGTACTTTCCCAGACAAGAGAAGAAACTGCTTAGCATTCCAGGAATTCACCGTGCGGGTGCCGGACCCATCGCGTTGTAGGTGCTGGAGACCAGTCATGAATTAGGGTGCGCCATTTTAAGGCCAAAGGGGTACCGAATTCTCCTAGAGTTAGCCACTCGTTTTGTATTTGTAAGCCCATTGCATGCACCTTATACCTATCATAAACGTCCTGCCGAATAAAAGATTTAATTATGTCCATGTCTTGAACTTTCCTCTTTGATCCTAATCCTACTATACTTGATTGTGCTCCTATCATAAATTGCTCACGGAACTGAAGTGTTGACTCGAGCTCTGGGATACTTCTCTCTTTTGGAAGAGAGGTAACAATCTCATCTCATGATTTTCCCAGAATATGTGTTTTGACAACTCTTAGATGTTTACAGAGGTCCGATGGTTTCTTTAATGTTAACCCAAAATTATTCTTTTCCCTAAATAAGGTTGAGATGTCTGCCGAATGCGCTAGCCCAAGTCAAAACTTCAGTAACTTTATGACGCTTGCATCTAACTTAGCCAAGAGGAATATTAGAATATTACAATAAAAATTTACTTTAAGGATACTGCAATTCAAATTTAAAGAACGGTCCTCTATCCTAATAAAATAGCTTTTTCGTTCGTCTGGATATCGCTGTAGTATGTCTAATTGTATTCAACACAACACGGTGAGGTTATAGTAAATGGTAATTATTCACTTTGACGTGAATAGCCCAATATATGATTTACTTTCTACAGTTAGTTAGTTTTACAGTTTTAGTGGAGTACGTTTTATCTGTATTGTGAAAAGCTACCGTAAGTTTAAATCGGTAGTTCTTCAGAAATTAGCTTGACGAATCATATACAATTGAGACATGAAATATTGTAATAAATTATATCTTTTGTAATTTTGGGTAAGTCAACGCATGGTTTTGGACTTTAAAATATTGAACGCCTTTGGTGAATATGTTAACTCCAATTAATTTATCTTGTCTCATGTGAATAAAGTGAAAAGTAATTTTTTTTTCTTAAAAAATGTACCCACTTATAAAAAAATCATTTCTACATTCAAGTGTTGCTAAAATTATAGACACAATCAAAGGATAATCACTGAAAATACATATTTAAAGAAAATAAAAAAAATATATTTTTAAAATGTATGTAGACAAAGAATGGATTTAATCCATTCTTGCTTGCTTATTATTCTTATTTATAATATATATAAAATGTTCATATTGATGTTAAAAGTTTTATTACTGCCATTCAAAGCAACTGGCGTCTTAATATTATAATGTGTTTTAGACTTCGAGTATTGTTTATGATATTTTAACGAGCAAGCAATATAGTTTTGTTGAATTTACTTCTTAGTAAATATTACTAGGATTATATTTCGTGTTACAAAATTTTACTAAGAAATATATTTCTTGAGGACCGTCGTGGCGCAGAGGCGCAACGTCTGCCTGTAACGCGGCTAACGCGACGGTCTCTGGGTTCGATCCCCAGTCGGGGAAGATGGATTTTTCTATTTCCATTTTCTTCGCTCTGGCAACTAAGGCAAAGCGCGGCGTTGAGTTCCGCCACTCAACACGCAATGCCTCGAAAACGGCGGAAAGTAGGGACGAAGTAAGCAGGGACTAAGCAACGGAGTGTCTTAACACTAGGTTCTTATGGTTCCTGCAGTTCCCTCTGCCTACCCTGCCATGTGCGGGATAAAGCGTGAAGCTAAAGAAAAAAAATATATATATATATTTCTGAATTGATTTTTCCAAGAAAAAAACTGTAAATAATAGTTGGTATATGTATGTAGAGTCCATCGCTATTAGAAGGGGACCTTCTACTTACGTTTATTTTCCAGCTCTAAGAAGAGTAATAACGACGTTAGTTTCCGATAAGTAACACGTATTATTTTTGATTCGAGTATCAGAAATTATAAACTTTTTAGTTTTTTATCTTTAATATTAAAGGATCACCATAAAAGTAAATTTTTACAAAATTATCGTATTATATAAGACGATTGAAAATCTATATGACTATACGTTATAGCTGTCCAATAATTCACAATTACTCGCGTAATAATTTAACATTGTATACAAAACTATCACATCAATTCATGGACCAATACTAAGGTTAACCAAATTTAATGTAGTATCATATGGGTGTATTTTTTTATTTTTTCACATTTATAAATCTTTATTGATTTTTTTGTTTCCATGATTTTTTGAATGGGTTATTGAATGGGTACATGACATTTTCATCCTATCCACACGTCTGTGATCTCGCCCATTGTAGTCAACCTTTTGAAGCTCTCCAAAGTGTCCTCTCGACGTGCCCTTACCATCTGAACATGGTAACTTTTATTTTTACTAATATCAAATTGGTACGGAACCGTGCATAGGAGAGTCTAACTTACAATTGACAAGTTTTTATTTATATGTACTAAATTAAGAAGCAAATACCAGAATAGTATTATTAAAATAAAATGTCAAAACTCTAAATACAATATGTATGTATGTATATATGTATATATATATATATATATATATATATATATATATATATATATATATATATATATATATATATATATATATATATATATATATATATATATATATATATATATATATATATATATATATATATATATATATATATAATATACATACAATATATACATACATACATATTGTATTTAGAGTTTTGACATTTTATTTTAATAATACTATTCTGGTATTTGTATATATATATGTATGTATATATATTATGCCTCGGGCGTAGAGGTAAAGAAACATGACCATAATTATCTTTCACTCTTCTCACTATCTTTTATCTCTACG
Source organism: Dione vanillae (assembly GCA_037178615.1). NCBI lineage: Eukaryota > Metazoa > Arthropoda > Insecta > Lepidoptera > Nymphalidae > Dione > Dione vanillae. Next base: position 138,947 of record JAZFAU010000347.1, read on the forward strand.
TAATAATCTACATCTTATATTACAAGTAATGGAGTTTTTATAGAATAAAAGTAATTATACCTATTTTTATGATTTTTTAAAACTGTTAATCTACACTGAGCATAGAAAAATATTTAAAGATAAAGATATAAAAATTTTAACACAGCGGGAGTGTTGTATAAAGCATTTAATAATTTTGACGCGACGTGATAAAAAAGATCGCATGACAGTAGTCGGAGCCCTTGCACGGTTCCAAAGGTGAGTTATATTTATAATCAAGATGATTTCACTTCAGTGCTCATATTTTAATTCATTATGATTAAGTCAAATTAGCAATCCAAATTTGAGGCTTAACAAATTAATTCCCGAAGGTTTCGAGCGATGTGTTCGATTTTATACCATGTTGAATTGAATTTCAGCTTCCATTTCCATAATAAGTAATATATATGGTAAAAAAAGCTCAAAAAGAGTTTTTTTCTTCTTAATTTAAAGAGCTTTATTAATATCAAAAAGAATTGAAATTAATTGAGTATTTAAATATTTTGTGTCATATTTTCAAAGTCAAAAGTAAAATGTTTAAATATCAGCATCTGCCTGCAAACACGACGGCTTATGAGTCCGATTCCCATTTGGGGATAGACAAATATTGTTTTTTTACTCTTGTAACACGACAAAGCGCGGCGTTGAATTTCGCCTCTTAACATACAGTGTTTTGGATATAGAAAACGAAGAACAGAGTATCGTAATAATAGGTTCCTTGCAACGAGCGGGACATAGCGTGAAGCTAAAAATAATATATGAAAAATGTCAGTATTAACATTTATTATAGGCGTCTAACTTGTTATAATAAATCAAGAGGCGTGTAGCGATATGGCTTAGTGTATTGACGTAATAAAAACAGAAAAGTAAATTGATCTTACTTCTAAAACCCTCTCTTCAAAAGGTTTTTAAAACTTTTTGTCACTGCAAATTACATTGCAAATTACAAAATATTTAAACTTAGTCTGTTTTAAGTTCATCATAAGCTTTACTCACGAACGGCAGCATTAAAGTTAATTGCTTATTAAAGTACATAGATAAACATCTGTTTAGTGTTTTTTAAAGTTACCGTGTTCCTATTGTTGCGGGGAGAGGAGCTCAGGGCAATGTCCTCAGACCAGTAATTGTAGTTGTAAGGGCTTTGAAATATGCTCTTACGCTTACTTCCACTGTCCAAACATAACCAATTTATACTAGATATGATTCTACTCGAATTATATTCTTGAAATAAATTAATTATATTTTCAGGCAAATCAAGATCTTTAATCAAACTTAATATTTATGATATTACGTTGTTATAACCTCTCTCGCTCCTACTTCAATCACGTACAACTCAACTCTAAATGTATTACTGGTGAATTCGTTATTATCTTTGAAGTACTTGTTTACTTTAAATTTATGATATTGAATGATATTTGATTCCAGTGGAACTATCAGTTGTACCGGAAGCAAATATTAGTAGTTTGATATTACGGATAGCAGTCGTAAGTGCTTGTAATAGCTAATTTGAATAGAGGATATTTTGATTTGATTTGATTTAAAAACAGAGTATCTAACTAAAAACTAAGGAAAAAGAATATAGGATGGATATATAATATTAATATAAATATTTTAATAATGTAAAATAAATTAATTTAAAATGAAAATTACTATATATATTTCTGGCTACAAATAGAAAACACATGAAAAATCAAAATCACTTACTAATCAATAATTGTTTTCAATTTCGTTATCAAAGAAGAGTAAATACAATTACTTCATGCATTTATGTCATTAATCAATATTTGCTATAACATATACATATATGTATGCAGAGAGCCACTTACCGAGAATTGAACATACATGTCAATTATAGGCTCTTATACTATTAACCAAATTAATGTTGGAAATGGAAGCCACAAGTGGTCTATATCAATCTATTGCTATATAGCCTTATGTGAAATAAACGAAGTGATTAAGGAAATGAGTTTATATGCAAAATCAATACAAGAATATTAATAAATAAAACTTATATAACTTTTCCTCTACCCAAAACTTGTCTGGAAGAAATCGCTTATTAAGCCTTAACACTAAGGCCGATTGTTATACCATCTTAAATATTAAGAGCAGGTTGTGTCGTTTCATCTTATAGTGTATTTTAAAGGATTCTTTAATTTTATTTAATTGACTTAAGTGCGGTGTAACGATATTTTCTTTATTTACCCACCTCCTTGTTGTACTAGAAAATCTTTGACTATTATCAATTACAATTTCATTCTATTAAACATAGCTCGGTTATTGACTAACCTTTGCGAATTGATATTTGATGCGAGCGTATCTATCTGAAATACATTATTATCAATTAACAATTCTTAAGTTACAAAACAGCATAATTTCAGCCAACGTCTGCACTAGGCTATGCTCTTTAAATGTCAGTTACACCAGGAAATACACGAAATTATCTTTTAATTATCAAAGGAATAATTAATTTCGTCAAATTCTTCGCTCATTTTCCCGACATTGAGTTAGAATTACATTATATTATAGCATCATTATGGTTAATTAATTAGAACATAAATTAACGCCTGAAATCATAACTGAGTATATATGAATATAATCGAAGTGTACAAGCAGACTCAGTCGGTTTGTGGTTTAATATATATATGTGATGGCGTTTGTAAAGTGATCACAATACATTTAGTGAAACCTGGTTTAGTTTGTTGTGAGCTCTTCTCACCAGATCGCGCTAAGAACCCTCGTAACTTTAGTTTTAAGTCGTGGAGTGTGTAGGTTTCAGAGGGACTCAATTCGATATTTATTATCGAATTGGGCTCCTCTGACACTCCTCCGTTCGCTCTATGTGACGTACATATGTGATCATCTTATTGATTCTAAGTGGAAAAGTAATAAATAAATAAATAAATAATATACAAACTTTGCTTAGTGAGACTTGCTTTCATTTATTCTTGAAGTATAGAATTTCTTTTTCTATTAATAAAAATAACCTTTTTGTTTACGTTTACGTTTATGTTTCTGCTACGTTTATTGACCCCAGAAGTGTTGTAAGAAAAAAAACACATTACTCTTATAATAAAGAGATTTGTCAATTAATGGCCTATTATAATTATTAATACAGCTTAATATATAACTGATGGCAAGTAATCCGATTAACAGAATACGTTGTTGGGAATTGGATATCTAAATAGGACAAATGTATACAATGCAAATACAAACAAACAGATCATATTTTGTTTTGTTTTTCTTTACTATCTTGAACTCTCTCCAGAATCCACATCACTTGCTACTTGGGACGTGGAGTATGTTTAAAAATACACTATTAAAATATCGATCAAAGTTGTTACGAACTGTAAGAAATTTTCGTGGTCGATCCGAGTAGCATAGTGATGCGCTTTGTTCATTATTTTCTAATTTTTAAGATATTGCGTGTTAAGTGGCGAGACTTTGGCGCGGTACTAAGTTACACCAATCCAACACTCGATTTTACTTACCACTGATCTGATAATTTCGAATAGGAGTCAAAAATTATATTATATTATAGAAACGAATACGTTTAATAATTTTAGTTAGTAGCAAAAAGAAACAAAGTAATTAATACAAAAAAACTTAATATATCTCTTATAATCATATAAATATTATCTGTGCTCAAGGTCAAATCCCATTTGACCGGAATTAAAAAAATATCTTTAATTATTTGATATTTACTTTCAAACTTATACTTAAACCGTACAGTAATGTAATAGTTAATCCGTACAGTAAAAGAAAAAAATCTGGTTTTAATTGTTTTTCCATGTTTACTTTCGGCAATTCGCCAGCTTGATGAATTATAAAACTTCGTGTCAAATTTTAAGCTCATACACAAAATTTGAACCCAAAACCAAAGCTGATAGATAGATAGATATGAAATGTTTGTTTCGTCAATAGAGTTAATCTCAGGAACTATAGGATTTATGGAATTTAGTTTTTCTTATTCATCTAGGGAAGTAGTATGTTATATTTTAAAGGTTATTCGTTTCGCTTGTAGCTGATCGTGAATTAGTAGAATGTGTCAAGTTTCATATATTTTTTTTATTTAATGACCATTGAAGCAAATAAAGGTGATAATAATATTACAAATGTTATACTCAGACACACGTTAAAATTCTGATACAAATGTACCATGTTGATTTCGTACATTTTTGTCATTGTATCAGCATTTTCTAATTCTACAAGTAAAAAGGGTTGAACTCTGTTGTTTTTATTATTAGGTCCAATCTCTACTTGTCATTGAGCTACTAATAAGTACTCTGAAGTATTACTATATAAAATACTATTACATACTCTTCCTTTGAATGCCCTCTATAAAGGTTTCTCTTGAGTCATCAATTATACTTTAGAATTGACTTTCAAAGCTAAATAAATTATTATTTAGACAAAATTAGGACTAATTCTTATAAAGGACAACATAATAGTGGCATAATTATGTTGTTTAAGTCACGACTTTTGTTTGTTTATCTACTTTGTTTGTAATATATAAATTAAGAAAGAAATATTTGAAAAAAACACAACGAAGGAAATGTATAATATTTTAAATGTAAAAGTTTCCCAGGTATTATAGAAACTTCTAATTATATAATAAGAAAACAAATCACTTTGTAATGTAATGCATCGATTTAAAGTTTATTTAAACTTCTGATTTCTAAATGACTAAAAGTCCCTTGTATCCTTTAAAGGAATTAAAACAAAATCTAATCCAACGAGCTATAAAAGGAGTGATATTTTATAATCTTTTTACGTGGATGAATAATTTAATGTAGGATTAAGCGCTTTCATTAGGTCACGATTTATAGGATCTTTAAACTGGGGATGGTGATTTCTGTAAAGTGGACGTGTTCGTAGGACCTAAAATTACTTGTTAATTAAGATGAATATATATTTTTATTGTATACTAATAAATTATTTAAACTACTGAAATTTGTAAGCATTTAACTCAAGTTATTGTTAATGATTTAGATGAAATTGTCATATTGTTAATCTAGTACTTAAAAATTATCTTACAAATGTTGCTATCGTTATTACTTTATCGGTTCAAAAACATAATATTTACAATCATAAATACACATATTCAGATATACACAATATATATCTTATTAATATATTTTTAAAATAGATATATTTGTAATGTGTCTATTGTAAGAAAATATGAGGGTAGATATAAGATATAATAGTGGGAAGTGTATAAAAACGGGTGCTGACGTCAGACGCTCTCTCTTTCAGACGTTTTGCTTGTGATTAGTCGGTCGGTGATAGTGTTCAATTACTGTTCAAATATAATTATTAGTTGTTTAGTATAGTCAGTGTTATGCTGCTAGAGTTCATTTTGTATTTATCAAGTAGGACTAGTGTTATATAATATGGTTTATAATAATTATCAAGTTATTTGTATTTTTGTAAATTAATTAATTTTATTGTCGAGTCATGTGTAATATTATTTTTAAAAAAGCTGCTTCTGATATGTTTTCTAAGACTATATATAGAATGTATTTACATGTTGTAAAGAAATTTCTCCTTTACTAAATGGTACATGTGGAAATTCAACTTTGAGTTTTGTTTGCAATTACAGTATGCAAGTTAAACTTTCCTTGCTTCCCCTTAATTTTGTATCATTGCTCAATTATATAAGTATATTCATTTAAAAAGTAAATTTGTTCCTTTTTATTCAAAAATATAACCGAGCGTCGAGGCGCAGAGGTGAATGTAAATATAAAAATCAATTATTTGCATCTTATCACGAAAATTAATTACCAAGCACGCCACTGTATTTTGCTACTTTTTTTTTTTTTTTTTTTTTTTTTTTTTTTTTTTTTTTTTTTTTTTTTAGCTTCACGCTTTATCCCGCACATGGCAGGGTAGGCAGAGGGAACTGCAGGAACCATATGAACCTAGTGTTAAGACACTCCGTTACTTAGTCCCTGCTTACTCCGTCCCCTTTCGAGGCATTGCGTGTTGAGTTGCTACTTTCTGCTCTATATATTCAGTTAGAGGACAAGAAACATAAATATAAACTGCCTAAACTGTCTTTAATAATATTTTTAACAACATTCTTATGTATAATGCCTCCTAATTCTTAAAGTATAAAAATAAATATTATTACAGATGATACTAAGTAACTTGTCTATTATTTGTTTTATTTGAAAATAAAGTGAAAAATACAATTTTGAAGCGATATTCTTAGTACAATTCTACAATAGCTATTACACGTTAAAACGTCAATTTTAGTACTTAAATAGCCTGTCTGGAAAATTGGCAGCTACGTATTCGGTCTATGTTTAGCCGATAATTAAATAAAATAACCTAATTGTAGTCACATTTTAGTTATACATTACATAGTTATATATTTTAGGCGTTGTTTGAGTACATGCCCGTTTAAAACATTTTGAGCTACTTTATTTATTTTTATTCACAAGCTGGAGCATTTTCATTTATACGAAATAAAATATAACACATTGTTGCTATTTATTCTTGTTACTATATGTGTAATGGTACACTCTCCACAAGCCCGATATGTCAGATTTGAGGATTTTACATGCTGCGTCACTTAGCATTGTTAGTTGACGATTGGTACTTAGTTAATCAGCCTTCAATTTTCATTAAAATATCAAGTTATAGAATTGACTTTTTACTGAATATAAAAAGAATGGTAAGGATTTTTTTTTATTTTTCCGCTTTAAGAGGAAATTATTAAATGGTAAATGAAGTAGAAAGTTTTTTAATACGAGACTGAAATATAAGAAGCATATCTAACTATCGATTTTTACTAATTATATTTACTTATTGTATATCTTACTCAATACGTTCAATTTGAAAATCATCATTTTTAGAAAATGTGAAAAATTTCAAGTCTTTTACAAAGCATATGTAAATGTAGGAAAACGGATATGAATCCACGACCCTCCAAAACTATCCAAGTGCGCTGACTTCTACGTCATATGTTTTCATCCTTGTTCTCTCAATTTTAAAATAATGTGGTTCTTCTATTTATTTATTGCGCCTCGAGCGTGCCAGTTGAGCATAACTTCACCAATATCTGTTGAAAAAAGTGTAGACAAAGATGAACATTACCAAATGCCATAAACTAAAAGAAGGAGAAGAACATTACATAATAGAAGAATGTGTGTTTAAAAAAATTGATGAAGTTTAAATCCTGCATCTATACAACTTGAAGATGGCCATGAAAGACAGGAACGCAGCGGTCACAACTTCAATTATAGCGGACATGCCCTAATATTTATGATATAAGTCGCATCAAAGCTTATTTTTTTGTCATTATTGTGTAACACTATCAAGTGACCTTAATTTATTATAAAATTTAATTATATTTAACCAAGGATAAAACATATAAACTTGTGTAATTCGCTTATCAGCCATAGCCTTAGTTCTAAGTAATATTAAATATAAAAAAATATAAAGATTATAATAGATGTTCATTATGATAAATATTAATTCTATGTATTAATATAATCAATATTTGTCATAAGAACATATAGTGTAAGTTAAAAAAGGGTACAGACCAAGTGTCTGTAGAGCTAACTATTTTGAAATAAAAAAAAATCCTGCATCTATTACAAAATAAAAAAGTTTAATAAAAATAAAAGATTTTTTTTGAACTTTCCACTTCCATCGTACCTCACCCTTACCCCGTAATACCTTAATTCAAATGGATTCTGAAAATGTATTTAAATATGTTAAACACATTCTTCTCCTCGTACACAAACAAAAGGTAAAAGAAAAATTCAACCTATCAATACTTCACGTCTAATAGCCTCTAGGGATGTATATGTTTCGTATCAACAACCATCTTCCTGTATGATAAAAATACTGAATTATAGAGAGCCTATGGGAAATGTTGTTTTTCAATCGAAACGGAAAATGGGTTAAGGCGTTTTGTAGAACCGAAAATTACGTAATAGTATTGTTATTGAGTTATATATTTTGCGTGCATATGCAGCAAAATTATGATTTTGATTTTTTTCCTGCGCCAAGGAAATTATCTCAGAATTTTCCCAATATATCATCGCTCATATTGTAAAATAAAAGAAAATTCATACAGATTTCATTACACTGAGTGAACAAATGATACATTAAACACAAATGAGAAATTAATAATAGGTAATATTTTAAGAACACTTCTTTTCTTTTCAGTATATTTCATCATATTATCATCATATATGTACAGACGAGATGATATTTACAGTGTTTTTTAATATAACCCTACAATGTGTAAAACCCTAAAAACCCTTTTTAAATAAACACAAGCAAGTAGCATCTAAGTGCGGTGAATATTTAAAATTTCCAGAATAGTACTAAGCGTTGTGGCTATAAACTAAATTTCTTGTAGTTTTACCAAGAAAAGTAATGCAATTAAAATATTATTACTGAAAATAGAAAAATACCTTTAGGAAACTCCTAAAATATACTCCACAGATCTGCAATGACACATTAAAATAAATATTTACGAGCGGCTCAATGTAATTTACTTAATCCGGCTGTAGGTACACTTTTTAAAGGCTTTTTTTCATTACTGTTTCTGGGCATGTAAATGATTAATTGAAATATATGTGAATCTTTTTAAAATCATTTTTTTATTTAACTCTTACTTTAATGAGGAAATTGAATATTTAACTTTTATCTATTTTAAATGAAGGTAAAAGAAACTTTCTTGGGTTCTGAATATCAACAGAAGTAACTAAGCCCCTATAAGGTGATTTTACTGTCTATCTTTGTGTCTGTCCGACTATCAACGTCTTTAAAATTTCTATATACTGTGATTGTGGGTCTTTTTGATATATTTTTTTTATTTAAATTTTTCTTTAATGGGAAAATTGAATATTTAAATATTTTACATAAAAAATGAAGGTAAAACAAACTTTCTTTGGTTCTGAATATCAAGTAACTGAGTCCCTTTAAGGTGATTGTATTATCCATCTTTGCGTCAATCTAACTATCATCACCTTTTGTGTGAAATTGATAGATTGATAATAATTTGGTCTTTGAAGTTCCTTTATAGCGTAAACCACTAAATTCTCCATTTCGAAAGAAAATTCTGAAAGAAAGACACACCGCAGTGCATCTATTTACATTGGGAATGCTAAAAAAAAATTGCTCTGACAGTAACGATTGAAAACACATTCACGTATAATGTTAAAGTTTAAGTTATTAATTAAATTCTGCCATTCTGATGATTATCTCAATTCGATTTAATACTCTGTTAACTCTGCAAAAATATTTGTATAATATACAAGTAAGGAATTCTTATAGCTCATTCTGCAAGTATAAGCCAGAGGAAACCGTACGCAGAAGAAAACTTACGTTAAGAGACTCCTTGACTTGCTTTCCCATTTTTCATCCAAATTAATTATGAGTTAGCTATATATATAAATATAGATATATTTATACAAAAGTAGGGACGCTTAACTTAACACTGCGCTGTATTATTTACAGATCAAGAAAATGAGGTTTCACCATCCTAATTGATTACTTTAACCCTATATTGTGAAATATACTTCATTTGTATACATAAATGCTATTACTTAGCGTGAACTTTGACCGCAAATTGTATTTTATAACGAGATCAGGCCTAAATGTTGTAAACAAACTTTATTTTCTCTTATAATGGACGTCTTCAAAGAGTTATATCGAGCGCTACAGGGTTTTTACTCCCTGCGAAGATCGGTCAAGGAGATAGGTTAGAAGATTTTATAGACACCTTATTCATTTATTCGTTATTTACTTGTTACGTAGAAAATATCTTCACGAACTTTTTAGTAATTTGTATGACTATTACGCTTTATTAGAAAATTGTTAGTTGGTTTATTTAGGTTCTAAATTTAGTTTATTTAGTGACTCATTGATTATCCTATTCTATTTGACATTAATTAAACGATGTAAATGATTTTCAGGGTCTGAGACTTGACTTAAATATTCAAATAATTATTCTGTGCGATATAAACGCGTTGTTAAGTTTCACACTCGATATACAATGTCATGTATTGGGATGAATACAGAGAAAATAGCATGTCAACTCTTCTCAAAGCCTACTTCTTATGCCTGGCATTAATCCTAGCATTTTCCTACTTAACTTTGCTAGGTCTCAAGCATTTACAATGGATAGTAAGTTAAATGCGTCACGACATCCACCGATCGTTCATCTCAATCTTACTCCAGGGACTGATATAACAAGGCTTCTTTTCTCTTATATAGTTCCTTAATTGGACATACTAACTCGGGAGACGTTCTTAGAGGTCGTTCGCTAAGTCATGGCCCAGGACTTAGAATAAGTCAGCTCATTTTATACCACAATTTCATATTAACATCGTTACAGTCAATAGCGTATACTGACTATCCATAAAAGCAGACCTTATTATACGATAATGAAGATATGTTTCTCCAGGTGGAGAAGGTAACAATGATTTTAAGAATAAGCTATTGAATATTTTAATTATATATGTAAATAATTGGCTAATTAATAATATTCAAGTAGAATCTCAACGCCCTTTCGAGACAGAAACCATTTATAAATGTTAAGTTTGTGAAAAGAAAACTTAGTACTGGTTCCAACTCAATGAATGAAATAAACTTTGAATGACAAAAACTTTTACCATAAAAACTTTTCAATGGCGTGGAACTTTTAATTATTCATACACTCGAGTATATAGTGAATATTGCCTTTTAATTTCGTGGAGAGAACTGCATTTAGAAGTTTTAGAAAATTGTAAGTATATAATTAATTTTGGATACCATAAATTAATTTGTCGTTCGTTAGACTTTACAAATTTCTGTTACACAAATATTTTTCCAAAGAACAACCCTTTGGCAACAATGAATGCAATTTTGTTTTAACATTTTTATAATTTTTAAAATGTTAATCCACACCAAGGATAGAAAGAATACTTTAGGAAAACGTATAAAAATTTGAACAGGGCGAGATTTAGACCAGCACCTCTTGAAAACCGTCAAAGTGCTGACCACTAAGTCATACGGCCTTCATCACACTGCATCGAAATTTTTATGTTTTCCTAAAGTTTTATATATAGAATATGTAACTTATTGGGGTGATGGCATCTTTGTAGCAAGAATTTTACGAATATCCGCTACCGAAGGATTGTTCTTCAAAACAATCTTATTAATACTTCATATAACATAATCACGAAAATAATAAAATATACTACTTAAATATTTTATTAAAACGCCGTACTTTACTTTATCAAACGAGTAAAATATTTATGCATCGACCATCTTGATATATATTATTTTTGAAATAACAAGCAAAACGTTTCCTCGTTTTAATAAAATTTATTGAAATAAATCGTTTAGTAATAAAAATATCGAGTAACTTATTGAAGTACGATGAAGGAAAGTAATAGAATGTAAAAAGAAAACAAATACTCCTTCGAAATTCTCTACAGATTGACTCTTTTAATTTAAACTTGGTATTTTATATGAAACTTAAATATCGAGTTCAATAGCGCAAGTTGAAAAGAGCCTCTCGCATAAAATACAAGTATTGAGTTTTATTGAAAGTGAATAAAAATATCGGTAAGTAGCCAATTTGTACTTAATTGGCTACTTACCGATATTTTTCTCTAACTTCGGTAGTATAGTGGTAAGTATCCCCGCCTGTCACGCGGGAGACCGGGGTTCGATTCCCCGCCGGAGAGCCAGGGTGCTGGCGCACCTTGAACCGAAAGCCAAAGGACGTTCAAGACCATTTTCATATTTTTGTGATAATACGGCAGCCAGGCCGTTTGGACCTGCGTCAACTGATAATATTAATTGAGCATTCGGTTCAAAGTGCGCCAGCACCCGCTCCGACGACAATTCCTTTTTAATTAGCTGTACAGCTTGACGCTGCCGAATTCCCCACTCCCAAGCCGCATCGGCCTTGAGAAGCTTGTGCAAGGGGCTCATGATACTAGATGCGTTAGGAATAAAATTCCTGTAATAGTTAACCATTCCGAGAAACCTCTTTACTTCTCTAGTATTTGTGGGCTCCGGCGCATCAACAATAGCCTTTACTTTTGACGGACACGTATGTAAACCATTTTTATCAATTACATATCCTAAATATGTCACGCTATTTTTGAAAAAATCACACTTATTTTTTTCTAAACGTAATCCTGCCTCTTTAAAACGCCGCAAAACTTCTGAGAGTCTATTTAAATGATCTTGCCTGGTCGGTCCGGTTACACATATGTCGTGAAGCCAACAGCTAACACCGTCAATTCCAGACAAAAGCGTTTCCATTGCCCTTTGAAAAATTGCTGGAGCATTAGCGAGACCGTACACTAATCGCGTGTATTGAAATAGACCCTTACTTGTGTTAATCGTGGTAAGTTTCTGTGACGATTTACTAAGGCGAAACTGATTATAAGCATTTGTTAAATCAATTTTTGAATAGTGCTGACCTCCACCAATCTTTGCAAAAACTTCCTCAATTCGAGGAAGAGGATATTTGTCGATTATCAAATCCTTATTTAACGTAACTGAAAAGTCACCAGCAATCTTAACTTGACCATTATCTTTCAAAACTGGTACAATAGGTGTAGCGTATTGTGAGCTGCTAACGGGAATTAATATACCCATATTAACTAACCTAATTAATTCACCTTCAACCTTACTTTGTAAAGCAAAAGGTACGGGGCGCGATTTGAAGAACTTCGGAGAAGAATTCGGTTTTAACTGTAAATGAATCTCAAAACCATTAAAACAGCCAAGTTCATCCTTAAACAATTCTGAATATTTTTGAATTAAACATTGAATGTCATTATTACACCGAATACTATTAATAGAAGTAAAAGTAATTCCAAAGGCGGACATAAAATCTCGTCCCAAAAGGGGCGGGCCACCATTTTTAATGACAAAAATGTTTATTTTATTCATTTTATTATTATATTTTATGTTAGCAGTAAAATAGCCCAGTGGAGAGATTTTGTGTCCGTCATATAAACACATTTTAAAATTAGATTTTTGTAATTCAGCTGTAGAAAATAAATCCATGTACATATTATTAGATATAACTGAAGTACCGGATCCCGAATCCAGCTCCATAGTAACCTTTATATTGTTTAATAATATTTCTAGTTTGATAGGTTTATTATTATTAAAATATGAGTACCTGATATTAAAATTTTGACACTCCTCACAATCACTTGTATCACTACACTCGTGCTCCAAATTATTCACGCGACTATACTTCTTAGTTTTCTCACGACACACCTTTTTCAGGTGGCCTTTTCCTCCACAAACTTGGCATCTATAATTTTTATAACGACATCTATCAGAGCCATGGTTTTTCATACCACATACCGAGCATATTATTTTACTCGTAGATCCACTCCGACCGGCGCCGACGGCTCCCTGCTTGTTGAATGAGCTCCTATAAATCGGCTCCTCCTTGATGGTCATAGAACTACCACTCGGTTCATCGCTCGTAATAAATTGTCTTGCACACTCTGCTTGTTCTGCTATCTCCAATGCCATCGATATAGTAAGCTGCGAAGCATCTTGTTCAAAAAGTCTATCTCGAGCTGGTCCACTGGCGAGGCCCAGGACAAAACGGTCTCGTAAGACAGTATTCAAGGCAGAACCGAAGTTGCAATAAATTGCTAACCCCCTCAATCGCGCCGCCCAGTCTCCTAATCTTTCGCCTTCGCCACGACTTGCACTATAAAACCTGGCCAGATCCGCAAAGGAGGCCCGTTTTGGTGAAAAATGTACATTCAAAGTATTCACCAATTCGTTGTATGACGCCTTATCCAACTCCTTAGGATAAACAAGATTCCGCACCAGCCGATAAGAGTCTTCGCTTAAGTTCGTTAAAAGTACCGCACTTTTGTTTTCATCACTAACCTTATTAACTTTTAAAAATTGTTCTAAACGTCCTTTAAAAATCTCCCACTCGTTAGTTTTGTAATCAAAGACAGTAATATTGCCAATAATAGACATTTTTATAACAAATGCGTAAAGAAAAACTAGTTATCCCAACCTCGTCGCCAGATAATATATTTGTAGGTGCGTTACAAATGAAACACAGACCTTCTCGTTAGCCGGTTTATTGCTTACTGGTTAGTTATAAATTGCGAGCCGCTTGGAACGCATTATGCGTAGGTATACATATATATATCAGTACTGCAATCTTTCACATATTAAATTATATTTTTTTAGAATATAAATAGTATTGCTATATAAGAGATACTGGACATGGATTATATCTTTTATTATATATTTATATACTATACTGGAGGGATGGTAATATAAAGATACACTATTTACACTCATATATGCGTATATCTTTGCCTAAAATTAAATTTGAATCCGCACCCATCAGACTGATTTTGCGTCAGGTTAGCCTCATGACTGATAATTGACTGACTTTAGTTCGACACTGAGTCATTTAACTTTTGTAATTATGACCAAATAATTAGACGCTAAAAAACATTATCTAATTTAACGAAATACAATTATAAATTAATTCAATTATTTAAAAAATATATAAAACAGAGGACCGTCGTGGCGCAGAGGTGTAAGCGTCTGCCTGTATACGCGACGGTTTGAGGGTTCGATTTCCACTCGGGGAAGATGGATTTTTCTATTTCCATTTTCTTCGCTCTGGCAACTAAGCAAAGCGCGGCGTTGAGTTCCGCCACTCAACACGTAATGCCTCGAAAAAGGCGGAAAACGGGGACGGAGAAAGCAGGGATCAAGCAACGGAGTGTCTTAACACTAGGTTCATAAGGTCCCTGCAGTTCCCTCTGGCTACCCTGCAATATGCGGGATAAAGCGTGAAGCTAGAAAATATATATATATATATATATATATATATATATATATATATATATATATATATATATATATATATATATATATATATATATATATATATATATATATATATATATATATATATATATATATATATATATATATATATATATATATGTATATATGTATATATGTATATATGTATATATATATATATATATATATATATATATATATATATATATATATATATATATATATATATATATATATATATATATATATATATATATATATATATATATATATATATATATATATATATATATATATATATATATATATATATATATGTATATATATATATATATATATATATATATATATATATATATATATATATATATATATATATATATATATATATATATATATATATATATATATATATATATATATATATATATATATATATATATATATATATATATATATATATATATATATATATATATATATATATATATTTTATCATTTTCAACAGTAAGGTAACACAAGATGGTAAATAAGGTAAGTAAGGGTATAAATTAATTAGTGCTAAGGGACTCGTTCGTAAATTTTTCACATTTTGTATATTGCAAGTAAGATGATTAAAACCTACTTAGTGTGTTCTCTAAGTAAGAATATTTAAAAATGCATGAAACTCATTTGTAGCTCTTCTTTTGTAGACTTGTAGCTCCGCTTACGTATGAGATACATGCAACAGTCTAAGTGCCCGACGTAAGTCTAAACTACAGGTTTATTCTTCTATATAATAACAATTAAATGTAAAGTAGTTAGGAACCTGTTACTAATGCATGAATACATATGCCAAAAATCACAAGAAAATATACCATTTTATTGTAAATATTAGGATTGATTAGGTTCTTTATAAAAAAGAATAAGGAAAAACAAGAAAAAATTAAATAATCTACAATTACTAAAGATATAACAAAATCTACATACATATATTTTTAAATCAAATTAATAATGTATCGATATAACAAGGGCCGTTTCAATAATAACGATAATTGATACGCACTTTACGAATTGGGGGAAGCAGGAACAAAACGTAATAATAAATATGAAAATTGTTATTTTGGTTTTTCCTCATGACAATTTTAATTTGTTGCCATTAATCTTATCGTTTTGTTGTTTGAGCGTATAAAAAAATATATAATTATACAAATATTTTTTTAAAATAATTGAATTAATTTATAAATGTATTTCGTTAAATTAGATATTGTTTTTTTAGCGTCTAATTATTTGGTCATAATTACAGAAGTTAAATGACTGACTATCGAATTATAGTCAGTCAATCAGCAGTCAGGAGACTAACCTGCCGCAAAGTCAGTCTGATGGGTGCGGATTCAAATTTAATTTTGGGCAAAGATATACGCATATATGAGTGTAAATAGTGTCTCTTTATATTACCATCCCTCTACTTACTACTATTATTAGCAATACTAATGATTTTAATTAACGAATACTAACAATTTATTGTCGGATAAGTGTTCAATTTTTATCACCTTAGGATCTTAAAAACTGAGTAACATTTTTACAAGTAAATATTTTTACAAGTCATCACGAACCTGATTTATTTCACTTAATAAACATTTTCTTTAATTCCAGAACAAATATATCATTGTACGACATAGTTAACAAAAAACTACATTATACAATATATTATAGAATCACATTAATTTAGAGTTCGTAATTAATACTATTTCTTTGAATTCCATTTGTTATTATTTTCAACATTGCAATGCTATGATACAATAAGAAAAATTAACATAAATATAGAATGAAGCAAAAATTATACGTAGCAGTTAAAAAAGGAAAATTTATGTCAACGACAAATACATAAATATATATTGTATATCGTAAGAGCAAAATAAGCTCTAGATATTACAGCAATAATGTTGTTTAAACTGAAATCGATAAAGTTTCCTGCACAGTGTCAAAAAAGTAATACTCCATAGAATATTGTTTGCTGAAACAATTTGAAATTCCCTCGGCTTGAGAATTAGCTGAGTTCGTGCACACTTACGACTTGTTGCTCAAGACCAATCACATTGGAAATTGTAAATATAAATAACAAATTGTATATTAATCTATTAATTAAGTAAATCATTGTGGTTATTATTAATTAATTATTATTTAAAGTAACTCGTATATAGACATATATTGGACATCTAAGTACTGTTTTATGTCAAAAAATAAGATATATATTAGTTTTGATTTTTTTTATTCTTCTAGAAAGTAAAAATGGCAGGTTCTGGCGAGTAGGCGAGTAAGCAAGTACGTAGGGGCCGTGTAGAATTTAAATAACTTGAAAAAAAAATATTTTTTTATATAAGTCAAAATGTATTGAGTCAGACTTGATACTGAGGTGTCTCTGCTAATATTATGGAGTTCGTTTACTAAGTAATGGCAGTACTTCTTTTGTATAAAATACAATTTAAATATATGTGATAATATGTTTCTAATTGCTTCTTTCAGTTATATATCTAAAAATTTTATATAAAGTGTAAGCAAATCTAAGTTATAAAATTTTTAATTATATTGATTTTTCTGTTGTTGATTTAAATTGAGAGTTACATTATTCTTGAATTTAAATGACTTAGACTGTATTACTTAGTGCTATCTATAGTATCATATCTTCACACAATCTATAGAAGAACAGTCTTAACAGACGAACAGATATTATTTCCCTTTTTATTATATGAAACCTTAAATAATGATGCTATTAAATAGAACAGTGTCTACGTGATATTTTTAATATAAACATTTTGTGATTGAGGACTGCAGATGTCTATAACTTATCTTATGAAATAATATAAAAAACACAAAAGCCTCCTGTCGCTTACATACACAACGCCATTTCTTCAGAATAAACAATCCATCATGAGCATTACTAGCACTTTCTCCTGAAGAAACGAGTGTGAGATAAAAATGAGAAATATTTTTATTGTTAGATTATAGGTACATAAAGTTTGTTCGAATTGATTTTTGAATTACCTTTAGTTGGGAAGTTTTCTAGGCTATTTCTAAATATTAACATATTATATTTCGTAATATGAGTAATTTAATTTGATTCTCATTTGGATATATATATATATATATATATATATATATATATATATATATATATATATATATATATATATATATATATATATATATATATATATATATATATATATATATATATATATGTATATATATATATATATATATATATATATATATATATATATATATATATATATATATATATATATATATATATATATATATATATATATATATATATATATATATATATATATATATATATATATATATATATATATATATATATATATATATATATATATATATATATATATATATATATATATATATATACGTAGGGTAGGCAGAGGGAACTTAACCATAACCATATGAACCTAGTGTCAAGACACTTCATTGCTTTAGTAACTGCTTCCTCCGTCCCCGCTTTCCGCCTTTTACGAGGCATTGCGTGTTGAGTGGCGGAACTCAACGCCGCGCTTTGCCTAATTGCCACAGCTAAGAAAATGGAAATAGAAAAATCCATCTTCTCCAAGTGGGAATCGAACCTAGAAACCGTCGCGTTTACAGGCAGACGCTTACGGGCGTTACGCGTTCAAATTCAATTTTAATTAAATATTAATTTTTATAATAAAATTCAACTTACACTCAAGGTTTCTAAACAATCTAAGTAATGCAGTATTCACCTGCAGCGGCAATCGAAAGCTTAAAAGCTCGGCTTTCTTTGTATCATTTTATTCCGTTGAGATTTTGTTCGAGAATTGCACAAACACAATTTCACGCCTTAGATCGGTATTGAGGAAATGTGATATTTGAATTGCGACAGAAACGCGATTGTTAACACTAGCATACTTTAAGCTGACTATGTTTTGTTATTTGAAGATACGTTTATTGTTATGTTACTAATATTTGTGTGTTTTAGTCACTCAATATTTCTTCAATTTATTTAAGTTAAAATTAATAAATAAAATGTTTTAAAATTAATTAATTTTTTAATTAATATATTTTACTGTACAACTTTTAAGTAGTATACTAGGAGAAACGTAAGATATATATTCGCTTTATTTAATTTAAATTAAAGCGCCTTATTACAAGAGGAATAAGATGTAGAAATAAAAATTAAAAAAAAAATAAAATAAAAATATATTTGATATTTATAGTAAATAAACATTGAATTCTTCCGATATTTTAAATTTAACAACCTTGAATACAATATAGAAACATCAATATAGTTAAATATATAGCATCCTTCATTTGATAAATCAGTTATTATACAGTTATAATACACATATATATTTAGTTGTCCGCAAACTATCCATATTGCCAATACACAGGTGCATCTTGGTAGCAATCACTGAAATTAGAGACTGCTAGTAGTTAGAGTGACAATAAGTGTATGTGGAACTAAGAACGGTTACTTATATATGCATTATATGTTTATTTTACGACGTTGTGTATATTTTTAGGTTTTGTAATAGAGAAATTATAATTTTAGGTTTTTTACAATACATTTTGATAACAGAAGTGGTTAGAGTTAGTTTAAAATAATAACATCGAAACACACTTAGTCCATATTTTTCGTGCTAATTCAGAAATAGATTCTACGTAATTGCAACAATCCAAGAATAACATTTTAGTTCTCTTCCAGTGAAGTGAAGTGTATATAAATTTAAATCATTTTGTGTCCTTTATAGGTTGTTGCATATTTTTTTTATGTCTTCACGCATTATCCCGCACATGGCAGGGTAGGAAGATGGAACCTTAGTAATTGTACCTTAGTCCCTGCTTTCTCCGTCCCCGCTTTCAGTGTAAACAAAAATATTATTTCGAATGGGAATCGAACTCACAACTCTCTTACTTACAATCTGGGTGAATTTCTAGTTTATGTTTCTCTTTCACTCATAGTGCCCTCTTCTAAAATCGTTAGTTAGATATCAAAGTTCAGATCTTGAACGTGACTAAACCTAATCTCTCTGATCTAGCGCTTATGCAGTGACATTTCAATGCTTTATTTGTGTATAGAGAAATTACTTTATCATGAAATTAAAAACAGATTAATTAACGACTAATATAAGACAAAGATTCTTGTTTTTTTCTTAGCAAAAAGGCTTCCTACATTGATACAATTACTAATGCTATGTAACTCTTATCCTTAATGTCTAAATATGAACAAAATATTTAAATATTTAACAAATTTCGACATAGAATACGAAAATAGAATGCTTAACAAAAGTTACACTTCTTATCCAAAATTTGTAGCTACAAATGTTAGTATGCAAACATAACATCACAATGTCCAAACAATGTTCCGAGTACCGGAGGTCAGTTTACACAGGTTGATGAATCGTCAGCTCTACTTCCACTCTTGTTGGATATTTGTGGTATACTGTCTATTGAATATTACTGAAATAATATTTATACGATGATTTGTTTTTGTTTGACTAAGTTTGGACGTTCTGGTGTAGTTAAAATTGACATGAGAAAGATTGATGTGAACTTGAATTCTAAATAAAAGCATAATATTTATAGAAATTGACAAGTTTTCAAGAACCAAATACTATAATATGAAATTGTGTGTTCTCCATTCAGCGTGATATTGGCGAAGTGAATTGTGCTCAACTGGCACGCTCGAAACGCCATAAATTAAGAGAAGAAGAATAATATGAAATATAAATAAAATATTTCTTTTGACATCACATTTTTCTGACTCTACATCCACAATTTCTATAATTAACTTTTGAAAGAAGTACCTACTTTCTGTTACATATCAAAGCTAAGATATAAAATTATATCAAATTATTGACTTACAGTTGTCATGTGTTGAATTTAACATACATTTAAATCATTAAAAACCTTACTCACCTCAATTCATACATTAGTACATGAAGGTAAAAAGCCGCTGACGTCGTACAGGCCTGTACCAACAGCCAGATCCAAACTTGGACGTTTTGATTGTAGCGTTTGCTTAGGTGACACATTCGTTTGAGGTCTCCGTTGTAAGCATAGATGAATTTTCTAAAATTGATTTAAAGAATAGTTATCAACACCTTCCTTTAACAGAAGACTCTCAGCCTTATTATTACGACACATGTAGGTACGTTTTTATATCTTCGAACGCCATTTGGACTATCATGTATACCCGAAAAATTCCAAAAAATAATGGAAGAGACTCTGCGAGGTGTTTCTTGACGACATATGCGTGACCAGGATCAATCGACGGGATCACTTACACTTACGTACTCAAACGATTACATAATGTGGGTTTTACTGTAAAACTTGACAAATGTAGTTTCTTACAAGCTAGTGTAAAACATGTTGGGTTTATAATCGATAAAATTGGTCTACGACCTGACCCACGGAAGCTCCAGGCTATTCGAGAAGTCCCTAGGCCCACGAACGTTACACAGCTAAAGAGTTTCTTAGGCATGTTGCCTGCGGGTCGCCTTTACCGCCTCCAAGCCCCAGTGCTAGGGGCGGAATAAATAGGGCACTCCCTCCGGCCGTGAGTGCGTGAGATGGGGGTCTCACGCATCCGTTTTCTTACGGCCGAGAGGAAGACCGCAGTCGAGTACGGCCCCGAACTGCCGGTGTACGCACCAGCGAGGGATGCGGGGAGGGCGAGACCATCTTCGCCCTCCTGAGAAGGGCTTCGCAAGCCATGAGTGGAGCAACGCACGGGAGAGGCCGTGGACGTGCTGTGAAAGCGATCCTGTAGCCTCTCCGTTCTTCCGTGATGTGGCGGCCATCGCAGGGGATTTTAGTGAGTACAATCTCACATAACCCGGCCTCCCCACATAGTCGGGTATCTATGAAGATTTCCCCCCTGCGTCTAAAAAAAAAAGGAAAAAAAGGCATGTTGAATTATTACTCGCTCGCCGAATCCTCCGCCACCTGACGCGTCAGCGCGAGCTTTGCGAGCTTACAATAGGGCAAAGAATAAATGAATTGTATATATATATATATATATATATACTTATATAAACATTTTTATAATATGTATACAAAATTTATAGTTCAGGGATCTTTATATGTAATAACAAAGAGTATATATCAAATACAGTACATTTTTAAATAATGTGTGTAAATTAGTTTCTAAGTTTTGTAAATAATTGTACTAATGTGTAAGTGTAAAAGGGGGTATTATGTAGGGTTATTTTATTATTGTTACTATGTGGGTAGAAATGTAACCGTTAATAAATAGCCAGTCAGTACCCGGTCTCTGTATTTTATTGACGTTCCAGAGACCAAAAATGCCAGTGGCGCACTGTTGCGCAAAATCGGTGTTTGGAATACGGTCCTGCCACTTAATACGGAGGATTCATCTTAGATACTTCAGATGAAAAGAGTCTAGTTTCTTAATGTCTGGTTTATATCTGCTATCCCATAAAGTATATAGAACAGACAAAATGTTTTGTGGAATACAAATTCAAGATTAAAGATAGTAACCAAGTGGTCACTTTCTCCACTATAGCAGTAATGCCTTCTGTATTCCAACTCTCTTAATTACAAAACGTGAAGTGTAGTATTTTTTTTGTGATTTTCACTGGACATTCTAAACAGAGCATAGACTGCAAACACTATAATAGCTCTACATACTTGCCCTAATTTCTTTTAAGCTTTACGTATAAATTTAAGCTTAAGAACAGTAAAACTTTCAGAATTTTCACACTTTCAAACGGAAATTAAATAATCTATCCTTCGGCAGGGGAAATCAAACCCACAACCGTCACGATTTTAGCCAGACTCTAAGCCTCTGCGCCACTACACTCGGTTCTTTTTTTAAATAAGTTAAAATAAAAATATGTTTTTAATGAATAAATTTATATAATTGATCAATGATAAAAAAAAATGATTTCTACTCGTTCTACAAATACAATTTGAAAATTATTAAGTGTTAGAGTTCACAACAGATTGAAAAGCTTTATTTTTCCATTCCATTGCTACATACTTGTATGAAGATTGTATTCAACAATAGAAACTTTGAAAGATTACACAAAAGTTTTCAAAGAAAGTACGATTTCATACTACTTCTTCTTCACTGACCTTATGTTCACTATAACATTTATGGCTAAAAATCTATAATCAAAATGAACAAATATACTAAACAAATTTAACACAGTACGGTTATAAAATAAAGAATTTTAATAGTTTCAGTACATAAACTGTATGAAATCGTATTTTCTTTGAAAACTTTTGTGTAATCTTCCAAAGTTTCTATTGTTGAAATAACAATCTTCATACAAGTATGTAGCAATGGAATGGAAAATAAAGCTTTTCAATCTGTTGTGAGCTCTAACACTTAAAACTTTTCAAATTGTATTTGTAGAGCGAGTAAAAATCATAATTTTTTTATCATTGATCAATTATATAAATTTATTTAAAAACTTTTTTATTTTTACTTATTTAAAAATAGAACCGAGTGTAGTGGCGCAGAGGTTTAGAGTCTGTCTGAAATCGTGACGATTGTGGGTTCGATTTCCTCTGGCGAAGGATTGATTATTTCATTACCGTTTGAAAGTGTGAATATTCTGAAAGTTTTACTTTTCTTAAGCTTAAATTTATACGTAAAGCTTACAAGAAATTAGGGCAAGTATGTAGAGCTATTATAGTGTTTGCAGTCTATACTCTGTTTAGAATGTCCAGTAAAAATCACAAAAAAATTACTACACTTCACGTTTTGTAATTAAGAGGGTCGGAATACAGACGGTATTACTGCTATAGTGGAGGAAGTGAGCACTTGGTTTCTGTCTTTAATGGTGATCTTGAATTTGCATTCCACAAAACATTTTGTCTGTTCTATATACTTTATGGGATAGCTTTTTGATTGTATCATCCTCACCACCACTTTAGTAGAGCATCTCTATTGGAAATGGATGCAGTTGTAGCAATAAAACGTCACACTACATTTTATTGCTACAACTGCATCCATTTCCAATTTCAATGACCTCATGTCTACTATAACAGTTGTTGCTCTCAGATCCTGGGATTCGTAGATTGTCAATATAATAATATCGCTAATTGTCATCAGTATATTAAATATATAAAAGATCTATAATCAAAATGGACTAATATATTAAATAAATTCAACACAGTACCGTAATATAATAAAAAACATTAATAGTTTTAGTGTACAGAAACTTTTCAAATTGTATTTGTAGAGCGAGTATAAGTCATAATTTTTTATCATTGATTTGATTGATTGAATTATATAAGTTCATTTATTTAAAAAGTAAATTTGTCATTTTTTATTCGAAAATATAGCCAAGCGTCGTGGCGCAGATGTGCAGCGTCTGCATGTAAACGTGACGGCTTGTGGGTTCGATTCATTTTCACGAACGATGGATTACAATTTCATTTCCTTTTCTGCTCTCTACGAACTACGCAAAGCACGACGTTGAAATCCACAACTAAACACAGAGTGTCGTAACACTTCTGTAGTTCCCTCTGCCTACCCTGCTATAAAAATAAAAAAAGAATATAAATACGTAGCGTGAACATGCTCAAAGCTTTATATATTATAAGTACTTGTATACTGAAAGTTTATACAAATTTAGAACAAGTATTAAAAGATAATGTTAGTAAACGAGTTAAAATGGGCATGCAATGACAGCAATATTTGTAACCTGTATTCTGTTTGTAATGGCCGGCGATCATCACAACAACAAAAAGTAGCAAGCAATCTCAAGTTTGTTTTTGTCAACATTAAATAACGATTTTTAACAGATTTGTTACTAAATTTGATGTACTGTAACGTAACAATATAAAATACTTAATATTTATTATTCAATTCAGATTAACAGTTTATAAAATCGACTTAGCAATCTTAGTTTATTAAAAAGTGCTAAAATTATTATCTTTTTAATTTTATACAAAGTTTTATCTTTAGAGGATAAGCCATAGTATGTTATCACAGTATAATATTTATAATTTCCAAAAATATTCTATCACATAAAATAAAACAGACAAGACTATAAAAACAAAAGTAGACGCTGTTGCAAGCTTACAAAAATCAATCCTTCACATGTTTCCAGACCACTGAGCAACTCACATGGACCAGTGATCGCTCGAACATCGCTACGTCAGCTCTTAACGCTTAGGTTTTCCTACAATGTTTTAAGATAAAATTTTTAAATACACAATTATTTTATGACAATTTTCTCATATGGGATTGTACGTATATTGAACTCATTGTTAAGACACTCCGTTTCCCTCTTACAACCTCCGCATACTAACTTTTTCTCAATTTAGAAAATAATTAAATCGATAAAATTGAATGTAAAATTTTTTGGAAAGTATTTTCTTTTGTGAAAATATTTTTATTCATTTTATTTTATCTTTTCTTTACAAAATATTTTTTAATATTCAATTTATCCTTGAAAGTTATCTAAAATATTTACATCGACAATTTCATTATTATTTTTTTAACTGATCCTTTTTAAAATCATATTCTTATTCACATCTTGAGACAATCATAGAAAGGTGGCGCAGTTTCTCTATGAATTGATTTATCATATATCCTCCGACTGGGGACTGGGGATCGAACCCAGAAACCGTCGCGTTACAGGCAGACGTTGCGCCTCTGCGCCACGTCGGCAAACAAAATTCTTATACATAATACATCCTTATTCTTACACTTATTATATATTGACACCAAATTGTATTTTAAAGTAGAAGAATAAATATAACTATATATAATACTAAGATACTTGTCTATATTTTTTTTTTATTTCAAAATAAAATGAAAAATACAATTTTGAAGCGATATTCTTCGTATATTTCTACAATAACTATTTCGTACTTGAACAGCCTATCTGGAAAATTGGAAACAACGAATTCGGTCTATGTTTAGCCGATAATAAAATAAAATAAGCTGATTGTAGTCACGTTTCAGTTATTCATTAAATATTTTAGGCGTTGTTTGAGAACATGTCCGTTGAAAATATTTTGAGCTGCTTTGTTTATTTTTATTCATGAGCCAGAGCATTTTTAATTATGCGGAATAAAATATAGCACTTTATTGCTATTTCTTCTTGTAATTAGGGTACACTCACCAAAGGCCCGATATGTCAGATTTGAGGTTTACATGTCAATTTTCATCTAAAATATCAAATTATGGAATAAATTTTTTACTGATAATAAAAAAATAGGTAGAAAATGTTTTTCATTTTCCCGCTTTAATATGAAATTATTAAATAAAAAATAAAGTTTCTTAATACGAGACTTAAACATTGAAATATCCAATTATTATTAATTGTTGTACTTACTTTACTCTTTAAAATCAAAAAGTTTAACAAAGAAATCCAGTGCCCTGCAAGAACTCTCACCACTGAGCCATGTATTCCTTATGACATTGTTTCGAAATTCTTATATGCTTTACACACATTTTAATATGTTTTCTTTAAGTATTTTTTCTATCCTGTAGGATTAATCAACATCCACTTTAAAAATCATAAAATATTTAATTTCATAGATATTTTGTTCAATTTTTCAATACCCAAATTATTTGGAAGACAAAAATGTTTCTTACATCGAATCAAAGCATACTTTATGTCGGCAGATTAGCTGGGGCGGGTCGGATGCGAGCGTATTTCAACTTTGTATAACAAAAAACGGGTCGGAAATTCTGGGTTCCTTTGTTGTATTCAGTGGGTTACAGGGTTAGTAAATTTTAGACGAGGTCTGCCGTTACATGGAACTAGCGATCCGTTCCCTTTCAAACGTACGGTGGACCAAACCTTTATGTTTTTATGTTCACGTATTTGTAAGTCATTTGAGGAGAAAAAATATTAAGTAGGCCCTAAGTAGTGAAAGAAAACTCACAGAAACAATATTTCTTAATCAGCTAAATTCATCAATATTCATTTACATATATTGCACGCTGTAACAACTATGCGAAATATCTCGAATGGCAAATAGAGTGGAACGAAGTGTCATAATATCGGACTTCCTACGCTAACATTAAACTGTCTTTAAATTTAGTAATTAAGAATATGCTTGAGTAAAATAATGTAATAAACGAAAGACAAGAAAAATAATTTATCTTTAAGATTAATTTTAATTTGGCAAAGTATATTTAATAATTTGATTATACCAGAAATAAAATGGCATTTATACGTTTTTGATGGAACGAAGTTTTAATATTTTATTTATCATCGTACTCGTAATTATGCATTTATCTATTTTATGAAATATGTAATCACAAATTTTAAATAGTACAGGTAAAATAAATAACTGAAAATGAAAAAGGATCTACTAGATTAGGACCGCTCAAAGAGAAATATTGTTATCAAACGAAGGCGAAGATAAACGAGGCAAGGATGGAGTTATATCTAAGCTGGTAATTAAGGAGCTGCGTACAATTCATCCTGAAATACGACCGTCCTTATTAGTTTTAATTTCCGCTGATTTTGACCCATTTTTTTCTATATATAACATATATGTATGAAAAAGTATACATAGTTTATATTTCTTTCAAATTTACTAAAATAAATTTAGCAATCTCGCTTACTAATTTTTGTTTACCTATTAAATTCTTAAACTAAAATTAAATTATTATAACCAAGATGGATATAATAACATAATGTTTCGTGCTAAAAATTATATTCTCACTGTACAGTGACGCTGAGATCAAGTCTGTCTGACTGTTAAGATCATTTTTCTCAAAACTATTCAGTTAAATTATTATCAAGTATCGAGGTCTATGATCCGTTAGTACAGAAAAAAATCAAACTTCTAAGTAAACGAAACTATGATGATACGAGCAATTACACTTCGTGTTCACGTAATTAAAATATAGTACAATGTAAACAATAGAATATATGATGATGATTAAACATTTAAAAAATATTTATAAATATATAGTTCCGCCAACTCGCGATGCCTCGAAAAAGCGGAAAGTGGGGACGTAGAAAGCAGGAACTAAGCAACGGAGTGTCTTAACACTAGGTTCAAGTGGTTCCTGCAGTTTCCTCTGCCTACCTTGCAATATGCGGGATAAAGCGTGAAGGTAATAAAAAAAACATATAAACTATACTACAACTATAACAACATAAAACCTATAAGCTCCAACTATCTCATTCTAAATAACGTAATAACGAGATACGTACGAGAACGTATAAACGAGATGCAAAGTTTCATCAAAATATCCTTTCACCTAACTTGTCATTCAAACTAAGAAGTTTAGGGTTCAGTCCACTTCAATTGTCACTGAAATATAATGTTACAAAAGATTAAGTTAACCATATGAACTTGGAAAATCGAGTGTTAAATTGAGGGTTTAAGTTAAACTATTTGAATTTATAAACAGATTGTTGATTTATGTAGAGTAGTTTTGAGCTCTGGGTGAACAAAGTAGTAGCGACGTCAAATTTCGTTTAAGAGAAATTAAGTTACTACGTGACGTTAAGTTTCGCAAACGCACAATAACTCGAGAAAAGGCGGAATACAGGGAAAAGGGTGTCCTTACACTAAGTCCCCACTGTTCCCGTGGTTCCCTCTGTTTACCCTACTACGCTGGATAAGGTGGGAAATAAAAAAAAGTAAATAAATAGAAAGTTTTTCTTTTTTCGACCTTCGCTTTAATATAATCATAATAAAGTGAAGCTCGAAAAAAGAAAACAAATTACAAAGACAGATTATTCCACATGTACATCATAAATGTTAGTGTAATTTCCTCCACATATCTGATAATTGTACAATATATTATAAACTTTTACATGAAGTAAGAAGTTTTTTATGAGAAAACTTTTTCTGATCCAAATAAATAAGTTTGATTATATATATTTTTTAATAATGTAGGTCAAAACATCAAGTTTCATACAATATTTGTTCTCTTTTTTATTTTTATCGTAAACGTTAAATGCTTTTCGCCTAAATTCAAGATAACGTCTTGAGTAGCGTAACTCAACGCCACACTTTTTATTAAAAGAAATTTCCTTTTACCAACTTAACTAAACTTTTCCAGGTCCAAAATCTCCTTCCTATAACAGTCTTCCGGATTTCTCTTGTACTTTTTGGGCAAAAATATTTGTATATATATATAAGCTATATAAGCTAATTTAACTGATAGAATTTGCCTTTGCAAAGACACGATGTTAATTCAATTCGACACGATAATTAAATCTAACTCCTGAAATCAACGTGCTCTATGATAGTGGTATCATAGATATATTATTTATCGAAAGCAACCTTTATTTTTTGTATAACTTTGTATAACTTGGAAAACATGGCACTTTTAATATGGGCTTTTATTAGTAAATAGAAATAATGCTTAATGCTTTCATGGAGTATTGCTAACAAATTTTAAAAGGCACAATTCTGTAAGATATCCACTTGAGTTTAACCGTGAATGCAGCAAATGCACAAATTGGAAATTGAACCCGTACACCGTCGCATTAACAGGTAGACTTAACAGGTAACTTTAACTAAGCCGGCAAAGTCGCAGGGAGAAACTAGCTTTAATTTATAACCTTACAATAAAAGAGGTACAGTTAGAAAAATGGAAAAATTAAAGAGCTACAAGCAAGCTTTTGCAAGATTCCTGTGAAAAGCAAAATAAAATAACCAACGCTTTTACATCGCGGTTTATGCTTATAATTATCTTACCTAATCATAATTATTGTAAGACGAAGCTTCTTTGATGCGGGAAGGAAAAATTAAATTTAATAATGTTATATTAATTTTTCAAATAAAATTCGTTTTTTTTTATGAATATTAATATATTTTTTGTCTTTGTACTCTAAGTAAGTAATTGTTAAATTATATTACTGACCAGATTAATCATTTTGTCTCTTAAATAATAGTTGAAAGACTTCATTATGTCAAGAGAGCCAAGAGAGAGAGTGTCAAGTCACTATATTTTCCACTTTCTGCCCGAATTCTAGACATTAATGTTTAGTGGTATCTCAAAGCCAACATTTAGTTTGCGAGACTGGAGAAATTAAAGAAAAAAATATTTTAGATGAATACTTAAGAGGAACTAACACAAACAAGTAGTTTCATACATCTGACTTTTATTATATTATATAATTTATTTCGTTGCGAGTGTGCTCTAGTAATGGTTCCTTTATGTTTTCTATAAGTTCTTCAAGACAGGACATGTAGCAAACTCAAAAGATTTGAAGATTTTTATGTAACCTTTGTTTCGTTATAACGACTGTGCATTGCACAAATATTAGTTTATGTCAGGTTATTATAATACTGAAATATAGTGAAAAAAACACTCTCCAATTTTAGAGAATTTGCTTAGAGATAAAGCTGAATTTATTTTCCTAATCCATATTGCCTCCGTTCATATGTTTAATGAATTGATTAAGAGATTTAGAGTGAGATTTCTGAATAAAAATTATACGTAATTTGTTAGCCACAAAACCAAGAGGTTGTACTAGTGAGAAGGTAATTGTGCTATAAAAGTTTTATTCGTTCTTATTGAATTAATTCGATCTTGATAATTTTGCACATGAATATTTTTGGAAAATAACTTAATATTCTGTTCTGTCTATTCAAAATTAGAAAATAATTTTATATTCTGTTACTTTAAAAAATATAATCTAATAATGTAATTTTTTTTTATTTAAGAAGTGAAAGCACTATAATTTCTTTGGAGTACTTCTAAATATTGCATGGAATAAACCTAAAATCCTTATCCGGCTCAATAGATTTAAAAGCATAGACCAAATGACCTGATTTAGAATAGTTAACTATATATACCATTCCAAGAAGGAATTGAACCTACAACGAACTAGACTAAACCTTTTACTTTAAAACAGTTTATTTGTAGCTCTTTCAATCAACGTGAATATGACTACAACGTAAATTAGAGTATAATGTGTTCACGATTTAATGAAATTAGAAGCAATGTCAGGTTACTGAATATTTAGTATCTCACAAATAGTCATTATGTTATATAATAGCTTTATTGCTTTCTGTAATGGAATTATTATACTACTTCTGCATAACGAGTATTTAAGTGTAGATGAGTTAACTGTAACATCGCCTATGTTTACGTTACGTTATGTATAGAGGTTTATTTAATTTTTAATTTTTGTATTTGATTCAACATCACTATTTATAAATATATAGTGTTCTATCAATTGTAATAACAAGTAAATTGTTTTCTATTTATAAAGCTAGTATTGTAAGCTAATTTGATATTAATTTGATAGTAGATTTAATTTTCGTATAAAAGAAAGATATTCTTGTAATAATTATAAGAATAACATAAAATATCAGCGCTGTCAAAAACTTTTAATTTCACTACGATCTTTATAATGAGCGAAGCTAAAGAATGGTGAACAATCAAAGCCCCCGTGTATTATTGTTTCTATAGTTTTGTTTAGTTAAAATTTTTATTTAACACATCTATGATTCGACTTCAAAATCAAAGACTGAAAGAGATCACTTTAACGATAAGGTCTTTTTATAACACTTTTATAAATTAAATCTCTGTAGATATCCATTGTAGTGTATCATTTTGTATTGTACCTTATCACACTCTGCTGTAGCCTTTGTAGAAATCGAAATGGAAATATTGCAAGGCAAATGGACTCTACATTCGTAAATTGTAACTATATATCAATTGAAACAATATTTCATGTTGTCGACAAATCCGTTGACACCAACTCCAATATACTATTCTAGCGTCACGTGTTTGATGAACAGTCGTAAATGTTGGTCTCTAGTCAAAGTCAATTGAAATAAGTTGAAGTGGATTCTTTCAGTTAGCCTTTTGCTTGGAACACAGCGTTTGGATTACTTACTCTACATATTTGACAATGTCGGAACTTTTGCAAAAAACTGCACAACATTTTTACTAGTGGAAGAATTTTAAGATTTTTTATAATTTATGTTTATTATTATTTTTTATATAGATTTAAAGAATGAAATAATTTTCCAACCAGTTGATATACTCGTGTATATACAATTTTATCGTATGTGTTGGGAAAATAAATCGTAACGAAAAGATTTCGCTTTTTCATGCCAACCATTTATCACTCTTGTCGGAAAAACTACGGAGGTCTTAAGGCTGATGAAAATAATGTGGAAATGAACTACGTTACAGTTGATTTATATTGGTGAGTTAAATTACCTTTCATAATTAAACTGGTGAGAAAGCAGGGACTAAGCAACGGAGTGTCCTAACACTAGGTTCCCACGGTCCCTGCAGTTCCGTCTGCCTACTCATGTGTGGGATAAAGCATGAAGTTAAAACAATACTATTTTGAGACAGAATTTAGTATCAAAATTAATAAAAGCAATACGTGGAATTAATTATTCATATATTTCACAATGCCCAGCCTAGTGCATGTCAAATAGCACGTTAAAGGGAAATTCATCACATATAGCTTTTAAATCTGTAGTAACAACCTCCAGGCTAATTTTTAGATAGTTTTTTCACCGTTTACGAGACAGTTCATACAAAATAACAATATACAATAATATTTTTCAATAAAATAAATGTAAAATATTTTGTATATAAATTTGTACCGGCTATAATTAAAGGAAACTAAAGTAACACGGTCATATTTCATATAGCCTTTACGAAACATTTTAAAAGTAAAAAGCAGTGTGTAGTTTCTAATGTAATCATATTCTTCAATATTCAGTTTTAAAATTTTCATCAAAACAAATATTTTCATCCACTTCATTGTCATTCGTTTATTATATTTCTATTTACAAACTTGGACCACTCATATAAAAAGAGCTAAGCGAGCGTCGAAAAGCCTCCTACATAATGCATTGTGCGATCTTTGAACTCAGGATTATAGGACGGGTTTATTTAGAATGTTCCGTCATTTTCACATTTTCTCGCTGTTCTCGGACTATTTAAAGTATGTCAAATAAACTCGTTTGTTTTATTTCTCTGTGAAAAATGTTTAGCATTGAAAGAAATGTTAGGAACTTCTACACAATTTTTAACTATAAGATTTTTATAATTTCAATGTTAAAATTTCAATTTCAAAAGACTTACATGTATTGGAACTGTTACTATAATTGTATGTATTTTCATTATAAATGTATTATAGTTTTTGAAACAGCAGTATAAAAGTATTGGCATGAAAATTTATAGAATAATTTACCGTTGACAGTATATTTTATTAGACAAATGAAAATATTCATATTATTCTAATAAAACAAATTCCAAAATTGTTAGTAAACACTTGTATAATGACACATATGGGCCTTCATTCCTTATGATTTATTTTACACTTTTCCATATTAATATTCTTTTGTACTTTCCCATTGAAATTTTTAATCAGACAAATAAATCACAATATTACAACAATCATGTTTTTGTTTGCTAGGAAACTCTATAAGATTTTACTTTAAGTGTTTTGTAATTCAAACTAAAAGAAGGGTACCAATGAACGGTGAAATAGCTTTTTCGTTCGTCTGAATATCACTATAGTCTGTCTGACTGTTATCAAGACAACAAGGCGAGGTTATAGTAAATAGTTATATAACATTCACGTCAAATAGCCCAATATATGATTCACTGGAGCATCATATATGTTTTTATCCCATTTAGATATATATACATATATATAAATTTCAGAAAGCTAAAATTTGTTACAGTACGATTATTTCCCATAACCATAATTTTATGAATGCATGTCTGCATGATATTTCAAATAACCAATACATCTAGCTAGTGTTTAATTAAGTTAATGTTGTTATTTGGTATCAGGAAATAGTAGTTGCAATTAAAATCGACTTTAAATACATACGAGTAGCTTAAAATTGCTATTTCTACCGCAGTTATCACAGTTATAGTAGAGTTTGCTTTGTCTATTTTGTGACTAGTTACTGTAAGTTCAAAAGGATAGTTCTTCAGAAATCAACTTCATGAATCATATACAATAGAAATTTTTGAAATATTGTAATGTATTTATTTATTTACAATTTCGGGTTATTATTATTTTTTATTGTTATGCATTTTTTGAGGTTTTAAATTTATATTTATTTCTCCATCTGATAGGTTATGATATGATTTTGGACTTAAAAATGTTGATCGTCTCTGATGATTAATTTAAATAACAAATTGAAATTTATAATTTCTAAAATCTGTAAAAATTTTGCTAACACTTCATTTGAATGCGTATCGATTTATGTTTAGCGAGGTAGTCAGGATGAAACGAGTGTTAATCACTCAATACAAATCTCTTTTATATCATTCACCTCTCCATACATGTTCTCAAGGTCACGTAGACCTTGCTTCTATCTTTGGCATTGTGTTATCAAGGTTAACGTCCCAGACGTCACCTTTAAGTGACTATTTAGTATTACAAGACACTTAAGAAAATTATATGTAGTCAAATTATTTTGTAGTCTTTAAAAGTTAATTAATTAAATTTTGTTTACGTTGCGTCAGAAGTCTTTGTCTTTGCTTGACCTTTTTATGCAACACGATAAATCCATGGAATACCTGGACTTTTTACTCGTTTTGACTTCAGACCTCTCTCTTCATTAGCCCCTACTAGATGATCTCTTGACCCCTATTGAGTTATCTACTCTAATGTGAAAAAAGGAAAAATGTGGATATTTTTTATTACATTAGTATATACAAATTATGCTACAAAATTATCAACATATTCAATGGTTACATACATACATATATAACTTCACGCTCTATCCCTAGCGGGGTAGTTAGAGAGAACGGAGCGCCAAACCTGCATACCTCTTTCGCCTCGTCCACTGTCATTAACCTCTTCATGCATGCTCTCCGGGGAGTCCTCATATAGCTACAAATATTTAATGGTTAATCACCATAAATATGTAAAGAAAAGAAGAGAATCATGTTCTCGACACATATTTAAAGAAAAGTAGAGAAAATATTTTAAAAATGTAAACAGGCAAAGATTAGATTATTATAGATCAAAGCTTATTTTCTTATTTACAATTTATAGAGAATGTTCATATTAATGTTAAATGTTTTATTACCGCCATTCGAAGCAACTGGCTTGGTCTTTATAATATAACGAATTTTAGACTTGGAGTTACTGTTTATGATATTTTAACGAGCAAACAAAATAGTTTTGTTGAATTTACTTCTTAGTAAATATCATTAGCATTACATTTCGTGTTACTAAATTTTACTAAGAAATATATTTTTAAATAGATTTTTCCAAGAAATAAAAAATCTGTAAATAATAGTTGATATATGTAAGAGATGTAGTCAATAGTTATTAGTAGTGGGACTTCTACTTACGTTTATTTTCCAGCTCTAAGAAGAGTAAAAACAACGTAAGTTTCCGATATTTAACAAGTACAATTTTTTGGAATATCAGAAATTATAATCTTCATAGTTGTTATCTTTAATATTAAAGGTTTACCCTAAAAATCAATTTCTACATAATTTTCGTATTATATAAGAAGCTTAAAGATCTATATAACTATACATTATAGCTGTCAAATAATTCACAATTACTTGCGTAATAATTTAACATTGTATCAATATATACAATACCATCACATCAATTCATGGACTAATACTAAGGTTAACCAAATTCATTAATATAATCAAGTGCAATTCTCATGAAAATATTGATTTTCAGCAACAATTAGACTTTATGTAAAATCAAAAGGAAACCTAATCTCTCACGAACTGATTGAATTTAAACTATATGTGGAAATGTCTGAACTTTATGGTACAAAGCGTTATAATTAATTTACACTCATATTAGTATTCCTGCCTTGAAGGCAGTAATAAGATAAGACTATTATTGCTACGTGATAAGAAACTGTCATAAATACTAGAGAAAATCATTTTAATCACATTTAATTGTTTTTTTCATGTTTTTGAATCCATTAATAATAATAATAATAATAAAAATTCTTTATTGTACACCCAATAATATATACAGAAATTAAAAAATGAGAACATACGTTAGTACAAAAGGCGACCTTATTGCTAAATAGCAATCTCTGCCAGGCAACCTTAATGCAGAGGAAATAGCAAAATTGAAGTAGGGATGGGGTGCAAGTAATATTTAAGTAGTGTATAAAATATACATAAATATGTGCATACAAACAAACATATACATACATACATACATACATATACACACACATACATATATATACATATACATACATACATACATACATATACATATATATACATATATACACATACATATATACATATACATACACACATATACATATATATACATACACATACATACAAACATATATACCTACATATACATACACATATACACACACATACACTTACATAAAAAATTATCACATTATTAAATGAAAATAAGTATTACGCAATAAAATATCAAAACACAAAAATATGCGTGCTGTATAAAATAAAGTAAAATAAATTAATCAAAGTGACAGGTAGTGTTTCTTTAAGCGACGCTTAAAAATTAAAAATGTTTTGGCATTTCTAATATCGAGGGGAAGGGAGTTCCATAACCGACAGGCAGTTGTGGTAAAGGAGCAACTATAAAAGGAAGAGGCATGGGAAGGAATTTTTAAGGAGAGGTTACGTTTCGAGCGAAGACACCGAGAATGTGACTCGCCCAAAAATTGGAAACGTTCTTTAAGATATGGAGGAGAAATTGGATTGAACAGAATACAGTAAAGAAGATGTAGTATATGAGTATTCCTGCGAAGGCGGATCGGGAGCCACTTGAGTTTCTTACGAAAATCTGAAATATGATCATATTTGCGTAAACCAAATATGAAGCGAATACATAAATTTTGAAGGCGCTCAAGTTTATCTAATTGGTCCTCTCTTAGGTCAGGGTAGCATATGTCAGCATAATCAAGAATCGGTAAAAGGAGAGTATTTGGTAACGAAATTTTAGTTGATACCGGAAGAAAATTACGCATGCGTTTAAGAGATCCTAATGACGCAAAGATCTTTCTACTTACCTCACTTACCTGTGAATCCCATGACATATGGTTGTCCAAAGTGATTCCAAGATCTTTTACCGTTTTACTATATGGTAAGGAGTCATTATTAAGAAATACTGGCGGTAAAGTCGAAGCATTTATTTTTGATATAAGTTTAGAACTACCTATTAAAATCAGTTGAGTTTTTTTTGAGTTAAGATGCAGACCAAATGATTTACACCAAGTGGATATATTCCGTAAGCTATTGTTAATATCCTTGATTGCAGCAGTTAAACTCAGTAGATCAGCTTGGTTGTAAATTTGTAGATCGTCTGCATATAGATGGTAGAAAGAAGAAATATCGTTAGAAATAGTATTTATAAAAACTGAAAATAACAGAGGAGACAACACGCCACCCTGAGGAACGCCAGCAATGACTGAAGACCAATCAGAATAGGAATCTTGTATCCTTAAGCGTTGCCGTCGTCCATACAGGTATTCATGAAACCAGTCAATTGCATCAGGAGATATGTTAAGAGACCTTAGAGATGCAAGCATGATCTCAAAGTCAACAGAGCCAAATGCATTGCTGAAGTCAAGCAATGCTAACACTGTGACTTGATGCATATCCATGCCTTTGCGGATGTCATCAGTGACTTTAACCAACGCTGTTGTCGTGCTGTGACCAGGACGGAAACCAGATTGGAAAGGATTCATAAGGTTGTGGTGATAAAGAAATTGTGACAGTTGATTTTGAATTAACCGCTCAAGGACTTTGGACAAAAACGGTAGGATAGAAATAGGGCGATAATCAGATAAGTCTGTAGGTTTAAGCTTCTTAGGTATAGGAATTATTTGAGCATCTTTCCATATTGAGGGAAATTTCTTATGTGTGATAGAATGGTTTAATATATGCGTGATAACAGGTAGTAAGATATCCAGGATTGGAATGATCATCTTACGGCAAATGCCGTCAGCGCCAACAGCATTGGAATTGACGGATATAATGGTCTTCTTAACATCACTTTCTGCAAATAGACTAAAGAAAAAATTAGGAGCGTTAGGAGTGGATACAGCATTGAGATGATTGATGGTAGATAATTTTGTTGTGTCTTCAATGACACTAGAAGCAGAGAAGTGTTTATTGAGTTCATTTAAATTGACATCTTGAGGATTTACGTATCTTTGCGCTTTACCAACTCCTATAGAATTGAGAAAATTCCAGACTTTGCCAGAGTCTTTTTCTTCTATAACAGACTTATATATATGGCGTCGTTGGTTATCTCTACACATCATATTGCAGCGATTTCGGGCCTTAACATAATTGTGACGATTAATACTGTTAGGGTTAGCTTTAAGTTTCATTTTAGCAATATTTCTTTTATGTTGAAATTTTTTAATATCATCAGTTAGCCAAGGTGCAGGGAGATGTTTCATTCGCACGGGACGTAGTGGTGCGTGATGATCATACAATTTTAAAATATGTAAATTAAAAATTTCCAGCTGGTCATCAGATGTCGTGCAATTAAGCACACTGGACCAATCGATAGCAGCTGCGTCCTCACGCAAGCAATTTATATCGATTCCATTAAAATTACGTTGCAGAAGGATTCTTGATTTAGCTTTAGGGGGTTTGACTTTATAAGATAAAAATATAAGATTGTGGTACGAGAATGCCAAGGCTGGATATTGGCCATGCTTTTCAACAAGGTCAGCAGAAGAAACAATAATAAGATCCAGCAACGAGGGAACGCAATTTGGAAAATTATGGGTTGCAAATAAGGAGAGAATATGTAAGTTCGCACCGTCAACTATAGACTTTAGGCGGGCAGAACGATGATTGTTTTTCAAAGTACATGTGTTGAAGTCACCCATTATAATTGTGTGATTATATGAAGGCTTATACGTCTCCAACAAGGTTTCAAATGATAAAAAATAATCGATCGTTAGGCTAGGATTATAGTAGACACCAAGAAGGATTTTAGAGTGTGTAAAACACACCTCAATGAAGAGGTGTTCGGGTCCACCGCTAGGATCAACTTTGGAGATATCTATTAAGCTGTAAGGAATGTGTGAGCGTAGATAAATGGCAACGCCACCTCCTACACGGCCAATACGATCATTACGGATCAGTTGAAACCCAGGGAGCGAGTAAGAAGCCGAAGGCAGGCAAGGTTTCAACCATGTCTCTGAAACTAAAATAGCGTGTATATTTTTATTATTGAAAGAGGATAAAAAATCTGGAAAGTGTGCAGGAATACTCTGTGCGTTTAAGTGAATTATATTAAAATTTTTCAGTACGTCTGAGAAGGTTGAATCTAGTGTTTCATTAAGTGTAGGAATACTTAGAAAACTGTCATTACTGCTCAATCCATCAGAAATCGCCGAAAAAGAGGTAAAAGAATCATCACAAGAGTCACTGTAGGTAGCCAAAAATATATAAATAAAAAATATATATAAATAAAATATATATATATATATATATATATATATATATATATATATATATATATATATATATATATATATATATATATATATATATATGTATATATGTATATATATATATATATATATATATATATATATATATATATATATATATATATATATATATATATATATATATATATATATATATATATATATATATATATATATATATATATATATATATATATATATATATATATATATATATATATATATATATATATATATATATATATATATATATATATATATATATATATATATATATGTATGGGTTTGGTACCACACACCATATAGATTTGATAGTTTATGGAGGCCAGCTGGTTTGTGAGTATCGCGTTTAGGTAATGAGAACGACCTGTTTGTTTGAACGCTTTATTGATACTGACTTAATTATAACGATGTTTACATTTATATATGCTTATGATTGTGTACGTACAATGAAATATGTTAATGTATGGGTGAACCCATACATACTCCCGACAGGAAGAAATACAAAGAAAAAAAATTATAAATGCTATGAAGGTATACAAATTATATTATAATATAAGATAACATAAGTAATATTTAAGAGAAGCAAACAGTACAGATGAAATATAAGATAAAATTAGATAGTATAAATAATATTTAAAAGTTTACAGTTTTTAAGTCTCTATCATAATGTGTGCATTATTTGACCTATCGCGCTTGGTACACATAGGCGATGTTGGCTTGTTCACATAACGCGCACTACGAAATTCACTGCACTTTATATGTTTATCACTGCACTTTTCACTATCGCTCGATGCCGTCGGCGGCGCCTCTGAAGGCACTGCCGAAACTGCTAGCTCCATCTCCGCCGTCTGCGCCGCTGGCCCAGGCTGGGTTGGTCTACGAAGGCGCCTCCAGCCGAGCAACAGCGCAGCTATTACTATTATGCCGACGCAAATATATATAGCAGTATAATGATGTACGTCATGAAACGTTATTCTGTCTAGTAAAGGTTCAGTTTTCTTCATTACTTCCAATTTGTTTTCAATGCTCTTAATTTGCGTTTGAATCTCAGAAGAGTTGGATAATGTTAGGGCAGGTAATGATATATTCATGATATGATTTATTGGTGCTATCACCGGTACAAATATCTGTGCGTTTAAATGCATTTCACTTGATTTTGTGTTATGTGATAATAACGTAAAATATTCTGACTTAATAGTGCAATCGCCGTCTAATGTAAATATGCCAGCGCGCGTAAGCTTATGAGTCGTAATTTGATCACCACATATAGATCGCAGCTGACATTCGTTACAGCAAAAGTAAATATATGTGTTTGGGGAATAACTCTCAATCCAATAATCTTTGCATGTGGTTATAGATACTTTGCATTCTGATGTTTCAGTTTGGCAAAATTCCTTGTCACTCTTTATGTTATAAATTGGGCTACTTATGTGACATAAATACTTATCAAAATTTATGCACGAATTGATAGTGCTCTGAGATAAAGTTATATAAGTATCCCTTTTTAAGTTTATTGCTACATAATTCGATAACGGTATAATGCTAATCATCTTATTTACCTTTCTATTAGGTATTGGAATAATACGAAATATTTCATATGTGTCTCTAATTACCAATGGTATTCTTATCTCTATGATTAAATATTTTTCTAATATTCTTGTCCTCGATTGAATCAATTTATAAATTTTATTTGTTTGTGTATGTATGTTGGGTATTGGCAAGGTCACGTCTTTATATAGTTGACTAGCTATAGTACCAAGCTGCTCTCCCAACTGCTTAGGTGTTATTAAATGTGGATTGAATCGACCGTGATATATATCTGTAACAGTGTCTAGTAACGTGCTCTGTAAATTTTTTAGATTATTAAGCATGTTACTTCCGATGATAAATCCTGCGAGCATTTCATTAATTATTGTTATATTTTGAATTTCTGATTGAAACATATTTGTCGATTGATCCAATAAATTAATGTGCTGATTAATCATTTTGTACTGCTTGCTAATTGTGTACTCCACGCGCTTAAGAACGTTATTTTCAGCTTCAATTATAGAAGTTTGATTTTTCCAGTATGATGCTAAGTTTAATTGGTTAGTACGAAGTAATGTGATATCTCTTTCATATTGTTCTGCGAATCTTGCGTCCAGTACTCCGAACAAGCTATTTGCCAGATAGCCGACACCGTCGATAAGACCTCGCCGCAGCCTTGCCGACGAAGACAAAATATGCTGACCAAGTAACAGCTGATTGTAATATCCGGCTCGAAGGACCAAAACGATGTATGGGTTTGGTACCACACACCATATAGATTTGATAGTTTATGGAGGCCAGCTGGTTTGTGAGTATCGCGTTTAGGTAATGAGAACGACCTGTTTGTTTGAACGCTTTATTGATACTGACTTAATTATAACGATGTTTACATTTATATATGCTTATGATTGTGTACGTACAATGAAATATGTTAATGTATGGGTGAACCCATACATATATATATATATATATATATATATATATATATATATATATATATATATATATATATATATATATATATATATATATATATATATATATATATATATATATATATATATATATATATATATATATATATATATATATATATATATATATATATATATAAAAAGTAATAGATAAAAAAGATAGGAATGGTTTAATGAATTTCAATTTTGCTAAACCGCCCGCTAGTAACATAAAGAGGACACAAGAGTATTTAAATACATATAAACAAAAAATACAGAGAAGCGAGATAATAAAATTATTAAAAATATTGTACAAATATAACTAGGACAACAAAAAAAGTAAAAAAAAAAAAAAAAAAAAACAACGAAATAAAACAAACATGACACAATGTAGACAAAATTCATTTTTTAAACTAAGTGATAAAAGCCAACCATCCAATGCAATTAACACTATTTATAATCTGTCAGATTAAATGTCATAGACAAGCATTGGCAGATGTAAACATTTATTGTAAGCAAATCACATTTAGATATA
This sequence comes from Dione vanillae, assembly GCA_037178615.1. Classification (NCBI taxonomy): domain Eukaryota; kingdom Metazoa; phylum Arthropoda; class Insecta; order Lepidoptera; family Nymphalidae; genus Dione; species Dione vanillae. Next base: position 181,226 of record JAZFAU010000347.1, read on the forward strand.
ATATAAATAACTTATTGAGTTAAAAAAATAAATATAAGGAATAATATATATGAAAAAAAAAATAAAACGGAGAAAAATTGAAAAAGAAAACGAAGTGAATAAACAAAAAAGAAAAAAAAAATCAGCTACGAAAATTAATTTAAGTTGAGCCAATCACTTATTTCTTTACCACTCGCTTACATCTTTGGACGGTTTTATTAATGGTACTAATTGGAGCTGCAGCGGTCTTCTGATCCAACACTACAGATGGTGACTTCGATGGCGCGACGGGTACACACTGAAGTTCCGCCATGCACTCAACACGATAGCGTAAACCATTGGGGGCAATAACATTTATCGAGCCATTACTCGTCCAACACTTCCCCACGCCATAGCGTTGTCTGGCGAGCATAAATACCTCATGCCGGCTTTTGGTCAAAAATTCTGAAACTGTGATACCTGAACTCTTGAACTTAGTCTTCGCAGACCAAACACTGTGGCGCACTTGCGAACTTGAAAATTTCACCACGATAGGTCTAGGTTTATCTCCATGAGAACTGCCTAAACGATAAGCTGTTTTAATGTCCGAAGAGGTAAACTCAGTCACGTCAAGGTTATTCACTACTAAATTAGTAACAACAGTAGCAACGTCTTCAGATCTCTTCTCATCAATACCGTGAAGAAGTAGTGCTTTATGTCTCCTCGACATCTCCATACGGTCGACATTACGAGTAAGGAGTTCCACCTGTTTTTGTAACGTAGTCAGTGCTGCATGAATAAAGCATTTAAATGAGTTAAAATCCGCTGCTAAGGTCGTAATCGTAGTTGGGGACGATGTTTTGTTCAGATCCTGTTGGAATTCACTCATTCTGGCGTCAAACATCTCGGCCATAGCCGTAATAGACTCCTTAATTGCATCCATGTTTGTTTGCAGAATTTGTTCAAAGTGAAATTATTATAGGAATATACTAGCGGTAGGTTAAATAATTTAAAAGCACATAGGTCACTTTAAAATGTTTGTAAATGTAATAAAATAAAATAATAGATTAAGAGCTCAAAAATCAGCTGTTTTGGTTTTTTTTTTAATTTCACTATTTTTTTTCAGTAGGTTATTACATGACGCTTTCATTCAATCGACACTGTCGTCTATCCATCTCTTCAATTGTCATCAACCTTTTGAAGCTCTGTAAAGTGTCCTTCCGACGTGCCTAGATCATCTGGACACGACAACCTTTATTTTTCTAATATTAAATTGATATATATATATATATATATATATATATATATATATATATATATATATATATATATATATATATATATATATATATATATATATATATATATATATGTATATATATATATATATATATATATATATATATATATATATATATATATATATATATATATATATATATATATATATATATATATATATATATATATATATATATATATATATATATATATATATATATATATATATATATATATATATATATTCGCTTGTATTGTTTATATTACTAATATATATATTCGCTTGTGTGTTTATATAAAATTTACTCCATATAAATATGTATAAACAAAATAAGACATAAGCAAAGGTAAAATCTTTTGGTAAACATTTGTGTGGCACGTTCCTTGCCTCAAGCGTAGAGATAAAGAAACATAAACATATAACGTTCTACTAAAGGCTGAAGAAACTATTTTTTATTGTTATTTATTTTTTATTTATTTATTTATTCTTTATTGTACATAAAAACAAAGTTAAATGCACAACAGGCGGGCTTAATGCTAAAAAGCATTTTCTACCAGCCAACCTGGGTATGTGGGAAATAAATGTGGAGGTGTAAAAAAAAAATTGACAACATAAAATAAAAAAAAAAAAAAAAAGAAATAATAGCAATAAAAAACACTTTCGAAGACATATGAGTGTAAAAACTAAATAAAAAAAAAAATACATATATGCTTAGATGCATACCTATATACATAACTATATACATACATAAATAAATATAAACATGATATACTACACACAAACAAATGATTTTAAACCTTATAAACATAAACATATAAAAAAAATAAATAAAACATAATATAATACATTACGTTTAACGACTACAATACGTACTAAAATACAAAAGAATAAAACATATATTTAAAAATATACAAATAATTAATATATAAACTCAAGCGATAAACTAAATTGACATATAAAATTGCTTTGTTTGGTAAATAATTGTTTCACCCGACGTTTGAATACTTCACGAGAGGGAGCCCTACGGATGGTCTCCGGCAAGTCATTCCAAAGTCGAACTCCTACGCAAATGAGTTAGCCATGAAACCAGAGGTGTGGCTAGGCGTAGAGAGCATGAGATTCGCTTGGGATCGTAAGGACCTGTCATGAAAAGAGGAGAGGAAAGAGAAATCAGATGATAGATAAGTCGGAGAATTAGGGTCGAAAAGGGTGGAATAAACTAAACAAAGGACTCTTGATTTTCTGCGATCACCCAAAGAAAGCCAACCAAGCTGCCTCCTATAACAAGATATATGATCATACTTGCGGAGGTTATAAATAAAACGAATGCATGTGTTAAAAATCCGTTCGAGCTTGTTCATGAGTTCATTATTCATATCCAGGCAGCAAACATCACCATAATCTATCACTGGAAGCAGCAATGTTCTAACTAACTGTTTTTTGGTGTTTACAGGTAAGAAATTTTTAAGTCGCATCATAGAATGCAAGGAGGAATATATTTTGCGAGAAATATCACTAACATAGTCCCGCCAAGATAAGTTTGTATCCAAAATTATACCCAAGTCTTTAACAGTACTGGAATAATGAATGACTTTGCCATTATATTTTAAGCTAGGTAAATTAGTGAGTTTAAGTTTGGCCAGTTGTCGCGAGCTGCCAATAATTATAGCTTGGCATTTATTAGCATTTACCTCGATCCCATAGTTTGAAGACCAAATAGATATTTGTTGTAAGTTGACATTTAAGGTTTGTATGGCATCAGCAATATTTTCCGCTCTGGCATGTTCATAGATCTGCAAGTCATCAGCGTAAAGATGGTAGCGAGAGGTTAAGGAGGAAGTAATAGAGTTTATAAAAACGGAGAAGAGCAGTGGAGATAATATACCGCCTTGAGGCACGCCAGCTGCCACATCATACCAGTCAGAATTGGTCTGACCTACGCGAACAGACTGCTGGCGTCCCTGAAGATAGGAAGAAAACCATTCTAAAGCGCAACTGGAGACATTAGCTTTAGACAAAAGAGCAATAAGTAAGTCGTAATCTACAGCATTGAATGCATTACTAAAGTCAATTAATATAAGCACAGTTAGATGCGTGCTTTCCATTGCTGATCTAATGTCTTCAGTGACCCTCAGTAGAGCAGTAGTGGTGCTATGTACGATTCTAAATCCGGACTGCAGAGGATTAAACAGGCCACATTTTAGAAAGTGTTTGGAAATTTGTTGGTACACGGTTGATTCAAGAATTTTGGAGAGGAAAGGCAGGATTGAAATAGGACGAAAATGAGAAGATAGCGAAGGATTTGATATTTTGGGTAGTGGGAGAATAAATGCCTTACGCCATATCTCCGGGAACTGACTAGAGGATAGGGAAAAATTTATGATGTGAGTAATTACAGGAAGTAGGATGTCAAGAATTGAGGTAATCATAATGCGGCTTATATCATCTGACCCTACTGCTTTTGTAGAGGTAGCTAGAATAGTTTTTTTAGTGTCATCATTGTTACGTAATACTCTATGTTTAATTAATATTTGATAGAGATAATATAGAATAAAGGTAATTTGATTAGAACATTGACATTGAACATTGCGTATCGTCGTGGCGCAGAGGCGCTACGTCTGCCTGTAATGCAACGGTTTCTGGGTTCGATTTCCAATCGGGAAAGATGAATTTTTCTATTTCCATTTTCTTCAAAGCGTGGCGTTGAGTTCCGCCACTCAACACGCAATGCCTCGAAAAAGGCGGAAAGCGGGGACGGAGAAAGCAGGGACCAAGCAACGGAGTGTCTTAGCACTAGGTTCCCATGGTTCCTGCAGTTCCCTCTGCCTACCCTGCCATGTGCAGGATAAAGCGTGATGCTAAAAAAAAATTACTTCAGTGCTCATATTTTAATTCATTATAATTAAGTCGAACTAGCAATTCAAATTTGGGGTTCAACAACTTATAATTAATTTCCAAAGATTTCAAGCGATGTGTTCGATTTTATATAATCTTAAATTGGGTTTCAACTTTCATTTCCACAGTAAGTAATATATATGGTAAAAAAAGCTCAAAGAGCCGAAATTAATTGAGCATTTAAATATTTAAACTTATCAGTGTCTTTCAACAAACTTGACAGTTTGTAAGTTCGATTCCTGTTTGGGGTCAATGAATTTTTTTTACTTGGTAACAAGCAAGACAGTGCGTAGCGTCGTATTTCGCCCCTTAATATGCAAAATCTCAGAAGTGGAAAACTAAGAATAGAGTATCGTAATACTAGGTTCTCAGCTACGTGCGGGACATGGCGTGAAGCCAAAAATAATATATAAATATGTTATTAACAATATTTATTATAGGCGTCTTATTTATAATAGTAAATTTAGAGGCCTTTGTAGCAATTTGGCTAAGTGCATAAAAGTAAAAAACAAACAGAAAAATAACTTGATCTTACTTATAAAACCTTCTCTTCAAAAGGCTCTTAAAACTTTTTGTCACTACAAATTACATTAGATCGTTGTCAGGACATGACAAATATCACTGTCGTAAGCGCGGCGTTGAGTTCCGCTACTCAATCTACAATGATTTGAACTTGGAGTCATTGCAGACCATCGTTAACACGTCATAGACGTTTGAATAATCAACCAAGGCCATATTTTAGAACTGAATTTTGTTTATTGTTATAAAATATTACAAGTTAATCTTTTGTAAGAACAACATAAGTCTTAGTCATCAAAGACAATATTAAGACATATTGTTTATTTAAAAAAGTAAAGGCTTTGAAATATGCTCTTACTTTTACATCCACTGTCCAAACATAACCAATTTATATTAGATATCATTCTACTCGAAGTATTATTAATTAATTATGGTTTCAGACAGGTCAAGATCTTTAAGCGAACTACATATACAATATCTATAGAGAAATTTCGCTCTTATAACCTCTTGCTCCTACTTCCATCGAGTACAAATTAAGTCTAAATCTATTTCTGGCGAGTTCGTTAGTAAATTTAAAGTACTGATTTACTTTGAATTTATGATATTTAAGGATATTTGATTCTAGTAGAACTATTTTTTTTACCGGAAGCAAATATTAGTAGTTTGATATTACGGATAGCAGTCGTAAGTGCTTGTAATAGCTAATTTGAATACAGGATCTTTTGATTTGATTTGACCTAAAAACAGAGTATCTTACTAAAAACTAAGGAAAAAGAATATAGGATGGATATATAATATTAATATAAATATTTTAATAAAGTAAAATAAATTAATTTAAATGAAAATTATTATATATATTTCTGGCTACAAATAGAAAACACATGAAAAAATCAAATCACTTACTAACCAACAATTGTTTCTACATTTCGTTATCAAAGAAGAGTAAATAATTACACAAATATTTTATACATTTATGTCAAAAATATAATTTACTATATATATGTATGCAGAGACCACTTACCGAGAATTGAACATGCATGTCAATTATGGGCTCTTATACTATTAACCAAATTAGTGTTGGAAATGGGAGCCACAAGTGGGTTGTATCGATCTGTTGCTTTATAGCTCTGTGAACTAAATGAAGTAAAAATGATACTTTTTATGCAGAATCAATACAAGAACATAAATAAATAAAATATGTTATAACTTCTCCTCTACCCAAGACATGCCTGGAAGTGATCGCTTATTAAGCCTAAACGCTGAGGCCGATTGTTGTACCGTTTTAAATACTAAGAGCCAGTTGTATTGTTTTATCTTACTAATGTACTATAAAGAATGTTTTAATTTTACTTAATTCAACTCATTACACTGTAACGATATTTTCATTACTTTCCCACCTCCTTATTAGACTAGAAAAACTTTGACTTATTGGACTATTATCAATAACAATTTCATTCTACTAAATATATATCGGTTATTGACTTAAACCTTTGCATATTGATAATTGATCCGAGTGTATCTACTGAAATACATTAATATTAATTAATAATTCGTAAGTTACAAAACATCATAATTAGAGCTCACATCAGTATTAAACTATGATCTTTAAATATATGTTACGACAGGAAGAATACAAAATTACCTTTTAATTACTAAAGGAATAATTAGTTTCATCAAATTCTTCGTTAATTTTCCCGACATTGAGGTAGAATTACATTATATTATAACATCATTATAGTTAATTAATTAGAAAATACATTGACGCCTGAAATAATAACTGAGTATATATGAATATAATCGAAATGTACTAACAGATTCAGTCAGTTCATGGTTTAATATATTATTTTTTATATATATATATATATATATATATATATATATATTATTTTTTATATATATGCTTTGCTTAGTGAGACTTGCTTTCATTTATTGTTGAAATATAGAATATTTTTTTATTAGCTTTTTTAATTATAAAAATAATATTTATACCTATACGTTTATGTTTCTGATACGTTTAAGGACCCCAGAAGTGTCGTAGGAAAAAACCACAATACTCTTATAATAAAGAGACTTATCAAATATTAGCCTATTATAATTATTAATACAGCTTAATGTACAACTGATGGCAAGTAATCCGATTAACAGAATATGTTGTTGGGAATTGGATATCTAAATAGGATAAATGCAAATACAAACAAACTGATCATATGTACTATTTTATTTTGATTTATTTCTGTCTCGAATACTCTCCAGAAATGCTCATTTATATAATATGAGGCGTCTAAACACAAAAGTTCATTGTCAATACTTGGAAATGATAAATATATAAAATAAATGTTAGTTTTATGTTTAGTTATTTCGTTGTTCAATTACTTTATTGAGAAAATAAATTTACATACCCTTCACGGAACATCTGTTGACCCAAAAATCAATGTATTACTATATTTCCTAACTCTTTGTATTTTTCAGTTTAAAATCTTTTTAGGATTCCACATTTAAATGGCAAAAAAGGAACACTTAGAATTTCATCATAGCTGTCTCTCTGTCTAAATCTATAAGAACTACTCTGTTGAAATTTGATTTTTGTGGGAAACTGTTAAAATTTTCACGCAAAAATAAAAAAAGTTTTGGAGCTTTTACTTAAAACTGACACTCGAGTTTTTATTCATCCGTCATGTACTCAACACATAGGTCTTTTATCAATAGATAGGTCTTGGAAAAGATTTTAATATTTCTTAATATTTTTATTCTAGAAATATAAAATAGTTTACACGAGAGACATCTCCATAAGGGTAAAATGTGTGTAAAACTTAAATTTTACAATGAGAGAAAGATAAAATTTAAATAAAGTTATAAAAATATGCTTTAAACTATCACTGAAATTTTTCAACGATTTTTCAATTTTTTTTTATATATTTCGTAATTCCTAAACCACAAAAATACATGAAATTAAACTTTCATTCAATCAACTTAAATATAAAATAAAAAATAAACAAATATAATGAATATTAACCCTAAAACATTTTTAAATAATTAATCTATTATATATACCTAAGTATATAATGATTACTATAATTACCGCGGGGCGTGACTAGCTTGGTAGCATCGACAATATACTAACATTACTTTACGGAGACTTCAAAGAAGACTTTTTTAAAAGGCAATTCGTTCAGTTCATGTAGAAAAATAAATATAGGGCGTTAATACCATCTGGTCTCACTACGCGAAGAAGTAAAGGCACAGAAATCGAAGATCGAATAATAGTAGACGTTGTCTATTTTAAGTGGTGGAATTATTGGTACTACTAAGTTCTACCAACACAAGCAACACTTCACTTTATCTACCACTGTAGGGAAATAAAATTAACAATATTACGTGTATTATAATGATTTTTTTAAAGAAAAATAACATACCGATGTATGTTGGGAAACGATTTTCCCAATACCTTTATAACTCTCTAATGAATTTTAATGAATTTTTTTTAGAATATTTCCGTCGGTGAGTTAGTTAACTAATTTGCAAGCTTTTATTTCCTGTTCTGTTGTGCACGACCCTATTTAAACTGTGGTCTTGTCCAGAAAAATAAATTTTCATGATACTCGATACTGGTGAAAATAGTTTATCAATTTTGTATAGGTAAATTATATATATTGTTTGTTTCCCGAGTGAAAATCTATATCACACAATGTTGTTTTTACTGGTAGACATTGCTCCTTTGTGTCACGATGGTCCTCTAAAATATTTAAAGTTATGTTAATTTCATAAGCACATAATATGGAAAAAAGGTATCTTATCTAAGCTCACAAACAAAATTTGCTTCCAAATTCAAAGCTTTGTGTTTATATAAACATAATTTGTAATTTAAAAACATGCCAAAGAACAACATAAATATCAAATGAGCAACAAAATAATGAATAATGGCGAGATAAGGCAACAATTTCGTTAATCTTTAAGACGCCTATATTTGCTCCTGTAAAATGATCACTCGTATAAATAACGCTGTGTCTATATTAATACCATAAATATAAAAAGTTTGTTTGGTTATTCGAGGATTAATGGAATTTCATTTTTTTGGACTTTTTGCAAATTCCACTTGTATAGGGAACGTCCCTATAATATACGCTATATTTTCACACGTTAATCGTACCGTTTGTAGCTGGCAAAATGACTACACACAAAGTTTTTATTTAAACAACATCACAAAGTAAATAAATGTAATAATCATAATATTATAAATGTCATACTCTACAATATAAACTCCAGTACGAACGTACCGGATTTTGATCTCTAACATTTGTGTCATTTGAGAAGAAACAACTTAGCGTTTCATGGATTCACCGCGCCGGTGCCGGGCCCATCGTGTTGTAGCAAGAGAAACTCCGAGCAGCGCTTGGGACTTGCGACCCAAGTGTAGGTTTAAAGGATCCCCTTTAAAATGCATTAACGCACACCTTCACTGTCCGAACTCCTCCCACTAACTAACCAAATTTTAAATGATTCTACTAAGGCCGCCTTCGAAGTGCGCTCTATCTGTGATAGTTCTAGACAGGTTGAGATGTTTTAGTAAGCTATAGAGGGATTTCGCTATTATACCTCTCGCTCCTTCTTTAACCGCATATAAGCTAGCTCTAAACCTATTCCTGGTCAGTTCTTTTCGATAGATCTAAATACTTAATGAGTTTAAAGTGGTGACATTTCGAGATATTTGTTTCCCACGGAACTGTAAGTTCTACCAGTACTACGCATTTTAGTTTTCGAGAATAAATAAAGATATCCGGTCTGGATGACGACACACAAATATCCTCAGGAATTCCATTCAATCTTTATTTATCATACTATATAATGCAAAAAGGTAGAAGAATTTAAATTCATAATCTTTAATTGAATGCCCTATATAATTCTTCTCTGAAGCTGTCAATTATACTTATTTATATTATAGAATTGAGTTTCAAAGCTGAATGAATTATTGTTTAGGCCAAATTGGGACTAATTCATAAGATTATAAAAATGATGGCATAACTTTTGTAATTATGTTCTTTATATATTATGTTCTGATCTAGACTATCTGCTTTGTTTATTATAGACAAATTGAAGAGAGAGTGTAGAAAATGATTAAAAATTTGAATTTTAAAAATCATAAAAATAAACTGAGGACATTTTGGATTTGAATTCCAATACAACTTATATTATATTAAATTCAAAGGTCCTATGTTACTAATTTTATCGCATATGTTCTATTTATTTATATTGTTCTTACATCGTATTGAATAATATTTAAGGTGGCACAAAATGTAGCATATAATTTTAGCCTATATTATAGAGTTAATGTTTAAGAGAGTTGAATGGAGAATTCGTTTGACCTCTGAGTCAAATAGAGTGTGGATGAAGAACAAGAAAGTTGGAATAGGTTAGTAGAGACATGACAAGACTTTAGCATTATCTTTGTCGTCCTAGAGACAAAGTATATTATATTCTATATATATAAGTGAAAAAAATGTATAATACTTTTAATGCAAACGATTTCCGAGTGTTAGAGAAACTTATATACTTCTTATACAGTTGAGTTTAACTAAATTGTAAGAAAACAATTTACTATGTAGTGCAATACATCTTTATAAAGTTTATTCAAACTTCTTATTGCTAAAATTTCCTTGTAGCCTTATATCCTTTAAAGGAATTGAAACAAAATCTAATCCAAAGAGCTGTAACAGAAGTGACATTTTACTGTCTTTTTACGTGGATGTATAATTTAAAGTAGGCTTAAGCGCTTTCATTAGGTCACGATTCATAGAATCTTTAAACCGGTAAAAGTGATTTCTGTAAAATAAACGTGCTCGAAGGACCAAAATAATAAACTTGTTGTACGTGAGATGAATATATTTTTATTATACTCTAGTAAATTTTTTAAACTACTGTTTTACATAACTATTACATAATAATTGTAACACATAACATTTACAATCACATATATATGTACATATTCAGATATACATAAAATATATCTTAGTTATACAATTTTATTACAAATATATTGGTAATGTTGTTGAAATTCAACTTTGAGTTTTATTTACAATACATTATGCGAGTTAAATTTTCCTTAATTCTATAATATGATATCTTGATATATATCGTATATGAGTTTTATGCATAGTTCTAAAAATAATACTACATGTTCAATTAATGCTTAGTATATTAAAATAAAAAATATAGAATTAAACACGACTATTATTTCCAAATATAACGAACCTTAATCTTATAATTTCTCTTTGTGGGAACAAATCGGTGAGGAGATTCGTGTCTGTGTCTATTCATTGAAGCTATCTCATAGTTTTCTCCTAAACCGAAATTTCTGTACATATTAAATATTTTTTTTAAATAATTACTATACAAGTCTTTGAATTAATATAGGACTTCATTTCAAATACTTTAAAAGATAATTGTGAATTTCCTTTACAAAATTCATTTAATTTTAAATATACGGAAACGTAATTCCACATCTAGAGGCAATTAAGATTCTTAGAAGCAGCACGTATGGTATCAAGTAGACGGGAATGGCTCTCCAAAGTTCCTTAACTCCCTCGGAGATAACGATTTATAACGTAACATCTGATGCATGCATATATATATATATATATATATATATATATATATATATATATATATATATATATATATATATATATATATATATATATATATATATATATATATATATATATATATATATATATATATATATATATATATATATATATATATATATATATATATATATATATATATATATATATATATATATATATATATATATATATATATATATATATAAATATATATATATATATATATATATATATATATATATTTATTTATTTATTTATTTATTTATTTTCCACTTAGAATCAATAAGATGATCACTTGTGTACGTCAGATAGAGCGAACGGAGGAGTGTCAAAGGAGCCCAATTTGATAATAAATATCGAATTGAGCCCCTCTGAAACCTACACACTCCTCGACTTAAAACTAAAGTTACGAGGGTTCCAAGCGCGGCCTGGTGAGAAGAGCCCACAACAAACTCAGCCAGGTTTCCCTAAACCTATTGTGATCACTTCACAAACGTCATTCTAACTTATGAGCAATTCATTAATCCCATGCCGTTTTATCATCAATGTAATCCTTTACACTATAATAGGATTTAGTAATTAATTGCCGTTTAACATAGATTTTAAATTTATTTAACGAGAGATCAAATACTTCTTTCGGCAGTTTATTGTAGAAACGGACACAATTACATGGGAAGGAGTTGCCTATTTTATGGAGCCTAGTGGTGGGCATAACAAGTTTATACTTATTCCTCGTATTAACATTGTGAACATCACAATTTAATCTAAATTTATCAATATTTTTATGAATATATATTAAATTCTCGAATATATATTGACTGTGAAGAGTCATGATTTTAAATTTTTTAAATTTATCCCTAAGGGAATCTCTGGGCCTCATGTTATAGATTGCTCGAACAGCCCGTTTCTGAAGAACAAATATAGTATCAATATCAGCAGCATTACCCCATAATAGTATACCATATGACATAATGCTGTGGAAGTAACTAAAATAAACTAGTCTAGCGGTATTGACGTCGGTTAAGTAGCGGATCTTTTTGATCGCATACGCGGCTGAGCTAAGTCTGTTCGACAAATCGTTCACATGAGGGCCCCACTGAAGTTTTGAATCTAAAGTAATGCCCAGAAAAACTGTAGTATTTACTAAATCTAGTTCCCCATCGCCAATTTTTACAATAGTTTTGGCACATTTAACATTCGGGAGTGTGAATTTAATACACTTCGTTTTCTTCTCATTTAACAGTAAATTATTGACATTAAACCATTGGACAATATTTGAGAGAGTATTGTTCACATTGTCAATTTCATCATGTCCTCTATTAATTTTAAAAATCAAAGATGTATCATCTGCAAATAATACTATCCCATGTTTGTCCTTTACAAGGTAAGGTAGGTGATTAATGTAGATAAGGAACAGAAAAGGGCCTAATATCGAGCCCTGTGGCACCCCCATTTTGACAAATGACCCGGGAGAACGCTTTCCATTAATGTCTACTTTCTGGATTCTATCATTTAGGTAAGAACTGACAAAGTCCAGAGCTTTATTTCTTATTCCGTAGTGGTGTAATTTCTGAATTAATGTTTCATGCTGTACACAATCAAATGCCTTGGACAAATCACAGAACACTCCTAGAGCGTCACGTGACTCCTCCCACGCTTCAAAAATATTAAGTATTAAGTCAACACCAGCATCGGTTGTTGAGCGACCCCGAGTGAATCCAAACTGTTTTGTATGTAGCAATTGATTTTTATAAAAATGATTAATTAATTGAGACAAAACTAGTTTTTCAAAAATCTTGCTAAATGTAGGTAGTACTGAAATAGGTCTAAAATTAGTGGGATCTGTCGTACTACCCGATTTAAATAGTGGAGTGATTTTACTATATTTCATTAAATCAGGAAATACACCACAGTCAACGCAAGTATTAAATATCAACGCCAAATCAGGTGCAACAATGTCAATTAACGATTTAATTATGCTAACAGATATGCCCCACAAGTCATTTGTCTTTTTAACTTTAATCAATTTAAAGATTTTAACAATATCTTGGGCATGTACTTTTCTAAATTTGAACTCAACATTACATTCGGTTACATTACCTTTTAGTAGTGACATGGCGGCGACCGATGAGGAATTTAGAGACTTGGTTGTGGAAACTGGAATATCAGTAAAGAAATTTTCGAATGCAGTGGCAATTTCCGCGTCAGAAGTAATTAAAGTACTGTTTATAAGTAATTTAAAGTCATTACTTCGCGTTTTGACACTTCCAGTCTCCTCATTAATTATCTTCCAGGTAGCCTTGATCTTATTGCTACTATTTTGAATTTTAGTCTTAATGTGACGCGATTTAGCCAACTTACATTCAGATTTAAATGTTTTGGAAAACAATTTAACCCTGTCCCTAAACTCATCACTGGTATTGTAACGCCTTTCCGCATATAGCTCATACAATTTTTCCCTATCCTTGTGTAACTCCGCCGTTGCCCACTCACTAAAAACTAATGTATCAGTAACTGACATTGTTTTGGAGGTAAATACAGAATTGAAAAGTTTTGTAAATGTATGAAAGAAATTATTATATAATTCATTGGGTGAAAAATTATTTATATGTGTTGGTAAATAACTAATTAAGTCATTCTTTAAGGTATCCACCCGCTCCACAGTTACTGGTACAAAAGTTATATTCTTTTTGTACATCTTTCTCCTAACATTTTCAAACTTAATTAACTGGCCACAATGATCGGAATCTAACTTGCTGAATACTAATTTACTGATTGGTGTTAAATTTGTAAATATATTATCAATACAAGTGGCGCTGGTAGATGTAATTCTAGTAGGCTCCATAAACATATTCAAAAGATTATGGGAATTAAATAAGTTTAATAATTTGTTACTAAGTGAATTATTACAATCTAATAAATTAATATTAAAATCTCCACAAACAATAAGTTTCTTTCTTGACTTTGTTAGTTTTATTAAAACTTCATCCATAATCTTTTCAAATTCATTAAAACATGATAAGGGGGGTCTGTACACACAAACTACAATGAATTGCTCTAATTCAATACATGATAATTCAATTGTTCGTTCAACAGATAGGCTCACAATGTTTTTAAGTTCTTTAAATTTTAAATTTCTATTAAGTAATATCAAAGAGCCACCGTGAACAGAATTTAATCTGGTGAACGAACTACCAACTTGGTGACACTTGAATTTAAATATTAATTCATGTTGTTTTAACCAATGTTCAGTTAAACAAATAATATCAATATTATCACTATTCAAAAATAAATCTAATTCTAATTCTTTACTTTTTAAACTTTGTATATTTTGATGCACCAAGTTGATAATGTTTACATTGTTGGTTTTAGTAATGTTTACAATATTTTTTGTATAATTATTATATTTAATTGACAATTCTAATAATTGGCTAGAGACTGGAACCTCTGTTGTCCTGTGACTTAGTTTAAATTATTACTTGGAATAAATTCCAATGTCTTAATAGTGCTGTGTCCAGAAGAGACACATTGTTTAGCGGAATTTTTAGCTAAAATTGAAAAATAATATGATAGTGAAATTGCTATCTGTCTCTTAATAAATTTAGGTAGTGTATAACTACCATGTCTTAAAATATAATAATTACTAACATAATTATTTGTGTCTATAACATTGAATATTGAATTATAAGCACACATATTATAAAGTGCTACATTTAACTTATACCTAAGGTTATTTTCCCACTGTGGCACACTATTTGAATAGGGAAATGTAAAAATTATTATCTTATTTATATTTAATTTACTCAATGATTCATAAAAGGTTATTAAATTTGAATTAGTAACATTCTTTCTATTACCAATAAAATAATTAAATTTGTGTCTTTATTGTAATGTTTACTATCAGTCTGAACTAGGTTTTGTATATTGAATAGGTTACAGTTTGGTAAACAATTATTGATAACCATCTGTCCTTGCAAATGTGAGTTTAATATCTGGCCCATGTTTCTTCCGATTTCATCACTGTACATAAATGTATTTATGCATTTATTTATATTTAAAAGAAGAGAACTGCATTGTTTTCTATTAACTGTAGCAATGGAGGGATGAGAATTGACATCTGATTTCCTCAATGGTGATGATAATGGTGTACCAACAGGGAGTGGACGACTACTTTCTTTACACTCACATGAACACATGTTTGTAATGGAGTCAATACCCTCCAAATTGTGTTGAGATGACTTATTGAGTTTATCCATACCCTGCCGACACTCATCAAACATTTTCTGAGTACTTTCATACTTGGAAGTTAAACACTTTAACGTTGAATGTAACTGAGCTAAATTTAACTCTAACAATTTTATGTCATTCTCATATCTCTTATTACTACATTCTAATTGTAAGTTACATGATTTTACTTGTTGAAACAAATATTTATTTCTTTTTAAAGTTTTAGACAATAATTTATCTTTATTAATTAATTTCTGAGTTTTTCTAATATATTTATTGATTTTAATATACTTTTTTAGTTTGTTACTACCACAATTAATCATTCTTTGAGGTGGGATAGTGTCATTAGTTGTGACACAGGATGGGTTATCTATTGCAGTAGTAACCAACCGAGGAACGTTATCAACTAATTCCTTGAATAAACTATGAGTATGCAGTGTTGTTGTGTTGTGGGCAGCCTCCTCTAGCTCGGAGATACGTAGGTGGGCATCCCTCAGCTCTCCCTCCAGGGTGGTAGTCCGTCTCAATGTCTGCTCATACTCAACACTGCACTCATCAAACCTATTCACTAACATTTGAAGCCTATCACGTTCCTCCTCTATATCACTATATTTAATATGTAATAATGTCAAGTCTGATTTTAATTTGTCATTATTTTTCAGTACATCTAATAGTTCTCTTTCATTTTCATCCCTTTCATTGTTCAACTGCGCACACAAATCCTTGCTTGCCTTCAATTCCTGCAAAGCCACTTGGAGTTTAGACTCCTCCTGGCGTGTTAAGGCTCTACGGGTCATCATGTTTATATGTACCAAGGATGTGTGTACCAAATTAAACTAAAAGTAATATCTCGATGTAACCGCAATTTCAAAATTGAAACCTGTCAACTCCGAATTGCGAACACGTATCTACCAATCTAAACAGTGTTAAATGGAAGTATTAAATGTAAATACAACTAATAACACACCTATCTAGAGAATGAGAGAGAACTAATAGAAAAAAACAATCGAAATACAAGTATAACTGTCACAAACTTTTACCTTTGAATATGGTTTTTATACACAATTTTTACACTGAACTTATAAATAAAACACAATTAACACAATTTAAATAAGCGATTAAATCGGAATATGGGCTTAAAAACACTTAAATAACTTAAAAATTAAAATAAAATTATAAGCAAGTACAAATTTAAACGTTAGCTCGATATATATATATATATATATATATATATATATATATATATATATATATATATATATATATATATATATATATATATATATATATATATATATATATATATATATATATATATATATATATATATATATATATATATATATATATATATATATATATATATATATATATATATATATATATATATATATATATATATATATATATATATGTATATACTCTATTATATTGATATAGGTATTATAGATACCTTTTCTTCAGTAAATATTACTTTATTTTTGTATAATTTGTAAAAAATGTAAAGTTATTAAAAACGTCCAAAGAGGGAAAATACTAATATATAAATTATATGCAGCTTTAACCTTAAAAAGTTTGCATAAGAGTCGGAATACGCACTGTCCCAACTTTCTTGTAAGTATTCTGTTGGTAAATAATTGATCAATTTTGAATTTCGGACCCAATTGTCAAAATTATGGTGTTTTTAGAAAACTAATTAAATTTTATATTTACTTTTTACCTAAATTTTCTTATCCTTACAGAATTTATTGCACTTTATCCCTAAAAAAAAACCACGTAATATGAAATACTTAAAATATACCACCACACTGTAGCATATAAGCTTTAATAAAATTCATAGCAACGTTAGTTATTTAGAGCCAAGCTTTTGTCACAGCTCCGCTTCAGGCCGGATGACGGATATTGATGAAGTTTGGACAATGGCTGCCTGATAACTGGATTTTAACTGGGTTAATGTTTAAAACAAGCAAATAATAAAAATTACATTATAAATAATCACTCTGAGAACGCATTAAAATACTTTTGTATTATTTAATACCAATTAATTATTTCGATATACGATGTACGTAGCCTACTATAAAAAATCAGTAAAAGCTAGTTAAAACGTAAGAAACATAATTAATGTATATAAGATTATTGTCGAACAGCAAACATGTTCTTTTAATAGAAGCATGTTAGTCTAAAGTGTTCTGAAAAATCCCTTGCAGCCTTTATTTATAAGCATACAATGAAGGAGATATAGTTTAAAGATGGAAAAACATAAAGAGCAACAAACAAGCTTTTGTAAGACTCCTATAAAAACAAAATAACCAACGCTTTTATCGAGGTCTATGTTTATGATTATCTTACCACATCATAATTATTGTAAGGCGAAGTTTCTTTGAAGCAGGAAGGAAAAATTAAATTCAGTTTTGTACTTTATATTACTATTAATTAAAAAATTTTTTTATGAATATTAATACATTTTCTCATCTCGAAGCTCTGAACACAATTATTGTCAAGTTATAATACTAACTAGTTTAATAATTTTGGCTTTTCCGTAATAATTGAAAAGCTTGAATATTGAAAGAGAACCTCTGTCAAGTCACTTTTTACTTCATTTACCACTTTATGCCCGAATTGGAGAAAAAATGTTATTTTACTTTTGTATTTAAAGTTAAAATATTATACATGGATGAATACTTAAAAAGAATCAAAATAAAGTATGTAGTTTTATTCATATTCAACTTATAATATTGTATATTTTATTTCAGTGTACTCTAACAGAAGTTCCTTACTCCGACGACGCTGGTGACGCTATCGGTACTTTCATCAACCGAGCGGTGAGGGCATCTACCACGGAAGATCATCGAGGAAAGTCTTTAAGGAGCAATGTCACAAAGGGATGAAAAGGTGATGAAGACACTGCTTCTGAAACTGGACGCCGGGGCACTCTTATCATGTAGCTAAGCTAAGTTAACAAAGCAAATTTAAAACATATATATAAAACTAACGTCATAGATTAAGTTATAATATGAGTAATATAATAGTTATATAATGTAAGTTATAATTAAAAAAAAAAAAAAAAAAATCGTCAGTAGTGTACTCACCTTTATAGTTAAGTAGACTAAGTAAATTAAGTGGTCAATTGAAATGTAAACGCGAAACTGTCAAAAATAAAATAATAAAGGGTACGGGCAACCATACCCGTGGATGTGTAAACTTATTAAAAAAAAAAAAACAGAAGTTCCTTTGTGAATTTATCGTTTATCCTTTTCTTATAAATCTAAACCAAAAGGTGAGCACAATATTACATTCTCCATTAAGTAAATTAGAGTAAAATGTGTTCACGATTTAATGAAATTACACGCAATGGCAGGCTATAGAATATTTAGTATTTTATAAATAGCTTTATTGCTTTTAGTTTAATAGCTTTATTGCTTTTTGTAATGGAATTAGTACACTGTCTCTGGATAATGAGAATTAAAATGTAGATTGTTCTTTTTTTTAGGTTCACGCTTTCTCCGTCCCCGCTTTCCGCTATTTTCAAGGTAGTGCATGTTGAGTGGCGGAACTTAACGCCGCGCTTTTGTCTAGTTTCCAGAATGAAGAAAATGGAAATAGAAAAATCCGTCTTCCCCGAGTGGGAATCGAACCCAGAAACCGTCGCGTTTACAGGCAGACGCTTACGCCTCTGCTCCACGACGGTGAGGAAGATATGTATATATATATATATATATATATATATATATATATATATATATATATATATATATATATATATATATATATATATATATATATATATATATATATATATATATATATATATATATATATATATATATATATATATATATATATATATATATATATATATATATATATATATATATATATATATATATATATATATATATATATATATATATATATATATATATATATATATATATATATATATATATATATATATATATATATATATATATATAACCATGAAATATGACCGTGTTACTTTAGTTTCTGTTAATTATAGCTGGTGCAAATTTGTATTCAAATTATTTTTTATTTGCAAAACGGTATTGTACATTGTTATTTTATCTCTTGTCTCGTTAATGTTAAAACCATGTCTAAAACAAGCTTGGAGGTTACTCCGGATTTAAAAGCTATAAATCTATATATCTACATACATTTGACATGCACTAAGTTGGACGTTCATAGTGAAATATACTTGTAATAAATTCCACGTTTTGCTTTTATAAATCATGACACTAAATTCGATCGCTAACTAACAAATTATTTAACTAATATAAAGTCACGTAACATACGTAACAATAATATTAGAATTCTTAAAGAAAATACTCGGTGTTGATTAACACTTAAAAAATAATAAAAAATTGTGAAACAAAAGAAATGAGCGTTAATGCTTAAATTTTAAGCAATTAGAATGAAAATCACTGCGTGATAAAAACTTACTTATTGAAACTTTATATATTATAGATATATACCAGAAAAAAAGTATTACAAATTTATACTGTAGTTCATTTCATATAAAATAAGTGCCGTATTTAAATTTATAAAATTTAAGTTTGTCAATTTTGTATAATATCTATGTACAATCATGTAATTACTAGAACATCGGTATAACTGGCTCTTAGCTGATATTTTATTTTCCTTGAAACAACAAAAACTATGGAAATCTTTTTGCTATTCTACTAATTAATCTTATAATTTCAACTTAACTAAATATATCTCAGTAAAAAAAGTGACAAGGGAGATTCAAAAATAATAAAACATATTATTGCCTTAGCGCTTGCTTTTGAGAAACTTGATACATGCCAATGTGAGATTCTTCATTCGGCTTATAATCAAATACCTTTGTTTATATAATTCTAATATTTAAACGAGTAATCTGCAATTTTATTTTCATTCTTTTCCCGTTAGGATTTTGAGAAACCATCTCTCGCTGCTTTACAGTGTAACTCAAAAAGAAAGATAAGGGACCGTCTCGCTTTATCCCGCATACAGCAATTTAGGCAGAGGAGGACCTTAATGTTCAGACACTTTCATCCCCACTTTCCCAGTCTTAACGCAACACCTCGTATTGCTTAAAATAATTCTTGTCTTTTAAGATTTTATCATTATTTTATTACGACTGCTGTACTTAGGGCTCAGCTGCCAGAGTGTTAGCCTTATATGTCCTTTTCCTCAATTAATTGTAAAAAATGTTGCAATTCATATATGTTATCTCAGTAAACATATACATATATATTAAAAAAAATTAATTTCTATTTACATACATAACCTATATTTGAACATATATTATTATATTTTTATGTAAATAACATATTTTATGAAATATATAAAAAAAATATATAAAAAATATATATTTATGTACAGATTATATTATTATTAATTTCTATCCCGTATCAACGTGTCTGTTGTCACAATACACTCCAAAAGAAATATAAAGGCCAAACACAAAGACCGTCATGGCTTCAGGCGATACTGTTTGAGACCCTTTTGAATTTGTAATACCTTAAGAACGAAATGTTTTTGTGATTAAAATAAACGAGCCTTTTACTAAATTGTTAGCGGCTTCTGAAAAGGTATTATTTTTATGTGATTCTTGTTTTTGTTTTTTATGAATTGTTGTGTTAGATGTTAGCTCTTTTGGTATAATTTGAGGGATTTGAGGATAATTGAAAGCTCTGTCAGATGTTGTAGAAAAAAAGTTACATACAAGCGCTTGTTGCTAGCTAAGGCAGAAAATATAACTTACAGAATATTTTTGAATAAAACTCCCCGTTGAAGTGGAGAGAAAGAGTGTCTTGACACTAAATTTTCTTAAAAAAACCAGACTTAGATCTTTACCTAAAAGTACCATAACCAAATCATATTCCTTCGTCTTCTATTTTCCTGAAATTAATAGTCAGAAGCCACACGATTAACACTTCGTTAAGTAAATAGGAAGAGCAGGATAACAACAAGTTCTGTGTTTTGTAGCCAAACTTCCCTCAACTTAACCGGTTTTCCTACAACTGATTAGCTGTTATTAACTTAGGTATTAACTTCGATGTTAACATAAAATGTTATATTATTTTAGTGCATGATTATATTAATTCTTAGAAGCAATTGGGCGTATATTCAAGTAGCGTTTTCTTTTAAATAATGATTATTTATTTGGTTTGTACTCAATAAAATTATTTTATTATTTTTTCATTTTTGTAATATACAAGTATAGTTTTAATAACTGTCACTTAACATACAAAGTTTTATCTCAAATCAAAAGAAGGACACTGCGTGAGAATCGAACTCATAACTATCACGGTTACAGTCGGACGTTTTGTTGATTAGCTTTCTTGGATTTATAATCTTTCTCTTTCTATTATAATACATATGTAAAACATACAAATAAGTCTAAAATGCCATGAAAATAAATCAAAAACAATTTATAAGTGAGCTTGGCGAGCTATCTTGATTATGAAGTAATTTTAATGTAGAGTAAGAACGCATTATGCAATAAGTTTGACTTGAACAAGTTGTGGTTCTACACACTATACATCGCACACAACTTTCATATTCAACTCTTTGAGAACAAAATCTTAATTTACACGAGTAATGAACTTACCGTCTCATGTTCCGTCATTTGTAGAAGTTATAAGACCATAATAAGCGTCGTGCAGAAATCTCCAGCTTAAAGCTCAAGTTAAAGTTTTGACTTAACATATAGAATAGTTTGTAGTTGTTGACGTTCTTTTAATTATATGTGTTGTAAATTTAACATCGCGTATTATAAATTTAACTTTTTTATAGAAATATAGTTTTAATGAAAAGAAATTTCTTTGAATTATAATTACATATGTCTCTGTTCTTACGTAAGAATTTTACTTTGAATATTACGTTTTTTCGTTGAAATGACTAAAAACTAGACTTACATGACTATATAGTAATTTATTGCTTGGGGATTCATTCATATGTAAATATTGCCAACTAGTTTATAATAGTACAAAACAATTGATATTTGACTTAATTCAGCTTCATATTTGCAACTAGAGAGTCGAAATATAGACAGCATTTCTGCTATGGTGGAGGAAGTGACCATTTAGTTTCTATTGTTTAATGGTGATCTTGAATTTGTTTTCCTCAAAACATTGTCTTTGTTCTTTATACTTTATGGGTTAGCTTTTTGATTGCATCATCCTCACCATCACTTTAGTAGAGTATCTGTCAGTGTGACGTTTTATTGCAACAACTGCATCCATTTCCAATCTCAATGACCTTATGTCCACTATAACAGTTATTGCTGTAAGATCCTGTGATTCGTAGATTATCAATATAATAATATTACTTATTGTCATCAGTATATTAAATATAAAAAAAATCTTAAGTCAAAGAAAAAATATATTAAACAAATTCAACTCAGTGCCGTAATATAATTAAGAATTTTAATAGTTTTAGTTGATCAACTGTTTGAAATCGTATTTTCTTTGAAACTTTTGTTATCTTTTAAAGTTTCTATTGTTGTATACGTCCTTCATACAAGCATGTAGCAATGGAATGGAAAAATAAAACTTTTCAATCTGTTGTGTGCTCTAACATGTGAAACTTTTCAAATTGTCTCTGTAGAGCGAGTATAAATCATATTTTTTTATCATTGATCAATTATATAAATTTATTCATTTAAAAAGTAAATTTGTTCTTTTTTATTCAAAAATATAACCTAGCGTCGTGGCGCAGAGGTGCAGTGTCTGCATGTAAAAGTGAGGGTTGGTGGGTTCAATTCCCTTTCACGAACGATGCATTACAATTACATTTCTTTTCTCCTCTCTAAGAACTAGGCAAAGCACGACATTGAAATCCACAACTAAATACGGAGTGTCGTAACATTTCTGCGGTTCCCTCAACCTACCCTACAAAAATAAAAATAAATACAAATACATAGCGTGAACATGCTCAAAGCTTTGTACTTTTTAAGCTTATATACTGAAAGTTTATACAAAATTGGGACAAATATGAAAAAATAATGATAGTAAACGAGTTGCATGCCTCTTTTAGGCATGCAATGACCATAGTATTTGATACCTGTATATTATTCAAAACAAATCAACAGTTTATAAAATCGAGGTAGCAATCTTAGATTATTAAAAAGTGCTGAAATTATTATCTTTTAATTTTATAAACTGTTATACCTTTTGAGGATAAACCATAGTACGTTATCATAGTACAATTTATTTCGTTTTATATTTTTCGTAATAAATATTTTCAAAAAACATTCTATCTCATAAAACAAAAAACCCAAAACTATAAAAACAAAAGTAGAAGCAGTTAAGAGGTTACAAAAATCAATCCTACTCATGTTTCCAGACCACTGAGCAAATCACACGGACCAGTGTTCGCTCGAACATTGCTACGTCAGCTCTCAACGCTTAGGTTATTTCCTACAATGTTTTAAGATAAAATTTTTAAATATCCAATTTTTTATAACAATTTTCCCAAAAAAGAAAATTTATAAAACAGCTTCAAGGTTTTTTCTAGCATATAGCATTGTATACAGATTGAACTCAGTGCTAAGACACTCCGTTCCTTAATTTAGAAAATAATTAAACTGATATAATTGAATGTAAAATTTTTGGAAAGTGTTTTCTTTGGTGTAATTATTTTCGTTCAATTTTGTTTTTCACTACAGTATGTATATTTTTAAGAATATTTGTCCTTGTAATTTTTAAACTTTTTAGAATCAAATTCTTATTCCCATCTTGAGACAATCATAGAAAGATGGGGCAGTTTTTAGTGTGAAAACAATGTTAGTAGTTTCTGCATGAATTGATTTGTCATATATACATATAGATAAGTAAATACAAAATACAAGAAGCATAATTAATCATCTCCCACTAATTATATTTACGTTACTCACTTTACTCTCTACGTTCGATTTAAAATCATAATTTTATAAAACGTACCAAATCTTTAAGGCTACACAGGCTGCTTTTATCTTTAGCGTAAGGAAATGTATAAGCATTTAGGAAAACACGAAAGAATCGACGACCCTCCAAATCTGTCCAAGCAGGCTGACCACAGCGGTATACGTTTTCGTCTTTATTCACCCGTTTTCTTTATATTGCGCTTCTACTTCTCTTTATTTATAGCGTTTTGAGTGTGCTATTTGAGCGTAATTGACTTTGCCAACATCATGCTAGTACGGTAAAAAGAAGATAGCATTACACAATAAACGAATGCGTGTTTAATCTCTGACGAAATCTGTCCATTCAAAACGGATTCTCAAAATATATTAAAATATGTTAAACACATTCTTCTCCTCGTACATAAAGAAAAGATAGAAGAAAAAACCTAACCTGTAAACAATGGTTGCCTGTAAAGTCGGTTTTACGGGCGAAGATTTTACGTGACAACGTCTTTTTCTCGGAATATTTATTGATATGAATATTATTAAATTGCACAATAGGAACAAGGAATTGAATGAAAATAAGAATTGCACAAATTTTAACTATAGAAAATATATTTTTGAAAATATTTACTAAAACATTGTACGTGTAAACTTAAACTTAACTAATTCCTATTTGAGTGATTTTGTTGAGGATAGGACGATGATAGGAGAAATATGAAATGAAAGGAACTGTTTCTGCTGTATTGTATCCTGTGAAAAGCAAGACGATGGTTGTTCCTTTTAACGTAGTTCACTTAGAAACGTTTGATACGCAATCAAGATTATACGCATATTTCATGAAATTAAGAAATGAGTTGTCAGACTTTACGTTTTTGTTAAAATCACCACACAGAAGAATCGGACCGAGTCCTTGCCATAGTAACATTCCAATATCCTGCATACTAGCTCCTGGATGAATATATACAGCACCGAGTATAAACTTGAAGCTTGTATTAGCGGTGAAGCAAGTAACGTCAGTCATGCACATGTCACCCTTGTAAATGACGAATCTAAGCACTCCACATTTTCCGATCCGAACCGAATCTGACCGATCATAGTTCGGTGACTCATCGTAACGTTACCGGGCGTTACACTTTTTCGTGAGTGACTCCGAGCCGCAACCTAATTTAAGACGATATCACGTCAAAAATTCAACATATCAATACTTCACGTCTAATAGCCTCTAGGGATGTATATATTTCGTATCAACAACCATCTTTCTGTATGATAAAAATACTGAATTACTCGTATAGAGAGCCTATGGGAAATGTTGTTTTTCAATCGAAAAGGAAATTGGGTTAAGACGTTTTGCAGAACCGATGCTGACGAAAATTACGCAATAGTATTGTTATTGAGTTATATATGCTGAGTGCATATGCAGCAAAATGACAGTTTTAAATTTTTTTTCTGCACCAAGTAAATTATTTTAGAATGTTCCCAATATATCCAAGCTCATATTGTATAATAAAAGAAAATTCATACAGACTTCATTTTTCATTGAGTGAACTAGACAACCGCGGTATCACAGAACCCGATCACATCAGGAAAGTCCGACCCTTCATCAGGACGAGACGTGACTGGGTTAAAGGAACACGCCAGTTACAATTGGAATATGAAATTATCTGAAGCTAAAATATTCAACTGGGATTTTGTTTGTTTTGTTCATAAGTGAAGATATTGTTATCGTTAGCTGTATTTGTTTTTTGATATTTGCTTTGAATTTATTAAGAAAATTGGAAAGAAAAACGATGGCAGTGACGCATCGGCGAATCGAAAATCGAAATATCGTAAAATTGGACGGATAGTGGGAAGTGAAGTGTCTCAACAATATGTTCAGTCTCTCTACCCTGCTTTATATATTAAAGAGTAGAAGATGATATTTATTTTATATATTTGTAATGAACCGTTGCACTTATAGATATCGTCACACGACTTGCATACTTGATAAATATATATCACACTATTAGCCAGATTAAGGCTTAGACCCTTTTAAGGTACAGACGTACCGTAATATCGACGTGCCCATCTCATTTATTACTAAGCATATTCCAAATAAGCTCAATAAAGATTAGCAGCTAAAGATTTAAACCATTTTATATGCGTAGCGTGCCTTAAACTTTTCTCATAAATGTTAATAAAGACTTATGTTTGTAAGATAAATTTTTAATATGATTTATTTTAAGTTAAATTAGTATAAAGAATATATTAGGATATTCTATACTGGCTGTAATGTCAATTTATGAAAATAAATTAGATACTTAATAAATGTTTTTATTATACATCATAAATGAATGAGAAAAGATTTTTAAAATAAGGGAAAATATTTTAAATATATTTTTTTCTCAGTATATTTCATCATACCATATATGTACAGGCGAGATGATGTATACAGTGTTTTTTTAATATAACCCTAAAACGTGTAAAACTCTAAAAACCCTTTTTAAATAAACCCAAGCAAGTAGCACCCAAGTGCGTTGAATATATAAAATTTCCAGAATAGATTAAGCGTAGTGGATACAATGAGATTATTTACAAAGAAAATATTAATCCATAAAAATATTTTACAGATCTCCTCCAATGACATAGTAAAAGTGTTTACGAGCGGCTCAATGTAATTTACTTAATCCGGCTGTCGGTACACTATTTAAAGGCTTTTTTCATAACTGTTTCTGGGCATGTAAATGATTAATTGAAATATATGGGAATCTTTTTAATATCACTTTTTTATTTTACTCTTACTTTTATGGGAAAATTGAATATTTAAATTTTTTCTACTATAAATGAAAGTAAAACAAACTTTCTTGGGTTCTGAATATCAACAGAAGTAACTAAGCCCCTATAAGGTGTTTTTATTGTTTATCTTTGTGTCTGTCCGACTTCGTTCTTCGTTCGTTAAACGTCTTTAAAATTCCTATATAGTGTTAAGACACTGCATTCTCCTTATTGCTTCTAAGTTTTTGAAAGAACGACACAACTGAATTATATATAAGTAAAGAATTCTTTTAGCTCATTCTATGTCATACACGTATTAGGATAGGCAGAGGAAACTATATGCAGAAGAAAGCTTATGTTAAGACACTCTTTGACTCGCTTTCCTACTTTTTATTGAAATCAATTACGAAATAGCCATATACATATATTTATACAAAAGTAGGGACGCGAAATTTAACGCTGCGGCATATTATTTACAGATCTGAGAAATTGTGATTTAACTTATTTACGACTTACTAAGGACAAAATTACTTAAATCCTATAATGTGACATACACTTTACGTTTATTCAAGAATACTATTACTTAGCATGTACTTTGACCGCAAAATGTAACTCATAACGAGATCAGGCCTACAAGTTGTAAACAAACTTTCTGATCTATTAGGTCTTCAAAGAGTTATATCGAGCGCTACAGGGTTTTTACTCCCTCAGAAGATCGGTCAAGGAGATAGGTTAGAAGATTTTATTGACACCTTATTCACTTATTCGTTATTTGTTTGTTATATAGAATATATCTTTCCGGGCTTTTAGTACTTTGTATGATTATTGAGCTTATTTAGAAAATTGTCGGTTAATTTTATTTAGGTTTATGTCGTATATTTATTAATTCATCTAGATTTAGTTCATTGAAGTTACTCAATGATTATCTTATTCTATTTAACATTAATGATGTAATATAACTGACTTTCACGGTATAAAACTTGACTAAAATATTCAAATATTTATCCTGTGCGATGCAAGCTTGGCGTCTAATTCCAGGGACAGATATAATACCAAATATTTTTATAATTCAATTGGCAAGAAAAATGCCATTTTTGCAAAATATTTTTATAGTTTTTAACAGTTAATCCTCACTAAGAATAGAAAGAATACTATACTATACTTAAGAAAAATATAAAAATTTAACGCTGAAGATTTAAACCAGCGCCTCCTGAAAACTGTCCTATACCTTTGGCCACTAAGTCATGTCATGTCAGGATTTTATACAGCGTTGTTAGCATCTCTAGAGGGAGACTTTTTCAAATACCCGCTACCCAAAAATTATCCTTCGCAACGATCTTAATAATTATTTAAGTAATGTTGCTTTATATAATATGACCATGAAAATAATATATGGCTACTTAGATGATTGATTAAAAACGCTGTACTTTATATTATCAAATATTCAAGTAGAAATATTTATATATCTACCATCTTGATATAAATTATATTTTAAGTACAAAGCAAAATGTTATCTCATTTTGACATAATTCATAGAAATAAACCATTCGTTCGGTAAACGTAAATAAATAAAAATATCGAGCAACTTTAAATAAGATCGAGAGAGAGAAAAGAACGGCTCTTGCAAAATTCAGACAGATTGACTCTTAATTTAAACTTGGTAGGGTAAACTTCTTTAATTCGTACCTCGTCTATATCTCGGCTTGGGTAATAGTAATTAGTGCCTCTAGTACCATAAAATATTAATAACTGGCGGCTATATTGCTATATGACAAATGAAAACCTGCTACGTTGCTCTCGACTAAAATATAAAGCAGGTAAATTTATTCTTACTTTTTGAACATTTTTTTCGCATATTTTACAAGAACTGTCTTATAAATACGTCGTTCTTAAGCTGTTAACTTATTATAATATATTTATGCGCATATTTATAAATGTATTTCACAAAATGAAACTCCCTTGTTAGTTGATATTGTTTTTTGCAGCAGGTTTGAAATTCGATTGACACTTGTGCTTATTTCGTACTCGCAGCTACTTCTTAAATAGTACGATATTGGAAAACTATTTATAATTTCATTTTATTTTTTTACTTATTTTTGTATTTTATTTGTGTCTAATTTTGTTACTATTTTAGGGCAACATATAAAAAAAAACCGGTCAAGTGCGAGTTGAACTCGCGTGGAAAGGGTCCCGTACACTATATAGTGAAATATTTCCACTGAAAACGTTTTTTCCCTAAAAACATTTTTTGTCGAATTTATCATTTTATTTTCAATTTATGAAATCCTTATAGGTTTTCTTGTAATCTACAAACCATAAACTATATTCAGTATTTTTTTCAAATTTTTGGGCCCAGTAGTTTAGTAGTTTCGGAGATTAGGGGGGGGGGGGATGGTCAATTTTCGGCTTTTTTCATGAATATAATCGAAACTATTTACAGGCCTTTTCATTTGGTATATGACTCAGTAGGGTTCGCAATTTTTTTTAACTACCTAATTTATCCCCCGAAAATTACCCTTATTTCAAAAAATATTTTTTACGTTACACATCTGTGTTCGGGTCAGGGCATTACACCATCCTGCCAAATTTCACCTGATTCAGTCTAGTAGATTCAAAGAAAATAGAAAATGGGCTGTGACAGACGGACGGACAGGAACACGAGTGATTCTATAAGGGTTCTGTTTTTTTATTTTTGTACAGAACCCTAAAAACAGCAAGATCAAAGTTTAAAAAGTTATTACCCCCCATTCTTTCTACAAAGCTAATTCTAGAGACAATTGGAGTATTGTTGCCAATAAATTCACTTCTGGGACATTCAAACCAGTTGTTATTATAGAAAGTCCAGACAAGACAAGAGCCTAAAGTTGAAGTAGAAGAAACCAAGAACAAGACCATATCAAAGAAGCTAAATGTAAAGAAAATACCTCAAAAAGATAACAAGAAATAGAAACAAGAACAAAATGGAAATGTGAAACAAAGAAAAAATTATTAAATGCAGTAATTATGAAATATGGGTACATAAGCTATGAACAACTAAAAAACAAAATGTTATTACTGTGATGACGGTCAGGAATTTGCAGAAACCATTGGCTGTATTACTAAATACTAATGTACTAGCATTCAATACAATAGTTACTAATAGTTTTATTTTTAATATTGTAAACTAATGATAGGATCTCAAAGTAAAATTTAAGACGAATGTTCCTAAATCGGACGTTTTTTACCTTTTTGAAATTTGCTTATTCTTCAGAAGTTTAAAAGATTTACGTTGTTTTATTTTGATATACTAATAGAACATTAGTTATTATTAATAACTTAATATAAATAACGATGTTCTTTCTTTTCTAAAATATTTGAGGTTCTCCTTAATTGGTATGAATTAGGCAAGTCTATTTTATATGAAACTTAAATATCGAATTCAATAGCGCAAGTTGAAAATACAGTCTCGCATAAAATACGAGTATTGAGTTTGTATTAAAAAGGATTATAAGGAACTTTAATAAAATATTTGTAAGTAGATAAGTTGAACTGCAATTCACGTTATTTAATTACAATTTTTTAGAACATAAGCTGTATTTGTATTGAGAAGATATTGGACATGAATTATATTTTTAATTATCTATTAATATACGATTTAGTATTATTGTATCCTTCAGTGATTTTGTTATAATGTGTTCATTTTTGTTTCATACAAAACTTTGCATTTAACTGCGTTTACATGTAACATGTCGAAAGAGTTGGAGAGGTCAAGTGTTATTACACTGCACTCAGAGTTCAGAACAATAGAATGCTCGAGTATTCTGCACTGAAGGCAACGGCTAGTAATGTATGACTTGACTTTAAAATATTTTAATAGCTATACGAAAAATTGCTTAATATTACTGTTTATTTGAGTTAGTGATTATATCTAGTTACTACTTTAATAATTAATAATATAATATTTTGATAATATTTACCTCTATACTTTAAAGAAAATTATGTTTTTTTGCCTCTCACTTAATATTCCACTAATAGATGTTCTATTATACATATTTCTATTTTTCTGTAAATTTAACGTAGGATATCGTATTTTTATTTTTCAATTTCATCTCTTTTAGAGAAGTTGAGTGTTGGTTGATGAAGTCAAATATTGTTATTTAAGCCAATGGTTCCCAATTAGTTGCCAACTCAACTCTAACCATCAAAATTTCGCAAATTATATCAAAATGAGTACATGTAAGTTCTTATTTGCGGAAATGCAAGTTGACAACCACTAGCATTAGCTTTATCTTTACTAATTAAAATTTTTCATAACTACTTAGCAAATTTGAATGTTCAATTCTATTTTGCAAAGTTGTTAGGGCAGTAAACAAAAGATAGAAACATACATACTCTTTTATTCTACTCGTCAATGCAAAGAAATATTAAACAGCTATAATTAGTCATTCAATAAAGCGATACCTTACTTTAATGCATACGGTTCCATTATTTAAATATCTTTAATACTCACCACACAAAATAACTTAACTAAGCATATCCTACCAAAAATATATTATCTCGTAAAAAGTATCCCAAAAGTATTTGACTTTGAAATTGATTAAAATCGTTAAAGCCCCTGTATAAGTTGTATAACACGAGAGGTCAGGCCGCTCAATACATAATGCAAATCTTTTCGACGCCTGCTTGCTCTTACGTAGATCGTGCTATTGGTTTTACTGACGCTTGAAGACGGAGAATTAGCATATTGATGTTTGTACATCGACTTGTTTTTAGGTGGTTTAGGTGTATGTGTATTTGTAGGTATACATCTATATTGAAACGTTAGTTAATGGTAAACTATATATGTTATACTGTTCTCAAAAATAAGGTAAATAAGGTAACACAATAGGGTAAATTAGGTAAGGAAAGATAAATATAAATTAATGCAAACGGACTCGTTTGTCCATTTTTCGCATTTGTTATATTTTTTATATTGCAGGTAAGATAGCTTAAGCCAACGTAGTGTGTTTTCTAAGCTGGAATATTCAAAAGTGCACGAAAGACATTAGTAGCTCTTCACTTGTAGACTTGTAATTTCTCTCGCGTAAGGGTCACATGAAATAGTCTAAGTGTCTGATGTAAGTCTGAAATATAGGTTTCTTCTTCTATATAATATCAAGCAAATATTTAGAAGTAAAATCTGTTACTAATGCGTGAATAATAAAATATCTCCCAAGAAGCAGAAGGGAAAAGTTATCGAATTGATTAGGTTAGACTACTTCTTTATAATGGAAAAAATTAAAAAAAGAAAACAAGAAAAATTTAAATAACCTACAATTACTAAAGATATAACAAAATCTGTGTACACATATTTTTAAATTAAATTAATGACGTATCAATATAATAAGGGCCGTTTCGAAATGAAAATTGTTCTTTTGGATTTTCCTCATGACCTTTTAATTGGTTGCCATTAATTTTGCCATTAATAATGTTGTTTAAAATGAAAACGATAAAGTTTCCTGCACAGTGTCAACAAAGTAATACTCAATAGAATATTGTTTACAGGAACAACTCAGAATTCCCTCGGCATTAGCTGAATTCGTGCACACTTACGACTTTGTGTTTATGACCAATTATATTGGCAATTGTAAATATAAATAACAAATAGGATATTAATGTTACAATTAAACAAATAATTGCATTGTTAGGTAGTGAGTTTTCAAATTAATTCATATACAGACATGTACATTTATAAAGTCTAACGGCCTTATTCATAAAAAGTTATAGCACGCTTAAAGGCTCGTTATAGTGCAGTTGTCAAAAAATGTTATTCATAACAGTATTTTAGTGCCAATCAGTTCTATAAACCTATCATAAACTTATAGAACCGAGAACCCTACTATAAGAGTGTTTTAACGTCCAAAGATGGCCGATTCATATAACAGCTGATTATAGCTCATACTAATATGAGCATTGATATGACGTCGTCGAGTCGCTTGTCATCAAGAGTGTCAATTTCAGTTTCGTAAACAAAACAATATAATAATTGACATTTTGTTCGATATTTATTATCTATATTTAGTTATTGACGAGTTTATTAATAATAAATTCTACATAACGGTGCACAGAACATAGGTAATACTTGAACATGTCTAAACAAATTTCAAGTTTTTGTCGTTTTACTTCTTTTGACTTAATTTTTTGAAAATTAAGTAAGTTTATAAACTAAAATAAAATAAACACTCGTATTTTTGTGATAACAACGACGTAAATCAAGCCGGTATATGTCAAGCCAGATCCAACAATATGTTTTCGTACGTAGTATTATCTGTGGTCATACTATGTCGATGCGTTTGTCACTTATCATCTGTGGATTTACTGATATTTTCGGCAACTAGTCGACCGACTTCAATAGAGTGGCAACATTGTGAACTTATAACTCTTATTAGTGACACTTTAGATATAGAAGGCTTATAGAGCGTTTATGAATACAAACATTTATCGAACGTTCTGTAAGCCTATAGAGCGTTTTAACTAAAGTATGCTTAAAACGTTCTATAAGATTTTTTTATGAATAAGGCCGTAAGTATTTTTACGTTGTGTAATAAATAAAACAAGATATTAGTTTTGTTTTTTTATTCTTCTAAGTGAAACTGGCAGGTTCTAGTGAGCAAGTACGTAGTTTTTAAATCACTTGAAAAAAATATATATTTATTTATATCAGGCAATATGTATTGAGGCTTGCATACTGAGTTGTCTCTATTCTTGTTATAACCTAGCTAAGGTTACTTTATAAAATGACGAATGAATTGTATATTTTTGTATAAAATAAACTATAATGCGAATGCAAATGCGAATATGTGATATCAACAGTCGCGAATGCAAATACGAATGAGAACATTTTTGGAGCCAATTATATTACAAGATAGCACTTGGAGTGTCCCTTGAGTCGTTACTTATTATTTTTTATAGTTAGATAAAATGCTATACTTATAGTTTACTAACTGTTGCCCACGGCTTCGCTCGCGGTTCTTAAATGTATTACGCTCGTTATATTTTTGAGTGATATGCCCGAGTTAAAGTATTTTAGTAATTTGTAACATTTACCTACACAATCTTGATAATACTAGATACTAAATATTAATATTGTAGTTTGGAATGGACCAACGTTTCTCATTAAAATGATAATGAAAAAGAAATTATTATGAAGTAACTGTTTTTGAATTTTTTTAAACCTGAAATAGATTATTTTTATATTCTTTTTTTAGTATATTATATTATGAAATATTAATAAGGAGTATTCATAATCCGCTACAACACAATAAAATAAGTTGTTAATTATGTTAGTATTTATGCAACTGAGGGATGATTCTTCTCGTTATTATTCTTTAAATAGGTAGTCGTCACAAAACGAAGGGCAGAAACGCTTAGTATTCACTTAAACACCTTTAATTTTCGACTTAGCTTTAAAGCTGAAGAAGTTTCATAGAAACTGAATTCTTATTCTTTTTCCATTTCTTAATAACTCCATATATTTTGCTTTTCAAAAATATTTAACGTACAGACACGTTTTTTACTGTTTTTTGTGTTTAATTTAATTGTTTTGTATTTTTATATTTAAATATACAGATACAGATTGTAAGAGAATAAAGTATTAATTGATATAACTTTTTTAGAAGAGAGAATTTGTTTTTGTTTGTTTATAGTGCAATAAAGTAATCGTTTCATGAGATATAATAATGAAGACTGATAATGTAATTACGAGGTTAAGTGTGTTTATTACACAAAAAATAGTACATTTTTGTATAATAGTCACAAAAAGTAAACTGATAATAGCTTATTATCGTCGTCAAAGTTTTATTTTTCTGATATTCATTAT
Organism: Dione vanillae; assembly: GCA_037178615.1. Taxonomy (NCBI): domain Eukaryota; kingdom Metazoa; phylum Arthropoda; class Insecta; order Lepidoptera; family Nymphalidae; genus Dione; species Dione vanillae. The sequence continues at coordinate 216,208 of JAZFAU010000347.1, forward strand.
TCGCAAACATTCGCAGTAATTTTTGCAAATACAAATGTGTAAAAATGTGCTAATATTCGCGAATGTGAATATTCATTGCATATATATATATATATATATATATATATATATATATATATATATATATATATATATATATATATATATATATATATATATATATATATATATATATATATATATATATATATATATATATATATATATATATATATATATATATATATATATATATATATATATATATATATATATATATATATATATATATATATATATAATAAAAGGTTTTCTGTGCTTTTGTGGACTTGGAGAAGGCGTTTGACAGGGTTGTGAGAAAGAAGTTGTGGGAGATACTACCCCGGTACAATGTGAACGGACCCTTGCTGCAGGCTGTAAAATCTCTTTATAGAGATCACTCAGCCTGTGTGCGAGTAGGAGCCGACATGTCGCCTCGGTTTGGCATCCAATCGGGTGTCAAACAGGGTTGTGCCATGTCGGCTTGGTTGTTCAATTTGTATTTGGATAGCTGTCTCCAAGGACTGAAAGAAAGTGATATGGGTGTAAAAGTGGGTGACTTGAAGGTAAATTGCTTGCTGTACGCAGATGATGCAGTGCTTATTGCATCATCAGAAAGCGAGTTGCAGGCATTGGTCACCATTCTGAAAGACGGGTGTGAAACTAATGGTCTAAACCTGAGTGCAAGTAAGATAAAGGTTCTGGTATTTGAAAGAGACGAGGAAAGGACGGAATGCAAGATTTTCGTGAATGGAAAATTATTGGAACAAGTGAACGAAGTAGTATACTTGGGAAGTATGTTAAGTAGAGATGGTAGATACGAAATGGATGTGGAAAGACGTGTTGCTGCCGGTAACAGAACGAGCGGTGCCTTAGCTGCGTTGTTGAGACGGCAGAACGTCAGTGTCGCTGCACGTTTGGCCGTACACAATGCAGTTTTGGTTCCGACGCTGTTATATGGCAGTGAAACGTGGGTATTACAGAAGAAGAATGAAAGAAAGATGAATGCTGTGGAGATGCGATCTCTTCGAAGGATATGCGGAGTCAGCTTAGCTGACCGAATCCGCAACGAAGAGGTACACAGGATGGTAGGTACCAGCGAGGATGTCACAGTAAGAATGAAGAAGAACGTGCTCAGATGGTTTGGGCACGTCGAAAGAATGAATGACGAAAGAATGGTAAAAAAGATATATGATGGAAAAGTGAGTGGTAAGAGAGGTAAGGGGAGACCTCGGTTGACTTTCGAAAACACAGTATCGAAGATACTGAAGGAAGGTCACGTAAAAAGCATGAGGACTCCCCGGAGAGCATGCATGAAGAGGTTAATGACAGTGGACGAGGCGAAAGAGGTATGCAGGGACCGCAGCGTTTGGCGCTCCGTTCTCTCTGACTACCCCGCTAGGGATAGAGCGTGAAGCTATGTATGTATGTATATATATATATATATATATATATATATATATATATATATATATATATATATATATATATATATATATATATATATATATATATATATATATATATATATATATATATATATATATATATATATATATATATATATATATATATATATATATGTGAGGACCGTCGTGGCGCAGAGGCGCAACGTCTGCCTGTAACGCGACGGTTACTGGGTTCGATCCCCAGTCTCCAAAATATCATAATAAAATTCATTTCTCTATATAGCAACGAAGTGTTGAAAAGTCAGATCGCGAGATCTAGAGCAGAAAGATCTATTATTCGAGAAACTTTAATAACTAACTATATATATATATATATATATATATATATATATATATATATATATATATATATATATATATATATATATATATATAAATATATATATATATATATATATATATATATATATATATATATATACATATATATATATATATATATATATATATATATATATATATATATATATATATATATATATATATATATATATATATATATATATATATATATATATATATATATATATATATATATATATATATATATATATATATATATATATATATGTATATATATATATATATATATATATATATATATATATATATATATTTATATATATATATATATATATATATATATATATATATATATATATATATATATATATATATATATATATATATATATATATATATATATATATATATATATATATAATATATATATATATATATATATATATATATATATATATATATATATATATATATATATATATATATATATATATATATGCAATGAATATTCACATTCGCGAATATTAGCACATTTTTACACATTTGTATTTGCAAAAATTACTGCGAATGTTTGCGAATAATGAATATCAGAAAAATAAAACTTTGACGACGATAATAAGCTATTATCAGTTTACTTTTTGTGACTATTATACAAAAATGTACTATTTTTTGTGTAATAAACACACTTAACCTCGTAATTACATTATCAGTCTTCATTATTATATCTCATGAAACGATTACTTTATTGCACTATAAACAAACAAAAACAAATTCTCTCTTCTAAAAAAGTTATATCAATTAATACTTTATTCTCTTACAATCTGTATCTGTATATTTAAATATAAAGATACAAAACAATTAAATTAAACACAAAAAACAGTAAAAAACGTGTCTGTACGTTAAATATTTTGAAAAGCAAAATATATGGAGTTATTAAGAAATGGAAAAAGAATAAGAATTCAGTTTCTATGAAACTTCTTCAGCTTTAAAGCTAAGTCGAAAATTAAAGGTGTTTAAGTGAATACTAAGCGTTTCTGCCCTTCGTTTTGTGACGATTACCTATTTAAAGAATAATAACGAGAAGAATCATCCCTCAGTTGCATAAATACTAACATAATTAACAACTTATTTTATTGTGTTGTAGCGGATTATGAATACTCCTTATTAATATTTCATAATATAATATACTAAAAAAATAATATAAAAATAATCTATTTCAGGTTTAAAAAAATTCAAAACAGTTACTTCATAATAATTTCTTTTTCATTATCATTTTAATGAGAAACGTTGGTCCATTCCAAACTACAATATTAATATTTAGTATCTAGTATTATCAAGATTGTGTAGGTAAATGTTACAAATTACTAAAATACTTTAACTCGGGCATATCACTCAAAAATATAACGAGCGTAATACATTTAAGAACCGCGAGCGAAGCCGTGGGCAACAGTTAGTAAACTATAAGTATAGCATTTTATCTAACTATAAAAAATAATAAGTAACGACTCAAGGGACACTCCAAGTGCTATCTTGTAATATAATTGGCTCCAAAAATGTTCTCATTCGTATTTGCATTCGCGACTGTTGATATCACATATTCGCATTTGCATTCGCATTATAGTTTATTTTATACAAACATATACAATTCATTCGTCATTTTATAAAGTAACCTTAGCTAGGTTATAACAAGAATAGAGACAACTCAGTATGCAAGCCTCAATACATATTGCCTGATATAAATAAATATATATTTTTTTCAAGTGATTTAAAAACTACGTACTTGCTCACTAGAACCTGCCAGTTTCACTTAGAAGAATAAAAAAACAAAACTAATATCTTGTTTTATTTATTACACAACGTAAAAATACTTACGGCCTTATTCATAAAAAAATCTTATGGAACGTTTTAAGCATACTTTAGTTAAAACGCTCTATAGGCTTACAGAACGTTCGATAAATGTTTGTATTCATAAACGCTATATATATATATATATATATATATATATATATATATATATATATATATATATATATATATATATATATATATATATATATATATATATATGTATATGTATAAGTATATATATATATATATATATATATATATATATATATATATATATATATATATATATATATATATATATATATATATATATATGATATGTATATATATATATATATATATATATATATATATATATATATATATATATATATATATATATATATATATATATATATATATATATATATATATATATATATATATATATATATATATATATATATATATATATATATATATATATATATATATATATATATATATATATATATATATATATCTATATGTGAGGACCGTCGTGGCGCAGAGGCGCAACGTCTGCCTGTAACGCGACGGTTACTGGGTTCGATCCCCAGTCGGAGAAGATGGATTTTTCTATTTCCATTTTCTTCGCTCTGGCATCTAAGGCAAAGCGCGGCGTTGAGTTCCGCCACTCAACACGCAATGCCTCGAAAACGGCGGAAAGTGGGGACGGAGTAAGCAGGGACTAAGTAACGGAGTGTCTTAACACTAGGTTCTTATGGTTCCTGCAGTTCCCTCTGCCTACCCTGCCATGTGCGGGATAAAGCGTGAAGCTAAAAATATATATATATATATATATATATATATATATATATATATATATAATATATATATATATATATATATATATATATATATATATATATATATATATATATATATATATATATATATATATATATATATATATATATATATATATATATATATATATATATATATATATATATATATATATATATATATATATATATATATATATATATATATATATATATATATATATATATATATATATATATATATATATATATATATATATATATATATATATATACTAATTATACGCCAAACAACGCTTTAACAAGACTCATATTCTATGATTATTTTTTCAACTTTTATTGTATTGATTTTTTAACTTCTACTGTCAGTGTGACAGTAAAAATTAAATGTTTTAATACAATATAAATATGAAAAAAAAGCCAACTGAATAGAATTGAACTAATGACCACCATATTCAAAAACACATCGTCACCTGCTCAAATTTTTAATAACCTAACTGTATAAGCTACGTGTATATTAAATACGTATATATTTGGTTATCCGTAAACTACCCTTCCTTATTGCCAACACACAGGTGCATCTTGGTAGCAATCACTGAATTAGAGACTGCTAGTAGTTAGAATGACAATAGGTGTATGTGGAACTAAGAACGTTTGCGTTTATATATCTATGTATTGTACGCTATATTTACCACGTACTACTTACTATACTTTATACTTCCTTGTGCTAAGTACCTTAATAAAATAATTAGTCCATTTATGTTTTCTAATACAAAAACCCAAACTTAAGTTTTTATTTTATACATATAATATTGTTTTAAATATTACGAAAAATTATACACTGCTATATATTTATAGATATATTGTGCAAAAATTTAGCTTTGAAAATAATCGACAGTGATTCACTTTGTATATAGCAATTTAGAAAATAGGTAAATCTATTAGTAGTTTCTTGGCGGTCCTTAAAATATTGTTTTGTCTTGTCTTAAAGTGGAAATAAACATAATTGATTATTTCAAGTGGAAATCAAACTCACAATTCTTGCTACAATATGGGTGAATTTTTAGCTTATTTTTTCTTTCACTCAAAGTGCTCTCTTCTACGATCGTTAGTTAGTTATTAAAGTTTCTCGAATAATAGATCTTTCTGATCTAGATCTCGCAATCTGACTTTTCAACACTTTGTTGCTGTATAGAGAAATGAATTTTATTATGATGTTTTTAATTAATTTAATAATTTACTTGTTAGTCTATACTATACGTTCTTCGACTCGGTTCTTCTAGTAGGTACGTCATTCTTACCCTTGATCAAAAGTAGAGTCAGATCAGTACACCTCAAATATATAGTTATGACATTTTTGTAGCAAACTAGGTTTTACTCTTCTGTTTGTAATATTTTTTTTAATTCCGTAAGATTTGTTCTTTAAGAGTCTACTATAATAATTACTAGGGACTTATGGAACTTAAGTCTGAATATAAATAAAATATTCAAATGTTTACGAAAATTTGTCATAGAAAATAATATATATACATATAATAGAATACCTAACAAAAGTTACACTTTTCAAACAATGTTCCGAGTACCGGAGGTCAGTTTACACAGGTTGATGAATCGTCAGCTCTACTTCCACTCTATTGGATATTTGTGGACTGATATTACTGGAATAATATTTGTGCGATGATTTGTTTTATTTAGTTTAATGGAATTTGAAGGGTCCAAGATTGTATGTTCAGGACTATAAAAAATTAAGTGAGAAAGATTAACGTGAATTTGAATTATACATAAAAACATTGTAATTATAGAAAATAACAAGTTTTCAAGAAGGAAATACTATAATTTATATTTAAATAAAATATATTTGTGGACGTTAATTTTTTTTCTGACCCTACATTCACAATTTCTTTGACTAATTAACATCTTTATCGTTATATATCAAATTTGAGATATAAAATTATGTACATTTAAAAATTTAATCAAATTATTCACTTTTAGTACATTTAACATCTCACGTATAAATCATTGAAAACCTTATTTATCTCAATTCATACCTTAGTACGTGAACATAAAAACTGATGACGCCGTACAGGCCTGTACAAACAGCCAGATCCAAACTTGGACGCTTTGATTGTAGCATTTGCTTAGGTGACACATTCGTTTTAGTTCTCCGTTGCTAAGCATTAATTTCATTTTACATATTTTGCTCTTCTATATTTATTATAATAAAAATGATATATTCATATATTTACAAAAAAATGGTTATTATTTTCTTAAAAACAACCAAATCTTATTCTTCCGTATTTCGTTCTTCTGAAAAGAATAGAGCCACACGCATAAAAAGACAGAATGGAATAAGAAAAACTTTCGTGTCTTATATACAAACTTTGCCTTTATGATTAGCTATTATTCTTGGGTATTAACTTCGTTGTTAATACCCGAGAATAATATATAATAAAGGCAAAGTGTTATATACAAAATATATTTACTGTAAGAAGCCGTTGGGCGCATTCGGGTAGTGTTTGCTTGTAAAATAATGATTATTTATTTGATTCGTAGGCAATAAAATTACTTTTTTTATTTTGGTAACGTAATAATGTGTAACATATCTATTAAAGAATTTGTTTGTATAGCTACCAAAATCTATATATCTTTTTCTGATTTCTATGCTAGAGGTTGCCTAGAAGAGATCGCCTATGGTGATAAGGACGCCTTTACATCGCATTCGTTATATTTTTTTCACCGATTCGTTACATGTTTTCTTTACGTAGGTGTAATAAATTATCAAATAAATAAATAAGTACGTCACTCAACATGGAAAATCTTATTTCAAATCAGGCAAAAGGACATTACAGTATTTATTTATCAAAACATTTTATTCGCTATAGTTATGAGTGAGAATCGAACTCATAACTATCGCATTTACAGTTTGATGTTATGTCGATAAGTTTGTTTCTTTCTCTATTATTATACGTACGTGAAACACACTAATAAGTCTACAACATCATCGAAATAAAACAAAAGAAATTTTTAAGTGAGCTTAGCGAGCTATCTTGATTATGAAGCAATTTTAATGTAGAGTAAGAACGCATTATGCAATAAGTTTGACTTAAACAAGTTGCGGTTCTAAACTCTACATCGCACACAACTTTCATATTCAACTCTTTGAAAACAAAATCTTAATTTACACGAGTAATGAACTTACCGTCTCACGTTCCGTCATTTGTAGAAGTTATAAGACCATAATAAGCGTCGTGTAGAAATATCCAGCTTTAAGCTTTAAGTTAAAGTTTTGAATTAAAGTACAGAATAGTTTGTAGTTGTTGACGTTCTTTTAATTATGTGTTGTAAATTTAACACCGGGTATTATGGATTTAATTTTTTTATGGAAATAGTCTTTTAACGAAAAAGAAAATATTTGAATAGTGTAAGATATGTTTTTATTCTGATATAAGAAAATCATCATCATTACTCACTACAGTCATATAGCCCGTACCTTTTACTAAGATTTTCTACATATATTTTCAAATGACTTTTTTTCTTGGACGGTACTGAAAAGTAGAGTCATATGAACATATAACAATTTATTTCTCAGGAGTACAATCGTGTACAACTTCTCTATATTGTCAATAAGTTCATAAAGGTACAATATATTATATTAGGACTTAATTTTATTATAATAGGACCAAACAGTTATTTGTTTTATGACACATAATGCTAAAATAGTAACTAGAGGTAATTTTTGCTGTCAGGAAAATCAGGATGTAAACCTGACCACTAGGTTTCTGCCTTTCATAATGATCTTTAAGTTGCATTCCACAATATATTTTGTCATTGTTCTCGATACTTTGGGGATAAATCTGTCATGGTGACGTGTTATTGCTACAACTACATATTTAGAGATGCTATAGTAAATTTTCTAATTAACTGATCTTATATCCACTATAACAGTTGTTGCTGGCAACCTGAACAAATGTATTAAAAAATTCCACACTGTACTGTCATAAAATAAAGAATTTTAATAGTTTCTGTACATAAACTATTTGAAATCGTATTTTCTTTGAAACTTTGCGTTATCTTTCAAAGCTTCCATTGTTGGATACATCCTTCATACAAGTATGTAACAATGGAATGGAAAAATAAATCTTTTCGATCTGTTGTGAGCTATAACACTTAAAACTTTTCAAATTGTCTCTATAGAGAGAGTATAAATCATAAATTTTTATCATTGATCAATTATGTGAGTTTGTTATTTAAAAAAATGTGTCTTTTCACTCATTCATTTAAAAAGTACAATCTTTGCCTGTAAACGTGAAAGTTTATAAGTTTTAGGTTTGAATGTGTGAACATGCTTAAAGCTTTGCTTTTCTTAACGATTTTAAACAATGGACTTTCAATGGATTTGTTACTATCTAAATCTAATATACCTATGATATATTATACGACGTATCTTTCTTTTCAGGATAAGTCACAATATATTATGTCATTACAATACATTTCTTCTTACATTTTTCATAATAAATATTTCCCAAAACATTCAGTTATATAAAACAAAACACACAAGCTTAAAAGCTTACAAAAATCAATCATAGACATGTTTCCAGACCACTGAGCAAATCACACGGACCAGTGATAGCTCGAATATCGCTACGTCAGGTCTCAACGCTCAGGTTATTTTCTACAATGTCTTAAGATATAAAATTATTTTAAAACAATTTTTCATATGGGGAAACTTATAAAATCGCATCACGATTTTAACTAGCAAGCTCTGGAATGGAGTTTTAAGACACTCCGTTCCCCAGAAAGTCCGCGAAATATAGCTTGTCTTGTTTTTCCTCTAACAAATAAAATTAGAAAAGGTTTTATTAATCTGGGCATTGCGAAAATGTGGATACATCTGTTTTAGAGTCATATTTTTATTCTTTTCTTGACAGAACCATCGTAGTTGGGGTAGTTCTATATTGTGGAAATTATGCTCTTGGTTTCTACATGAATTGATTGGTCATATAGAGATAAGTAAATATCAAAATCAATTATTTTTATTTTATGGCGCAAATGAATTTTTCTCTTTTTAATTTTTTTATGCGACATTTAGTTTTACAACTGTCTGCTGTATACATCCTGTTAGAGGGCACATAACCTGAATATAAAGAGTCAAAACTATTTTTAAAGGGTCTTTTTAATAAAATTTATATTTTTATTAAAAAAGACCCTATAGACAAGTAGCTTAGTGTTATCAGTTAAATTGATTTGGTTTTCTAGATTTAAATACTATTTTGGTATTAGGTACATAATAAATATTTGTTTAATACAAATATTACACTACAAGTATTACTCAATATATTATTACTAATTATTATTCTTTACTCTGCCTTGCTTCACTCTATATCCTGCATATATAAGGATAGGCAGATGGAACATAGTGTTAAGACACTCTGTTCCTTACTTTCTGCCTTTTGAGTTATAGCATGTTCATCACCAAAGCTCATAACCGTGCTGTGGCTTGAAACTTGAGTTATTCTCCTCGAGTTCATACTCGAAGTCAACCCTTGTGCTTATAGTCACATGACTTTCATACTTGATAAATATATATCACCCTATTAACCCAGTGGAGGCTTAGGCCTAAGGTACAGACGTCACCACGTTAAGATTGTAATATAGACAGGCCCATCTCCTATATTACTAAGCTTGAGCGAAACGTGTCCTAAACTAATCTCATAAATATTTATAAAGACATTGTGTGTTGTTGACAAGTTTTTTAATATGATTTAACTTACATTAAATTGGGATATTTTATAATGGCTGTAATGTCAATTCATAAAAATAAATCAAATACGTAATTAATTCTTTTGTTATACATCAAAAACGAATGTGAAAATAATTTTAAAATAAGAGAAATATTTTAAAAACACTTTTTTCTCAGTATATTTCATCATATTATAACTGTTCAGGCGAGATGATGACACAATGTTTTTAAATATAATCTTAAAATGTGTAACCCAAAACCCTTTTTTAAATAAACCCAAGCAAGTAGCAACTAAGTGCGGTGAATATTTAAAATTTCCATAATAGAATAAGCGTAAATGAAATTACTTATATTTTTACAAAGAAAAGTAACGATACTTTCATTATTTTGAAAATATTGTTACTGAAAATAGAAAAACACTTTTACCGTAAAAATACTCCACGAATCTCCAATGACATAGTAAATAAAATATTTACGAGCGGCTCAATGCAATTTACTTAATCCGGCTGTCGGTACACTTTTTAAAGGCTTTTTTCATTACTGTTTCTGGGCATGTAAATGATTAATTGAAATATATGTGTATTTTTTTGATACATTTTTTTATTTATCTTTCTCTTTAATGGGACAATTGAATATTTTAATTTTTACTATAACAAATGAAGACGAAAGAAACTTTCATGAGTTCTGTATATCAAGATAAGTAACTAAGCCTGTCTGTCTGTCTTTTAACATCTTTTGTCTGAAATTGTTACATTGACAATAATTTGTTCTTTACAGTTTCTATACAGTGTTAAGACACTCTAATCTCCATGTTCAAAGAAAATTCTGAAAGAAAAACACACCGCACTGCATCTATCTACATTGTGAAATCTCAAAAAAAAATGCTCTGATAGTTACGATTGAAGTCACAATCGTAATAATGTATAAATTTAAACGCTGCCCTCCTGCGTGATGATCTCAATGTTGTTTAATACTCTGTAATTTTCTGCATAAAATATTTGAGCAAGTAAGGAAGTCTTTAACTCATTCTTTCTTATACTCGTAGCAGGGTAGACAGAGGTATGGATTTTTGTATATTTTTACGCGTACTTACAATTATACCTTTTAATATTACATATAATGTCTACGACGACAAATTGTAAGTGATTACTATTTTATTTATTGTTATAACATAAGTGACTTTGTATGTCTTTGTTGATTATAAAATACTTTAAACCTAAACCTAAACCGTAGGTAGAAGAAAGCTTATGTTAAGACACTCTATGACTCACTTTACTACTTTTTATCGAAATGAATTACGTAATAGCCATATACATATATGCATATAAATAACGCGAAATTTAACGCTGCGTGTTATTTACAGATCAGAGAAATAGGGTTAGACCATCCTAATTGGATAATTTAATCCTATATTGAACGAGATCAGGCCTAAAAGTTGTAAACAAACTTTATGATCTCTTACAATATTATACGTCTTCAAAGAGTTATATGGAGTGCTACAGGGTCTTTACTTCCTCCTAAGATCGGTCAAGGAGCAAGGTTAGAAGATTTTATAGACACCTTATTCATTTATTCGCTATTTACTTGTAACATAGAAAATGTCTTTACGGACTTTTATTAGTTCCCTAGCGAAGAAATCGGAGAGATTTTTATACATTTATTCAAAATGCATAAAAATCTCTCCGATTCTTTCGGAAGCTATGTATATATGTATGTATATATGACTGCGTGTATGTGTGTATGTATGTATGTATGTATGTATACAAATATAAAACATATGTTATAGCATTTTTTTTGAAATTTGAGGTAGTTTTATTTAGAAATATGTTATTTTTTTTCTTAATCCATCTAGATTTAGTTTATTTAAAGTAGTTTAGTGATAACTTTTGTTCTATTTAATATTAATCATGTGATATAAGTGATTTTCACGGTAAAAGACTTGACTAAAATATGAATCATCTCAGAATGAGTCATCTTACTTTACACCACAATTCCACATTAGCATCGTAAAAGCACACCTTACTACTATACGATAATGAAGATATGTTTTTCCAGATGCACGAAATATCATTAATTTTTAGAAAAAAGTATCAAAAATTTTATATATAATTGGCTAATTAATAATATTTAAGTACAATCTCAACGCCCTTAAGAGACCAAAACCATTTATAAATGTTAAATCTATGAAAAGAAAACTTAGTACAGGTTCCAACTCAATGAATGAAATAAAGTTTGAATGACAAAAACGCTTACCATAAAAACTTTTTGATGGCGTGGAACTTTTAATTATTTATACATTCTGGTATATAGTGAATATTGCCTTTTGATTTTGTGGACAGAACTGAATTTGGAAGTTATCTTAGAAAATTTTAAGTATATAATTGTTTTTGGATACCATAAATAAATTTCATAGAAAATTTTCTTAAATTCATTGAAATAAACCATTCATTCAGTAAGCATAAATAAATAAAAATCTCGAGCCACTTATTTAAGTACGAGGAAGGAAAGTTATAGAATGTAAAAAAGAAAACAACTTCTCCTGTAAAATTCTCTGCAGATAGACTGTTTTAATTTAAACTTAGTATTTTATATGAAACTTAAATATCGAGTTCAATAGCGCAAATTGAAAAGAGCCTCTCGCATATAATACAAGTATTGAGTTTTTTTTTTGAAATGGAATAAAAATACTTAAAGAAAACATATAAAAATTTGAACGCAGCGGGACTCGAACCCGCGCCCTCTTGCGAACCGTGCAAGCGCTCTCACCACTAAGCCATGCGTTCTACATCACGCCGCGTTGAAATTCTTATATGCTTTATATAACTTATTTCGTTTTTAGCATCTCTGTATGGAGATTTTTACAATCTTCCGCTACCCAAAGACCATTACAAAGAACAATCGCTTGGCGAGAGAGAATGCTATTTTTATTAAATATTTTAAATATTTTTAAAGTGTCCCTACAGAGATGCTAATAACGAAATAGGTGGTATAAAGCATATAAGAATTTCAACGCGGCGTGACGTAGAACGCATGGCTCAGCGGTGAGAGCGCTTGCACGGTTCGCAAGAGGGCGCGGTTTCGAGTTCCGCTGCGTTCATATTTTTACATGTTTTCTTTAAGTATTTTTTCTATCCTCAGTGTGGATTAACACTTTAAAATCATAAAAATAGGGAATAAATATATCTGTAATTACAATTTTTTTAGAAAATAAATAGTATTTCTATGCAAAAGCTGGGGGACAAGAATTATTTTTGATATATAGAGATTATGATACTATTATTTATGTCTTAATATAGAATGCGATGATATTGTAACGGTAAATTTGACAAAAGCTAGGTTTTCACATAAAACTGCATTTACATGTAACATGTCCAAAGAGTCGGACAGGTCAAGAGAGTCATAACACTGCAGTCAGAGTTCAGAACAATAGAATGCTCGGGAGTATTCTACACTGAAGGGACCAGCTAACACTGTATAACTTGACTTTAAAATATTTTTGACGGTATACGACAATTTACTTAAAACGATAGCGTCTTTGTGTTAGGTATAATATCTCGTTACATTAATAAATAACAATATAATATTGCAGTAACATTTGAACCTTATTACAGACGTAGCGCAGAGGTGTAAGCGTCTGCCTGTAAACGCGACGGTTTGAAGGTTCGATTTCCACACGGGGAAGATGGATTTTCCTATTTCCATTTTCTTTACTCTGGAAACTAAGCAACGCGCGGCGTTGAGTTCCGCCATTCAACACGCAATACCTCGAAAAAGGCGGAAAGCTGGGGATGGAAAAAGCAGGGTTAAGCATCGGATTGTCTTAACACTAGGTTCATCCCTCTGCCTATCCTGCAATATGTGGGATGAAGCGTGAAGCTATAAAAAAAAAAAAAAATTACCTCACATTAGCTTATTACCGTATATTTTCTTTTTTCAATTCGTCAGTATAAAACGTAAAAGTATTAAGCAGCCATAGTCTGTCATACAATGAAACTATAACTTACTTTAATACAAACGATTCTTACGAACTTAATGAAGCATATCCTACCAAAAATATATTATTTCATAAAAAGTATCCCAAAAGTATTTGACTTTGAAATTGATTAAAATCGCTAAAGCCCCTGTATAAGTTCTATAACACGAGAGGTCAGGCCGCTCAATACATAATGCAAAGCTTTTCGACGCCTGCTTGCTCTTATGTAGATCGTGCTATTGGTTTTACTGACGCTTGAAGACGGAGAATTAGCATATTGATGTTTGTACATCGATTTGTTTATTTATGTATGTATACACATATACCTTAAACTTTAATTAATAATAAACTATATATTTTTTACTGTTCTCAACAGTAAGTTTAATAAGGTAACAATAGGGTAAATAAGATAAGTATAGGTAAAAATAAATTAGCGCTAGCGGACTTATTCGTTACACACATTTTTCGCATTTTTTATATTTTTATATTGTTGGTAAGATAGCTGAATTCAAGTAAGTTTATTTTCCAAGTTGGAATATTTAATAATCGTGCATTATTAAATATTCTAACTTTACGAAGGCATTTGTAGCTCTTAATTTGCTCCCCCTACGTATAGGTTTTTTCTTCTATACAATAGAAAGCAAACATTTAGTAGTACAGAAACTGTTACTTATGCATGAATAATTACATATCTCCCAAGAAACACAAGTGAAAAGGCTATTATAAATATTTGTATAGATTACGTTCTTTATAATGCAACAAATAAAAAAAGTAAGAAAAATTTAAATAATCTATAATTACTGAAGATATTACAAAATCTGTGTATATATTTTTAGATAAAATTAATAACGTATCAGTATAATAAAGACCGTTTCAATAATAACGATAATTGATACGCACTTTATGAATTGGGGAAAGCAGAAACAAAATGTAATAAATAAATATGAAAATTGTTCTTTTGGATTTTCCTCATGATGTTTTAATTTGTTGCCATTAATCTCGTTTTGTAGTTTGAGCGTATAAAACATTGTATAAGATTTTTTTTTAAATAATTGAATTAGTTTATAATTGAATTTCGTTAACTTAAACACTATTTTTCAGCGTCAAATTATTTGGTCACAATTATAAAAGTTAAATAACCCAATGACAATTAAAGTCAATCAGTCAATAGTCAAGAAGCCAGTCTAGCGTAATGATGAATCTGATGGGCGCGAGTTCAAATTTAACTCTTGGGAAAAAAAATGCATATATAATAAATAATATATTATATTTTAGAGTAAATTCATATGCGGTTGAAGTAGGAGCGAGAGGTACTACTGCTATATGCAGCATTACATAGATTTTAAATAATGAATATTAATTGATTATTATCGGACAAGAGTCCAAATTATATGACTTTGATTTGACTTTGATCTTTGAACCTGAGTAACATTAATTATCAAATCTGAGTAATTATCAAATATTAACGCATCAATGAAGTGTCTGTTTGATGTCACTCTACTTAATTTAATTTAATTTCAAAACAAGCAATCCATTGTACGACATAGTTAGCAAAAAACTACATTTTATACAATATATTACAGTGTTACAATAATTTAGACTTGATAATTTCTATCTCTAATTCAAATCCTTGAATTTTCCAATACAATAAACATAATTGACATGTAAAATTAAGCATAAATTGTATTTATATATATGGGCGCAAATCAATATACATTTTATGATATTATTGTTAGAGAGTAATTAGTTGTGAAATTAATGTTTAATTATTCAAATCAGTAAAACCTATTTGTAATGTTAAGTTCTTTATAATATTAATTTCGAACATTAAACAGAAATGTCAGATGATAAACAAATAAAAGGGCTGAATTATGTATTTTTGATCTCTTCGCTCTGGAATCGCCAGCCCGCTATAAGAAATTTTTCTATAATCGGCTCGAATCAATGAATAAAGTAAAGTGAAGTGTAGTGCTAGTGTAGGAACTGTAGTATTTGTCTCGTAAATACTCGTAGTTTCCTCGTGCCTCATACACCAGCACGAGAGACCTGACTAGTGATAAGTGAATACACGACTAAATGACCGAATGATTGCCGAAGCGGGGTCCCCGTAGAGCGCAGGCGTCTCAATATGAGCAGCCGAAACGACGCGCCCCGAGTTCACTCCCGTTCGCGTCATCGAGCACCTCCAGATGTAAAGGTTGGGGAGTTGGAGGTGACCTTTCCTCCCCATACCCTTCATCCCCACGGACATGGATCTAACCCATTCCCCGACCTTGACAAACCCTCGGGACGGAGTATGCCACTAATTAGTCCTTTGCCTCTAACTCCTGCAGTGATTAGCTCGCAGCCGACTTATCGTGAACCTGGGCTCACAAACAAGGGTGAGTTTCTCGCCTCCTCGCATCACGATGTCTCAGCCCCGATGTCTCAACGACCCTCTAGGCCTGTTTCAAAGGATGTGTCTAGATCTAGGTGGTCCCCCACTGCACCTTCGTGCGTTGTTGATGAGACGTCGCCGCAGACCCAGCTATACAAAGATAGAATCCTGGTGGCCCAGCTAAGGCAGCGTAGACCCATGTCTCGCTCGTTACTGGACCACATTTCCCAGTTTCTGGACGACCGGGGCAAGGAGCTCGCACGTGCCCTCGCCTCGACAGTCGACGTTGTGATGACTGAGCAGATGCCACCAACAACGATGAGGAGACCAAGATCCAGTGATGAGACCCTGGACTTGGTTACACCGAAGCGGCATTGTACACAAACAAGTGCCTCTCGTGATCCCCGCCTTAGACAAAGTAATCAGCAGGAACTTTCTTCCACTCCTGCTGGTCCAGTGATTTCACAAATATCTACGAACGCCTTTGTGGATGCACTCAGGGGTGAGACCTCTAGCCACACGGAGCCATCTGGACCTGTCACCACTGCTATAGCTGCAGAACCCTCAGCCACTTCGCAGCCGAAAAATAAATTTCTTCCGCTTATTGTAGAGTCCTTTCCCAATTGGACTTTTCACTTCCGGAACCTGAAAGAGCATCTGGGCCATGCACCTAACGCCCGCCCCTTCAACCGTGGGGTGAGGTTCACGACGGCCTCTATATAATATCGCACCATCCAGAGGTATCTTTGCGAATTAGAAAGGAATGAGAGATTATCGTGGTTCTCGTATGCGCTTCCCTCTGAAATGAGTATTAAGATGGTCGTAAGGGGACTACCATCATCAACCGTCCCAAACCAAATAATTGAAGCTCTGGGTGAGCTTGGATACCAAGCTGAATACGTTCGGCCGATCCGAGCGAGAATGGGTCGGCCTGGATGTATCTTCTTTGTCGTCCTTGCTAATACCCCGAACCCAGTACCTGGCATATACGGTGTAACTGAGCTCCTAAGTAAGCCAGGTATAACAATAGAAGCATGGAGGGGCAAAAAAGGCCCAGCGCAGTATCATCGTTGCCAGGCCTTCCGGCACTCCAGCCACGGATGTCATCGTCGGGTAGCTTGTGTGAGATGTGGGGAAGAACATTTCGCACGAGATTGTCAACGCCACCTTGAAACCTCTACAACTTGTGCCAATTGCGGAGGTCCACACCCCGCTAATCACATTGCCTGCTCCCAGTTTAAAAGAGAGCTAAGGAACAAAAAGTCCGGCACTGTGGCTTTCACGGATAAGAAACCTGTAAGAGTGCGCAGCTCTAGCAAAACGGCCAAGCCTCAGGTCAGAAGCGAGACTAATATGGTTGCAGCAGAGGCACAATCAGCAACTCCAACCATAAGGGGAGGCTCCAAAATGAAGAGAAACATGAAATGTGGGAAGGGTAGAGGGAAGGGAGGGATGGTTCCTCCAGCCTTCCACCCACCTACTATTGAAAAGCGGAAAACAATTCAAAGCAGATAAGGAGTCTTGGCTTAATCGACCGTATGGGCAGAGGAATCATCAGAAGAGAATTCATGTGAAGGTGAAGAAAAAAAAGAGGAAAAGAAACAAAAAAAAAGAAAAATAAAAGTTTTAGGTAATTTCATGATTTGTATATTGGTGTTTTTGAGATAAGTTAAAGTTCTATTTTTTGTGTTCAATATCTTTCCTATGATGCTAGCTAGCCACCTCACGTATCCCAATCCTGGTCTTGTTGGCAATGTATCTACTACGTTAATACATCTCGCCATGAGAGATTATTATATACTGATTATGTCTCGATATGAGAGACGCTTGACAAGTTGGTTATCTCGATGTGAGAGATACCTTGAAGTTGGTTTGATCTCGAGATGGGTGATACGTTGGGTGTTGGCTAAAACTCGGAATGATTTGTAATGTAAAGCAGCGCAAGGGACGCGCTGGAGTCAGTATGGCCGTCTGGGCGCAAATCCATATACATTTTATGATTTTATTGTTAGAAAGTAATTAGTTGTGAAAATAATGTTTAATTATTCAAATCAGTAAAACCTATTTGTTAAGTTCTTTATATTAATTTCGAATATTAAACAGAAATATCAGATGATAAATAAATAAAAGGATTGAATTATGTATTTTTGATCTCTTCTGTACTAGAATGTACACTTTGGCGCCACGTAGAGACGTTTCCTCGCTGTGCGTTCTCTACCGTTTATACCATGGGGAGTGTTCTGGAGAACTTTTTGATCTGGTGCCTGCCGCTATATTCTCCAACCGCACAGTACGACACAAATTAAGATATCATCCCCACCATCTGGACACGTGGAACTCTTCTACTGTGCGGTTCCGTAGGAACTTTTTCCACGCACCACGCTAATGTGGAATTGCCTACCTGCGGCAGTGTTTCCTGATCGATACGACATGGGTACCTTCAAAAAGCGCGTCTACGTCCACCTTAAAGGCCGGCAACGCTCTTGTAACACCTCTGCTGTTACACAGGGCCGTGGGCGTCGGTGATCACTTACCATTAGGTGACGCGACCGCTGGTTTGCCTTGTCCTTCCCATAAAAAAAAAAGAGAATAAACCTATTGCTACCACTCTGTTATTTTATTCTGAAAAATGGACTCTGAACAACGAAACCCTGGCCTGGCGCCGATATATACGTTCAAGAAAAGGAAAATTTATTTCTACGACAGTTAAATATGTGTTTTCTGAACGCCTAATAAGTTAAAAATATCACAAAATACTGTTGGTTAAACTGAAATAGATAAAGTTTCTTGCAAAATGTCAACTAATACTCCAAAGAATATTGTTTGCAGAAACAACTTGGAATTCCCTTGGCCTTAGCTAAGTTCGTGCACACTTACGACTTGCTGTGTTCTTATATTGGTACAATTATGTTGGTAATTGTAAATATAAATAAAAAATTGTATATTGTATTAATTAAGTAAATAATTGCGGTTATTAACAATTAATGATGTTTTAAAGTAACTCATATAAAGACATTTTACATGTAGAAATTCTAAGTATAGTTTTATGTAGTGTAGTACAAAAAAAATATATTAATTTTGATTTTTTTCTATTTTTCTATTAAGTGAAACTGGCAGATTCTGGCGGGCGAAGCAAGTACCTATATTATTTGATTATATTTATTCATATCAATCAAAATGCATTGAGTTTGACTTGCATACTGAGGTGTCTCTACTATTGTTATAGAGTTAGGTTACTTAAATAAATGGCAGTTTGTACGTATTTTGTTTAAAATAAACTATGAATATATGTTCATAATAGCTTTTTCTGTTGTTAATTTGAATTGAGAGGAAGATTATTCTTGGCTTAAAATTATTTAAAGACTATACGATAAGAATACTTGATGTTATTTATAGTTCATAACTTCATTCTATAGAAAAACAGTCTTAATACGCGAACGGATTTTTACCCTTTGTCTAAGTACGAAATCTTAAAAATAAGGCTATTAGTTTGCACAGTATCTATGTGATATTGTAAGAATCTACACTTTATAATAGAGGAAGCTAAACATCTATAGTTTGTTGTCATTTTATTTGTCGCATACCTACAGAACGCCATCCTTCAGAATAAACAATCCATCATGAGCATTACTGGAACTTTCTCCTGAAAAAAACGAGTGTGAGATAAAAATGAGAAATATTTTTATTGTTAGAATATTCAAAAAGTTGTGCGGATCGATATTTCGAATTACTTTTAATAGAGACTTCTTATCGGCGTATATAATAAGTAATTATATACTATATAGTGACGTAATATGGCTAATTTAATTTGATCCTCACTCGAAGAAATTAATATTATTTTTTTTGTAGTGATTGAAATTTGTGTCAAATGTATTTCAATTTTAATTCAATGTTAAAATATTGTTCAGAATAATTTTTAAGTATAATAGGAGACACGTAAGATACATAAAGCAAATAGCTTTATTTAATTCAAATCAATATCGTCTTGTTGTAAGTGGATAAGTGATATAGAAATAAATTTTGAAAAAAGAATACATTTTATAACAAAATATATTTTTAAGATCAATCCCAAATAAACGTTGAATTTTTGAAGAATTCAAGTTCAAATTTGTTTTACTAAATATTGTAGTTACAATTTTTGGTAAAACAGTTACTTGTAATAAGAGTATTATTTCACTCGAACGACCCTTCTTTAATTTATTTTTGAAACAAATGGCACATTGTAAATTATACTTAAGTTAAAAAATAGTTGGAGCTTAAGTTGAATATATATTTTATTTAAATATAGGCGATATTAGTGGGTAAACCTAATCAAGGCTGTTAAAAGTTGTAATTGTTACAAAAGATATAGCGTCTGTCTGTAAACACGACGGCTTGTAGATTCGATTGGGCATATCGCTGTGTTGATATCTGACACTTAACATGCGATACTCCGAAAGCAGGAAAATGGTAAACGGAGTGTCTTAACTAGTGATATATATTTATATAACTTATGATATATAGTTAAGTTATATTTATTTAAAAATTTTCTTTTTTTTTTTTTTTGGAAGAGGTCACATAAAAGAAAGGCCTTTTTATTGAACTTTATAAATTTATTCTCAGTAAATAACCATTGTATAGTATCATTTTGTATTATAACTCATCACACTCTGCTGTGGGCTTTATGGAAAACAACATGAAAATAGTGCAAGGCAAATAGACTCTACATTCGCAAATTGTAACTATATATCAATTGAAATAATATTTCATGTTGTCGGCAAATCCGTTGACACCAACTCCAATACACTATTTTAGCGTCACGTGTTTGATGAACGCTCATCGTAAATGTCGGTTTCTAGTAGTAGAGACAATTGAAATAAATTGAAGTGGATTCTTTCAGATGGCCTTTTGCTGGAACATAGCGTTTGGATTACTTAGTCTACATATTTGAGAATGTCGAAACTTTTGCAAAAACTACATAACATTTTTACTAGTGGTTATTAAATTTTTTTGATAATTTATATGCTTATTATTATTTTTTATATAGATTTAAAGAACCAAATAATTTATCAAACCAGTTTATATACTCGTATATATACAATTTTATCGTGTGTGATGAGAAAATAAATCGTAGCGAAAAGATTCCGCTTTTTCATACCAATGCTCTTGTCGGAAAAATTACGGGGGTCTTAAGGCCGATGAAAATTATTCGGAAACGAATAACGTTACGTTTGATTTATATTGGTGAATTGAATTTCCTTTTATAATTAAACTGGCGAGCTGCCCAGACTTTGGATAGGTTATTTTAGCTTTTTTTCGACTCACGCTGTATTCCGAAAATAAATAATAATAATAATTCCTGTTATTTACAGAATACAGCTTAAATCAAGCTAGTCTATCTAGTATCTAGTGCTATGACAGCTGTCCTTCGCTATTTACGTTTGGAGAAAGAGCGTATTAAGTGACAGTACTCAATGCCGAGCTTTGTCTTTTTACGAATTTCAGTGTAATATAGAAGAATCAATTTCTCATTGTGAATCGAACCCAGAACCGCTGAGTTATAGTCTGATATTGATTTAGATATTAAGACAAAATAACTTTTTTCCTTTCTACCTGTCTTGAGGCTTTTTATTAATTAATTAATTTATTTATTAATTAAGTATCAAAATTAATAAAGGCAATACGTGGAATTAATTATACATATATTTCACAATGCCCAGCCTAAAGGTAAATTCATCACATATAGCTTTTAAATCCGTAGTAACAACCTCCAGGCTAATTTTTAGATAGTTTTTCACCGTTTACGAGATAGTTCATACGAAATAAAAGTATACAATATTATTTTTCAATAAAATAAATAAAAAATATTTTCAGTACAAATTTGCACCAGCTATAATTAACTGAAACTAAAGTAACATGGTCATATTTCATATCGCTTTTTAAAAACATTTTAAAAGCAAAAAGCAATATATAGTTATTAATAATTGTTTAGTCTGAAATATTATGTTTTGTTTTCATTCATTACTCACTGCATTAATTTCATTAGTTTACACGGTTTTTATACCCCAGCTGAAAGTTGTACATAATTTTAGTATTAATACAAAAAAGATTAAAAATGACTAAGTTTTGCCTTCTTTTTATAACTATTTAAGTCAATTTCTCTTATAATGGACCAACAATAATCGCCTAACATGTTTTCATTTCAAAATCCTTGATGTCGAGCTTCAAAAACCTGTAAATCTTGGTGGAAACGTTTCTCTTGCTCGTCATTCTTACTTCCTAAGTTTTAGGGAAAAGATTCAGATGCGAGTGTAGAAAATGAATCTTGACATGCTCCCTCCCATCTGGTGAAAATTTTTCAATAAATCGTCTTTGTAATTTTTACTTTTTTATTACCAAAAAAAACCTCCACAGCCATTTTGAATGATTTCCAAGCAGATTTTTCATTAACAGATAAAAGGCTTTCAAACTGAGAATCGTTCATAATTTTACGAATTTGTGGACCAACAAATATACCCTCTTATACTTTTTCCTTTGTAATATTTGGAAAGATTTTTTGTAAACACCGCATAGCATCACTGGTTTTGTCAAGTGACTTCACAAAATTTTTCATGAGAACCAATTTGATGTGTTAAGAGGGTAGAGTGATGTTATTTGGATCTACCAACAGCTCGGGCTTAATGTTCATTTTGCCCGGAATATACTCATTTCAAATAAGCCATTCTTTTGTAATATACTTATATTGTCTCGCTCTATTGTCCCACAAACAAAGGAAATAACAGTATTTTGTGTAACCACCCTGCAATTCCAATAACATACCGATGACCTTGAGATCCTCACCTACTTTCCATTGATGTTCTTTATACTTTATTAAATTAATTAAAATACTCATTGTTTCATAGCTTTCTTTGCAACTCACTGCGTATCCTATTAGTATAGACGGTTTCTTATTTCCGTTATGCAATAAAACAGCTTTTAGACTATATTTCAAAGAGTCTATGAATAAGCGCTACTCTGTTTTATCATAAATTTGATTTATTTCTTCAAAATGTCCCGGAATATTAGCACAATAACAATATTTACCTTATTTTTTGAAAAAAATCCGCGTAAACTTTGCTGCTGTTTCTGAAAAGCGTAACTTTTGTGTCTGGTCGTAATAATTTCCACTGTTTTAAGCGGGAACCAAGAAGCTCTGCTTTGGATCTTGATAATTGTAAATCTCGTATAAGATCATTTAATTCGGCTTGGTTAATCAAATGTGGAGTGTTTTCTTGCAGTGAGAGTTCGTCAGAATCACTAGAAATCGATTTGAATTCAACATCACTTTCTTTGTCATCTATTAAACTTGCACTTGAATTACCTGGACAAACTGGATGTGGTAGATCTTTTGAATATAAAATAGGCTTCGTAACAGATGGAATTTTGAAATACTTGCCTAATACTTAAAGAAAACATATAAAAATTTGAACGCAGCGGGACTCGAAACCGCGCCCTCCTGCGAACCGTGCAGGCGCTCTCACCACTGAGCCATGCGTTCTACATCACGCCGCGTTGAAATTCTTATATGCTTTTATACAACTTATATCGTTGTTAGCATCTCTGTAGGGAGATTTTTACAAATTTCCGCTACCCAAAGACCATTACAAAGAAAAATTCTCAGTGGTGAGAGCGCCTGCACGGTTCGCAGGAGGGCGCGGGTTCGAGTCCCGCTGCGTTCAAAATTTTTATATGTTTTCTTTAAGTATTTTTCTATACTCAGTGTGGATTAACACTTTAAAAATCATAAAAATACTTTCCTTATTTTTTTATTATATCCCAATATCTTCGTAACACAAAAGTAACAATCTTTTTCATGATTATTAGGTTCTTTCCATAACATTGGTGAACCAAATGGAAGGTAAACGTTCTCTCCTGATGACCACCGAAGTAAGACAATTCTACAGCTTTTGCAAAACATATGAGGGACCCATTCTTTATCTTGACTTGCATCAGAAAATCTAAAATAATGAAAATATGCATTTTTAACGAATTTACAACGAGTCTTCTTTTTTAATATATAAATTGTCCAGAAATATAACAAAAACGATCAAAAATTTGTTTACATTTTCTATTCGACATTTAAAATCAATCCAAAACGAGATACTGGTTTTTTCAACTGAATGAAAAAACAATAAACTGTCGTCACCATGTTAAGTAGTTAAAAATACACTTGACGGTAGGAAGAAATTGTGACGTGATGAAATATTTCCTTTAACACTTTTAGTTTTATGGAAGGTAGACTAACATATTTATATATATTTATTTCAGGGTATAAAAAAGTTAAATTTTGTAAACTAGTATCAATACATTGTAAACACACCTCAATTTAAGCAAAAATGTAGAGTCAGAAAACAAGAACTTTTATACACTTCGTTATCATTCGTTTATTATATTTCTGTTTACAAACTTGGACCACTCATACAAAGAGAGCGAACCGAGCGTCGAAAAGCCTCCTACATAATGCATTGTGCGATCTTTGAACTCAGGATTAAAGGACGGGTTTATTTAGAATTTTCCGTCATTTTCACGTTTTATCGCTTGGACTCTTTAAGCTATTCTAATGCAACTCGCTTATTTTATTCTTTAGTGATAAAGTGTTTAGCATTGAAGAAAATGCTAGTAATGGCTGTATTTTTTTAACTATAACATATACCTTAACAAAACCTAACGCGTTTACAGACAGACGCAAGGTGTTTTCGCCACGATGATATTATAATTTTTAAATTGATATTTCTATACACAGTTGTACTAGACTTAGTGTTATCTGGTAGTTCTTCAGAAATCAGCTTTACAAACTATATGCAATAGAGCTTTTTAAAATATGGTATAATGTGTTTAATTTTTTATAATTTCATATGATTATTATTATTGATATTATAATGCAGTTTTTTGGGGGTTTCAATATTTTTTTTAAATTTATAATTTCCAATTAACGCATAACGCTTCATGTCTTGCGAGGTAGCCGGGATGGATAATCGCTCAATACAAATCTCCTTCATATCACTCACCTCTCCACACATGTCCTCTTGCTTTTCAATTTTATGCTTTCCTCAAGGTCCCGTAAACCTTCTTTCTATCTTTTACACTGTATTATCAAAGATCACCAAGATACTTGAATATTATAATGTTAATGGACCCAGAGGTAATCTTAGAGTAACGATTTTGTATTACAATATACTTAGGAAAGTTATATCTAAAAAAATGAACCTGCGAACCGTGAACCAGGAGGGCGCGGGTTCGAGTCCCGCTGCGTTCAAATTTTTATATGTTTTCTTTAAGTATTTTTTCTATCCTCAGTGTGGATTAACACTTTAAAAATCATCAAAAATAAGTTATATCTATTTATGCAATCTTACAAAATTAATAAATAGAAAATAGAATTTTGCTAAAAAATCAAATGTTTTTTGTGGTCATGGGCTCCTACTAGATGGTCCCTTGAACCCTATTGATTTATACGGTCTCATGTTAATAAAGGCAAAAAGCTCATATACTTTTTTCTTTTTAAAAAAATGTGCACACCTATAAACACAACGTTATCAACGTTTGATACTTTCAATGTATAATCACAAAAAATATATGCTTAAAGTAAAATAGAGAAATTTTTTTTAAATTAAATCGACAAAGAGAGATTATGGATGAAAGCTTATTCTTATTTATAATTTATAGAGAATGTTCATAAATGATGTTAAATGTTTTATTACCGCCATTCAAAGCAACTGGCGTCTTTATATTACAACGTGTTTTAGACTTGGAGTATTGTTTATGATATTTTAATGAGCAAACAATATAGTTTTGTTGAATTTACTTCTTAGTAAATATTATTAGGATTACATTTCGAGTTACAAGATTTTTAATCATATAATAATTTAACGAATTATATTATACACAATACCATCACATCAATTTGTAAATCAATACTAAGCTTCACCAAATTAATTGACATAATCAAATGCAATTCTCATGAAAATCTTGAATTTCAGCAACAATCATACTTGGTTTAACATCAAACGAAAACCTAATCTCTCACGAACTGATTGAGTTTAAACTATATGTGGAAATGTCTGAACTTTATGGTACAAAGCGTTATAATTACTTTACAATCTTATTAGTATTCCTGTCTTGAAGGCAGTTGTGGGACCAGACAGTTATTGCTATGTGATAGTAAAAGAAAATCGTTTTGTATGAAACAAATTTAATGTATACTTTAAAAATAGATTTAGTTAGTGTAGGTTTTAACATGATGTGTAACATGGGTGATATATATTCTTGAACGCAGCGGGATATGAAGAGAGCGCCTCTTGCGAAACCCGCAAGTGCTCTGACCACTGCCATGCGTTCTTCATCACACCGCGTCCAAATTCTTACATAGAGCACTTGTACGGTTCGTAAAATGTAGTTCAATTAGAACATTTTCTGACTAAGGTAATGATATTTATGTAGAAAATTATGTCAAGATTATATTTAAAATGTATCTTATGGTGAGGTACCTGGCAAGAGGAAAGCAGCGATGTGAATTATAATTATATTAATAATCTATATAACTTTTAATGAAATTTTGCCAGCTAAGATATATATTGCAAGATGATTTTACTTCAGTGCTCATACTTTAATTCATTATAATTAATTCGAATTAGCAATCCAAATTTAGGGTTTAACAAATTATTTCCCAAAGGTTTCGAGCAATGTGTTCGATTTTATATAATCTTGAATTGAGTTTCAGCTTCCATTTCCATAATTAGTAATATATATGGTAAAAAATCTCAAAAACAGCTTATATTAATCGAATATTTAAATATTTTGTTTATTTTTAAAAAGAAAAGTAAAATTATTAATTTATCAGCGTCTTTCAGCAAACTTGACGGTTTGTGAGTGCGATTACCGTTTAGGGACAGTTAAATTTTTTTTTGTTTGGTAACAAAACAAAGCGCGGTGTCGAATTTCACCCCTTAACGTGCAAAGTCTCAGATGTGGAAAACTAAGAATAGAATATCGTAATACTAGGTTTCCTACGTGCGGGACATGGCGTGAAGCTAAAAATAATGTATTAAATTTTATTATTAATTTTTATTATACGCGTCCTACTTGTAATAGTAAATTATGAGGCGTGTAGCGATATGGCTTAGTATATATAGGCAATAAAAACAGAAAAGCAAATTGGTCTTACTTGTAAAACACTCTTTACAAAAGGTTTCTTAAACTTTTTGTCACTACAAGTTTCCTTAGATTGTTGACAGGTAAAGACAAATATCGCTGACGTTAGCGCGTTGTTGAGCTCCGCTACTCAAGCCACAATGATTTAACGTGGAGTCAAAACGAATCATCGTTATCAAGTTACAAACCTTTTAATAATCAACCAACAAAGCCTTATTAGAAAATCCAATATTTTATAACCGAAGTTTGTTTATTATTTTTAAATATTATAAGTCCGTCTGATGTAGGTTCATCGTAAGTATTTGTCACCTAAGGCAGCATTAAGATATATTGCTCATTTAAAGTACATAGCAGCTTAAGTTAAGTAAGAGAAACAGAATTTTATGAATTTGCCGTGTTCCTAGTGTTCTAGGTAGAGAAGCTCAGGGCAGTGCTCAAAACAGGAATAAGGGCTTTGAAATATGCTCTTGCGTTTACTTCCACTGTCCAAACATAACCAAAACTATACTAAATATGTTTATACCCGAAGTACATTCTTGAAACTACTTACTTATAGTTTCAGACAGCTTGACTTGCCTTTAAGCAAACTAAATATAAAATATTTATAGAGATATTGTCAATTAACACTAAATCTATCGTGAGTGGTAAGTTCGTTAATAATTTTTAGGTATTTGTTTACTCTGAATTTAAGATATCTAACGATATTTGAGTCTAGTGGAACTATTAATTTTACCGGAAAAAAATATTAGTTATTTGATACTACGGATAGCAGTCCAAAGTGTTTGTTGTAATCTATTTAAATACAAAATATTTTTGGATTTGTTTTAAAAATCATTATAAAAAAATATAATAAAAGTAAATTGTTGCAAAATGAAAATTACTAAATATATATTTCTGGCTACAAATAGAAAATACATTAAATCAAAATCACTTACTAAAGCAAAATTTGTTCTCACATTGCATTATCAAAGAAGAGTGATTAACCACTCAATTACTTCATGCATTTATATTATATATATTTATATTATATATATATAGAGAGCCACTTACTGAAAATTGCCGCCTGTTGTACCATCTTAAATATTATGAGCTGGTTGTATAGTTTTTGTCTGTTTGATGCAAAATATAGAATATTTTATATTTACTTACTTTACTTAAGTGCTGTGTGTGTATTAATAATTATAATTTTATTTTATTAATGTAGCTGAGTTATTCTACAAAGCTTCAAACTTTTGCACTATAGGATATCCAAACGTATCGATACGAAATAAATTAATATCATTTACAAATTATGATATGAACTTACATCAGCACTAAACTATGGTATTTTAATATCAGTTACACCGGGATGTGAACAGAATTACCATTTAATTATTAAAGTAATAATTAATTTAATCAAATTTTTCATTTATTTTCTCGATATTCTCGATAAAATAACCAAATATATAAATATAATCGAAACATATAAATAGCTCTATCTCTCAGTAGAACTCAATCGGTTCAGGGTTTAATGTATTGTCTTTATATACATGCTTTGCTTTGTGAGATTTACTTTCATTTGTTCTTATAGTATAGAATATTTTGTTAAAAAATAGTCTTTTTACGTTAATGTTTACATTTCTGCTACGTTTGAAGACCCCAGAAGTGTCATAGAAAAAAAGATATAATACTTACAATAAAGAAATTTGCCAAATAATAGTCTATTATAATTATTAATTTTTATTAATTACAGCTTAATGTACAATTAATGGCAAGTAATCGGATTAATAGAATACGTTGTTGGGAATTAGATATCTAAATAGGATAAATGTATACAATGCAAAATACAAACTAACATATTATATGTATAATTTTATTTAATTTTTTTTACCACCTTGACCACTCTCCAAAATCCACACCATTTTGCTACTAGAAAGGTAGGCTATATTTAAAAATAGATTGTTATTAAAATGTCGATCAAAGTTGTAACGAACTATAAGAAATTTTCGTAGTCTTCATTGGTGTCGTAACCTTATGATGCACTTTTTTCCTCATTCTTCAATTTTTAAGATATTGCGTGTTAAGTAGTGGAACTCTGGTGCGGTACTAAGTTCTACCAATCTACACTCGACTTTCTCCACTCCACTGATCTAACAGACACATAAAAAGGAATATCATTGGTATGGAATGATATTAAAATTTTGTCAGTAATTTCAATAATATTGTAAATAATACCAAAAACATTTATTTTTTACTTTATATCTAACATATACCGTTCCCTAATTCCTTTACAACGCTCTAATAAATTTAATTACATTCCGTAACCTATATTGAAAGGTTTTACAGGAAAAACATTAAACGGAACGTTTCCGTCGGCGAGTTAGTCAACTAATTTGCAAACTTTTATTCACCTGTTCTGAACGACCCTATTCCCCTCGCGGTTTTGTGCGGCAAAATTGTGTACCCATACAAACATAATTTGTGATTTATAATATGTCAAAGAACAACATAAATACCTAAAAGGAAAAATATTGGGTCATGGGACAATGACGAGCAATAAAATAATGAAAGGTGGCGAGATATAGAACTAACTTCGTTAATCTTCGATGCGCCTTCGCTTAAACGTATTTGTTCTTGTAAAACGATCACTCTTATAAATTACTCTGTGTTTCTATATTACTACATAGTTATGAAAAGTTTATTTGTTTAATCGAGTTACAGGAACTACAGGATTTATGGAACTTCATTTTTTTGGATATTTTGGACTTTTTGGGTTTGCATTTTTTGGACAGTCCATATATCTAGCGAATCTACATCTCTAATTCTCCAAGTAAAAAGGGTTTAACTTCGTTATTATTGTTATAAGATCAAATATCTATTTTTCATTGAACTACTAATAGGTACTTAGAAGTATTACTTTATAATGCAAAACGGTAGAATAATTTACATTCATACTCTTTATTTCAATGTTCTCTATAATGGTTTCTCTTAAGCCGTAAATTATACTTTACAATTGAGTTTCAAAGCTAAATAAATTATAATTTAGGCAAAATTGGGCCTAATATAAAAGACAACACAATAGTGGCATAATTTAGTTTATTACATTCTTTAAGTCGTGACTTTTGTCGTATTATCCACTTTATTTATAATAAACAAATTTAGGATTAAATACTTAAATCAAAACACAATAAAGAAAATATTGTCATTAGTGTTTCCTTTAAGTATTCCATGTTACTCGGAATGTAAACATTTCCCGAGTGTTGTAGAGACTCATAATTCCTAGAAGTCTCTTGTATTCTTTAAAGGAATTAAAACAAAATTTTAATTAATTAAAAAACTTAAGCGTTTCCATTAGGCCACGATTTATAGGATCTTTAAACTTCGGAAGATGATTTCTGTAGAGTAAGCGTGCTCGAAGGACCAAGTTCTTTTTGATAACTTGTAACGTCTAATGAATATTTATATTTTTATTGTGTATTAATAAATTATTTAATCTACTCAAATTGGCACACATTTAACTCCAGTTATTGTTATTAGTTTAGATGAAATTGTCATATTTTTAATCTAGTACTAAAAATTTACCTTATAAATGTTGTTAGTAAAGTAAGAACAAACTTTATTTGATCAGTAAATTATAATACATTAAGTCTAGAGTAATAGATAAACATATTCAGATAAACATAATATATATCTCATTAATATATTTTCATAGTAGATATATTTGTAATAAACATATAGAATGAACATTTAAAGAAATTTCTCCTGTACTGAACGATGGATGTTTAAAATCAACTTTGAGTTTTGTTTGCAATTAGAGTATCCGAGTTTAACTTTCTTTACTTCCAAAATATGATATATCTTGATATATATCGTATATGAATTTAATGTATAGTTCTAACAAGAACATTACATATTCAATTACTGTTTTCTTTATTAGAACTAAAAATATAAAATTAAAGACAACTTTATTATTTCTAAATGAAACAAAATATAAATTCATAATTTTTCTTCATATTTCTGTCTATTCGTTCAAGTTAACTTGTATTTTTCACGTAAATCGAAATTCCTATACAAATTAAATAACTTTTTAAAATAATAATTTGACGTTATTTAGTACATTATTTAAAGTTATTCAAAAGCATCTTCAATTTTCTATATAAAATTCACACAGTATAAAACACACCGAAATGTAATTCCACATCTCTAGGCAATTAAGATTCTTAGTAGCAGCACGTATGGTATCAAGTAGACGGGAATGGCTCGCCAAAGTTCCTTAACTCCCTCGGAGATAACGATTTATAACGTAACATCTGATGCATATCACGTTGCACTTTACTTAAACGATTCTTCCACTGTTTATTTGTTTAAGTTGTTCTTATCATATTTCTATTTGATTTTTCATGTTCTTTTACCTTTTTTTTATCAATAATTGTGAATCTCGCGTTGAATTTAACCATCCATCATGGTCTCAGCACAAGTGTAAGTAGTTCATAACCAGGTAGTTTTATATATTGTAATAGTACAGTGTGCGGATTTGCCCATGATGGGTTCCGACAACCGAGTAATAACAAATGGGCTTGCATATAATTAATAATTAATAATATAGCATATAAATACTAGTTATGTATACAATAAAAAAAAATATTAATAAAACATGAAGACCGTCGTCGTGGCGCAGAGGCGTAAGCGTGTAGACGTTTATAAGCGCGTGTATAAGCTCGATTACAGGTAGCTGTAAACGTGATGATTTGTGGGTTCCGTTTCCTCTCGAGGAATATGGATTTTTCTATTTTCATTTTCTTCGCACTGGAAACAAGGCAAAGCAAACTAAGCAACACGCAATACCTCGAAAAAGGCAGAAAGCAGGGAAAAACAACGGAGTGCAGCGCAGTGCAATTCCTGCAGTTCCCTCTGCCTACCCTGCCATATGCGGGTTACACGTGAAGACAAAAATATAGTATCGGTTAAGTTGTAATGAACTACAAGAGCTTTTATACCAAGTTACTTGTTGCTACGGAACTCTCTTTAACGAATCCGAATCACACTGTGACATTATGAAATTATATTTCTTTATTAAATATATAAAGAATGAAAAAAAAATATAAGAATATTATAAAATCTAATACATTTTGTCCTTTAGCACAATTTTATATGTCATTTCTATATTTTTCTAGAAATATAAACAATATATATACACCTCCCCAAGCGCTTTAGAAAGGCGCTTAAACTCAAGCGATCATTCTTCACGGGATAGAAATAGAGTGCGCTCTTGGGACAAACAGCTTTTATGTGCAACTTGTATTTCTACAATATTTATAGAAGTACATGGTTGTAATAAATGAAGATAATATGTTTTTATTTATTATTTATAGGATTTATTTCTCTCGTCTTTTGCTTTATGTGGGATATTGCTCTCTGAAATATCCCATATAAAGCTCCCGTATTAAACTTTTGGGATTTGAGGCAACTTTTGTACTAAAATGTTATTTTTGCAGGGTTTCTTCACAGATGGAATCGTTTTTAATTTTCGTTTCACGTTATATACGTTTTGGCGATGAGTTTATCTAGCGTATAGCTAAAATAAAAGTTTTTTCTTTTCTATAACACAGCATATATGTTTAAGAAGATCTGATCTTTTCTTATACAAAAAAATCTTATGTGTGAACTTCCGCCATTAAACAGGTTATACAGAACGGAGTGCCTGGGTTTGTACGGTTCCTCGGGTTACCACCGTAAGTAAGATCCTTCTTACCCTGTTAAGGAAGAAGGAATGGTACGACTTGAAGCTATTTATTTTTTTTAATTGTCGTTAAAATATTTGTTTGTTATTTTTTAAACTGGTCCGTCACAAAATTTAAAAAAGCGTCCATGAAAATATAACATGCACCATGTTTGAATGTAATTGTTAATTAATATAATAAAAAAATAAGTGACATGAGGACCGTCGTGTCGCAGAGGCATAAGCGTCTGCCTGTAAACGCGACAGTTTGTGGGTTCGATTCCCACTCGGGGAAGATGGATTTTTCTATTTCCATTTTTTACGCTCTGGAAACTAGGCAAAGCGCGGCGTTGAGTTCCACTAATCAACACGCAATGCCTCAAAAAAAACCGGAAAGCGGGGACGGAGAAAGCAGGGACTAAGCAACGGAGTGTCTTAACACTAGCTTCCCATAATCCTTGCAATTCCCTCTGCCTACCCTGCCGTGTGCGGGATAAAGCGTGAAGCTAAAAAAAATGTGTGGAAAATAGACTTACGTTTAAATATTTATATTACTATTATAATTAGAATAAATGTATGTTGATATACCTAAACAAAATTGGAATCCGCGATGCAAATAAGAAATTGAACTTTAATTTTCGTAAAATTGCTAACAATTAGTAATTATAATTAAATATGTGCACTTAAATTAATTATTCAATGCATTTAGCTTATTCTTGTATATTTAGGTCGTGGTATAGCGTCTGGCTCTAAGCGTGACAATTACCAAGAGGGGAAACGAATTATTTTCATTTTGCGCGCTCTGACATGATGACAAGGTATGTAGGGTTGTGCTAATCGACACGCAACGTTCTAAAGTTACAAACACGTAGTTAATTCTGTTTTAATGCGAGAAATAAAAAAATATATATGTTTACTTTTTTAATAGATAAAAAAATTAACTTTTAACATTCAACTAATGCTTAAAATTACATACTGTGGTACAAATATAAAACAATAAGATTGTTGAAAAACTTATAAGTAAAACTGAAATAAAAAAAAAATGTTACTTACAAATGTGTAATACGAATTAAATATTTTTTATGCTGACGGTACAACAATTTGCGTCGATTAAGACTGCGGAGAAAGCGGGTAATTAATCTTGAACGGCTTGCATTTTATACTAGAGCTAATGTGCCGCATAAAATTACTATAAAGTAGAATTATCTCCAGCAAACGAAGCTTATTTATACCTCACGATAAATTCAAAGGTCTAGCTGTTGGCGTGAGACTCGCAACTTTTAATATATGCTGTAATAGGTTTATGATTTAAGTGTAATAGATGATAATTACTAAGAGTATTAGAGCAATAGAGTATTTGTTAAACTGACTTAGTTTTATTTAATATATATATATATATATATATATATATATATATATATATATATATATATATATATATATATATATATATATATATATATATATATATATATATATATATATATATATATATATATATATATATATATATATATATATATATATATATATATATATATATATATATATATATATATATATATATATATATATATATATATATATATATATATATATATATATATATATATATATATATATATATATATATGTAAGCTTTGTATATTGTGTACGCGGTCTATTATTTATATTATGTATACGCCGCCTTAAAGTTTGACGTTGCCATACTGACATGAGATTTAAAACGGTTATTTAGAATAGAAGCCATGAATACATGAACATTAATAATGGCGTCGATTTATTGGAAGTAAAAACCTTTAATTGTCGATTTTCTAATTTTAGGTTAGTATATAATGTATGTGACAATTTATTTTAAAATAATAATATTGTAAGAATTAAAAATAATTAACATTAAATATTTCTAATTTTAGATAAATCAAATTGTGTGTTTTTGCTCCCGTCTTCGACATCCAACATATTATAAATCGACAATTGTCAGAGTTTAATTGGATATCCGTAGATCATGGCAAGATTACAATTTGAAGTAGAGCTTTCAGCGGATGAAGATCCGAAATATAACATAATTACGATAAAATCTATAACAACAGAAGAAGGAATGACATATCTCATGCCGCCATGTTTTCAAGCAGCGAAACATCACCTACAATTAACGAACCTTCCAGAATTCGTAAAAATAAAAAGAACATTACAGAGAAGGGGTCATAGTAGAAAGGTATGGATATCAATGCCAAGCGATGTGCTAAAACTATACAAAGATAACACTGGAAATATAATGTTTAATGATTATTTGTTACAAGAAATGACTCAAACGAGCCAATCTACTACAGACGGAAAATTACTAGAAATTTTAGAGAAATTAAGCGACAAATTCAATACTAACAAAGAAAAGTACACCAATTTAAGCGGATTGACTGAAAAATTTGTTTTGAAGAAATTTGACAACAAGACCACTAATGCCAAGCAATGGTTACAATGCTTTGAGAGTGAATGTAAGAGATTTGATTTAAATTGTAACACACAGAAAATTAGTGCATTGAGGCTATTTTTGAATAACTCAGAAAGCGACTGGTATGAGTCTATGCTGATTAAACACAGCTTAAACTCACTGTGGGAGATATGGCGAGAAAGTTTTCTAGATACATTTGCGGATAAAAGCTGGTCTTCTGTAACCTATGCATTGACTTACAAGCATTTAAGTGGGTCTCTAATTGAATATGCATTAAAAAAAGAAAGATTGTTACTAGAGTATAACAATAATATTGATAACAGAACTCTCACTGACTTAATCGTCACAGGATTACCTACTTATGTTAGGAGCAAATTAGATAGACAGGAAATGACAAACCCAACTATTTTATTTAATGTCCTACAAATGCATGAAGATCAAAATAACAATATAAAAAGAAAAGTTACAGAAAAAAATAAATCAGAATCAGAATGGCGAAAAAAAATACCATGTCAGATTTGTTACAAAATTGGAAAGAAAAACAGATTTCACTCTGAGGATTTGTGCTGGTTCAAAGAAGACAAGAACAGCAATAACAGTGGCAAACACTGCAAAAATTTGACATTAGAGATTGATCAATTCGAGGATACAAAAAACTAAATATTCCCCCACTAATTGAAGTTGAAGTAATATTGAATGACAAACTGAAATGTTCTGGTATTTATGATCCTGGATCAAATATAACTTTAATAAATTCTAAATTAATAACAGTAAAAAATTCAAAGATAAATTACTTTGAAAACAAATTCAGCACAATTGGTGGTGGGGGGAAAACTATAGGTTTAGTAAAATTAAACGGAAGAATATTGAATATTGAAGAGGAAATAAATGCATTTATTTGCAATGATAAAAATTTCACTCATGAATTGCTTTTGGGACTGGATACAATAAAGAGGTTTGGATTGACCCATGACGGGAATTTAAACATCCAACTTCAGAAAAATGCCAACCCAAGTGAAAATCAATATATCAGTCCAATAAGAGACGAAAATAAATATTTTGAAATTGAAACCAAAGAGTCTCAAATATCGAATTATGAAATAAATTTCAATGAGGGCATAGATGTGAATAAATTTGACATCGATACTACTAACTTGAAAGATGACCAAATAACAAAAATTAATGCATTATTAGATGATTATAAACACATATTTGCGAAAGATAAATTTGACGTTGGACAGGTGAAAAACTATGAAGCATTTATTGATTTACAAGTAGACAAATATTGCTCAAAAAGACCATATAGGTGCTCCTTGGGGGATAGAGAAGAAATTGAGAAACAAATTGGTCAATTGCTAAAAAATGAATTGATTGAAGAATCTTATAGCCCATTCGCAGCACCTGTGACATTAGCATTCAAGCGGGATGAAGGGAAGAGGTCAAGATTGTGTATCGACTTCAGAGAACTTAATAAAATTATCGTTACACAGGCACAACCATTCCCTCTTATAGAGGATCTGATGGTAAAAACAATAAACTGTAGGTATTTTACTACGCTTGATATTAATGCTGCATTCTGGTCAATACCACTGAGGATCAGCGACAGAGCGAAGACAGGTTTTGTCACACAAGAAGGTCATTACCAATGGACTTGCCTGCCTGTAGGGCGGAAGACATCTCCGGCAATTTTTCAAAGGATTCTGACTAATATAATAAGAAAACATAACCTGTCTAATTATGTAATGAAATATATAGATGACATAATGGTGTTTTCTAAAACTTTCGATGACCATATGGACCATCTGTCGAAGTTGTTGAATGCTATAGCCGAAGAAGGATTCCGTCTAAAATTGACAAAATGCAAATTTGCGGCACATTCGGTAAAGTTCTTGGGGCATTTAATAAAAGGTAATATAATTACACCTTTAAAAGATAACCTCAAATCTATAGCAGAATTTCCAGCACCGCAAAACAAGAAACAAATAAGACAATTTTTGGGTAAGGTAAATTTTTACAATAAATATATTCCTAATGCTGCAATAACTCTTGATCCATTACACAATTTACTTAGAAAAAACACAAATTACGTTTGGTCAGCTGATTGTGAAAAAGCTTTCCAAACAATAAAAAGCAATTTATGTTCAGCCCCAATTTTGGCCATTTTTGACCGAGAGGCACCAACTTTTATATATACTGATGCAAGTATAAAAGGCATTGGTGCAGTTTTGAAACAAACACAAAAGTGTGGTGAAATCAAACCAGTGGCCTACTTTTCAAAAAAGTTGAATGAATGCCAGAAAAAGAAGAAAGCTATATTTTTAGAATGCCTAGCAATTAAAGAAAGTTTGAAATTCTGGCAACACTGGCTATTAGGGAACTCATTCACAATTTATACGGATCATAAGCCACTCGAAAATCTAAACATAAAGAACAGAACAGACGATGAACTGGGAGACATGACTCATTACTTATCACAATACAATTTTGTAATAAAATACAACCCAGGTAGAAACAACACCGAAGCAGACTGTTTAAGCAGAAATCCTGTATATGAAAGCCATGAAAATGAAGAAGATAATTTGAAAACTATAAATATTGTCAAGATTGAAGAAATACTAGATGACCAGAACAAAAACACAAACATAAAGTACAAGCATACTTTTATTAGAGAAAATGGTATATATTACAAGTGGAACAATAAGAAAAAGAAAATAGTTTTGTCCGAAGACTATAGTAAGACATTAATAAAAAAAGTGCACGAGCACTTCTGTCATATAGGAGTAAATCAGATTGAATCAAAATTAAGACCTTTCTACACAGCACCAAACCTACTGGACAATATAAAGTTGATCTGCCGTCAATGTGAAGTTTGTATCAAAAATAAAACACGTATAAATAGAAAGTATGGACTTATGTCACAGTTAGGACCGGCAGAAAAACCTTTCCAAATTATGTCCATAGACACTATAGGAGGATTTGGTGGTAACAGGTCTTCAAAAAGATACCTACACTTGTTAATGGATCATTTTACACGCTATGCTTACATCTCGTGCTCAAAGTCACAACTAGCAAAAGACTATATAAAATTGATAGATCAGGTGATTAATTACAATGAAATTGAGATATTACTTTCAGATCAATATCCGGCATTGAATTCAGAGGAATTTAAAAAGTATTTAAAAGATCACTCTATTAAATTAATCTTTACGGCTGTGGATGCTCCCTTTTCGAATGGTCACAATGAAAGGTTGAACCAGACGCTGGTGAATAGGATTAGGTGTACCTTGAATAGCAAAGGAAAAAAAATATCTTGGACAACTGTGGCAGCGGATTGTGTAAAAGCCTATAACTCAACAACCCACACAGTGACAGGTTATTCGCCTCACTATCTATTAAGTGGAGAACCAACAGATTTACTACCAACAACCCTGAAAAGAAAACAAATGGAACCCGGAGAACTGGAAGAAGACCGAAAAATAGCATTTCTCCGATCAAAAAAATCTCATGAATTGAACAAATCCATTTTTGACAAAAATAGAATAGATTACAAGTTTCAAAAAGGTGACATGGTCTATATAATGGACTGTAATAAGTTGAACAGATCTAAAATGGATGAAATTAGAATTGGTCCTTTTGAGATACAAGAAATGATATCAAACTCGCTATGCAAAATCAACACTGGGAAGAGTAAAAAGTCCTTGGGATTGTATCATGTTACAAAGCTCATTCCTCAGTTTGATAATCCAAATTAACTCCAGTCAATTTGCACATTTTGGGGGGGAGATGTAAGCTTTGTATATTGTGTACGCGGTCTATTATTTATTATTTATATTATGTATACGCCGCCTTAAAGTTTGACGTTGCCATACTGACATGAGATTTAAAACGGTTATTTAGAATAGAAGCCATGAATACATGAACATTAATAATGGCGTCGATCTATTGGAAGTAAAAACCTTTAATTGTCGATTTTCTAATTTTAGGTTAGTATATAATGTATGTGACAATTTATTTTAAAATAATAATATTGTAAGAATTAAAAATAATTAACATTAAATATTTCTAATTTTAGATAAATCAAATTGTGTGTTTTTGTCTTCGACATCCAACATATTATATATATATATATATATATATATATATATATATATATATATATATATATATATATATATATATATATATATATATATATATATATATATATATATATATATATATATATATATATATATATATATATATATATATATATATATATATATATATATATATATATATATATATAAAATAAAACTAAGTCAGTTTAGACATGTTTGTATCGATAAAAAATTTCGTATATATATATATATATATATATATATATATATATATATATATATATATATATATATATATATATATATATATATATATATATATATATATATATATATATATATATATATATATATATATATACGAAATTTTTTTATCGATACAAACATGTCCTCTCTAGTATTATCAATATTATTTTGATATTTTGTATGGAAAATAGGAAACGAAGTGTCTTTAGACTAAGTTCTGTTTCATGTGGGGAGCTGATTTTCTTTATCTATTTTTAAAAAATCTTAAAATTTAGTCTCAGCCTCTGATTTATTAAATGCTACAAAAATATTATATTTTTACTTCCAATTTATCAATTAACGAATCATTA
This sequence comes from Dione vanillae, assembly GCA_037178615.1. Classification (NCBI taxonomy): domain Eukaryota; kingdom Metazoa; phylum Arthropoda; class Insecta; order Lepidoptera; family Nymphalidae; genus Dione; species Dione vanillae. The sequence continues at coordinate 256,754 of JAZFAU010000347.1, forward strand.
GTTTAATTAATTTTCACACAATGGATTTGTATGTAATTTAAGCAAATGTTGTAATTTTTATTCTGTATTTAGATGATCCAATCAGATATTTTTGTCATATTTTTTTTTAATTTATTTAGGGACAACCAACAGAAGTTACAACATTAGTTAGTGATTGCATAAAAAAATATTCTTAGCCTAAGAGTTAATTGCACTTCCAATTACAGGTCATCATAGCATGTATGAATAATTGAGATACAAAAAAAGTAAATATGATTAAGTTACGAGTTAGATGATCCAATCAGATATTTTTGTCATATTTTTAATAGAAATAATATTTTTTTTCTTCCATAATATCTATTTTTGGTATTGCCACTTTGTTACAAGAAGTTGTAGCAGATATATAGATAACACGCGTATTTGCTCGTATATTTCTTGATAAATGCCACTTGAGAAAATCACAAACACTTTGTATGTATACTTACTGAGTTATATTTGAATGAAATTTTGAAATTATTACATATATATGAAAGAACGTTTTCTATTTCAATATATATAAAATGTAGGCTTAAGTATTCCAATTTGTGAGAAATTACAAATTTAGTGGTAGTGAGTTTGACTCCAGCTCGGGTAAATGAAATGGAGAATAGTGATGTGTTTACTGAATTGAAAAAAAGAACTATTGTACGAATTTATTACACGCCATTTGTTAAAAATACTGTGAATAAAACAATATGTCACACTAAAAATAAAAGAAGAGCAAGTAATGAAAGGCCACTGGAACGTTTTAAATCAGACAATTATTGTGATTGATGGCCGCCGCTTCGTTCACACGGCTACTAATTACTACCAAGCCAAATCTATCGTATAGTTGCACGAAAGAATTTTAGCGTTATATATATGTTTGCGCAAACGCTTTAAATTAATTATTTAATCAAGTTATTTCGAATTAATTTGTAAATCAGTTGTTGTTTATTGTTTAAGAATCAACAATTAATTGATCATTGTTAAAACGAAACATAAAAATGAATTTTAAAAGTAATTTAGTTTAGTACCTGTTGAATACAGGTGTTTAATAACTTCAGGAACTTCTTCGATATATATATATATATATATATATATATATATATATATATATATATATATATATATATATATATATATATATATATATATATATATATATATATATATATATATATATATATATATATATATATATATATATATATATATATATATATATATATATATATATATATATATATATATATATATATATATATATTGTTCTTGTAATATATCGAAATAAGAGAACGCAATAACGATTTTTTTTTGTTTTAATCTTTGTGTATTTTTTGTGCGTTTGTAATTAAAATATTGTATTCACAACTGTATAAATGTAAAGCTGACTTATTATTTGGAGTTCATTGAATTGGTTCTTAAAAAAAATATTTTTAAGTGTCGTTATAAAAAAAAACTGTTTTGAAATAACCGCTTTATTAAAGAAGTTGAAACTTTAAGCTTACTTTGCAAAGACAAAGTTGCGGGCGAAGATATTTTCAACTATGTTCATATTCTCTCTCTAATAAGGAAAAGTGTTCTACGTAACATCATATAACATCCATCACTCCACACAGACTTTGAAATTGGGAAAATTTGATATGGAAAATGAAGAGAATAAGTTTGTCAGTTCTTCTCAGGCATTAACTTTAATGAATCAGCGTTAAAGTGTACATCGCAAAAAAAATGAATCATTTATTATTATTTTGTAATAAAATATTTCATTTTTTCTTTATACATGTAGAGCCTTTAATAATAGTTACCATATAATCAATTTACACGCATCTACCACTTACATTACCTAACTACCTAATAAACACCCTTCCAGTATAGCATCATTTATTTTAAACCATCCCTTAGTTTGTGTAAGTGAGTGAGAACAGAATCCAGTATTAAACGTTAGTAATCCTTCCCTTAATTCCAACAAAAAATTCTAAACTACATACATTTGTAATACATTGACGATTTTTACATATAAATTGATGTCATAGCTGGAAATAAAACGGCAATGAACGTTTAAATTGGAAATTTCTTAGTCATATTGAAAGTTACTTCTAAAATATAGTACAGGACGGTAACGCGAGACAAAGTACCTAAAAAGGCCCGGAAAGATACCATTTAGCTTTATGTACCGCTTGGTGTCAAGACAGTTAAATAGGTGTCAAATGTTAGAAGATGTGTTGTTACTTCCGCTTGGTGAAAGTGATTATTTTGTATGGAATTGAAGTGAATTTTATTTAACTAAAAAGAAATATGAAAACGTAAACGTATAAAAACGTCAATATTAATGTATTGCAGAATTAGATTTTGAAAAATGGTCAATAAGCATACATTCGAATTTAGATAGGTTACAATTCTTAAAATATTTGTGTGGCATTAGTGTGGAAAAATGTCAAACATTATAAAACATAAGAATATATATTATTTCTTTAAACATACCTTTGATGTGCACTTTTTAACTATTAGAAAAAATAGTAATGCTTACATCCTCATAACCGTCGTGGCGCAGAGGCGCAACGTCTGCCTGTAACGTGACGGTTTCTGGATTCGATCCCCAGTCGGGGAAGATGAGATTTTTTTATTTCCATTTTCTTCGCTCTGGCAAACTAGGCAAAGCGCGGCGTTGAGATCCGCCACTCAACACGCAATGTCTCGAAAAAGGCGAAAAGCGAGGACGGAGAAAGCAGGGACTAAGCAACGGAGTGTCTTAACACTAGGTTCGCACGGTTCCTGCAGTTCCCTCTGCCTACCCTGCCATGTTCGGGATAAAACGTGAAGCTAAAAAAAAACCTCATGACGTAAAGTGAAAGACACATGGAAAACAATAAGTCGTCTAGAGTTTCTTTCATCAAACTATATATATACTAACAAATAATCATTATTATTTAAAATTTAGTCCACAATTACATAAATATCTATTTTCTATACATATATCAATAATGTAGATCATATTGGACCAAATTCAATGAAACTAAAGTTAATTTCCCTATTTAGAAACCGAAATGACATCACACGTTGTTTGTAGATTGGCGGCGAGTGCGAGGGTCGAGCGGAACCCTTTGTACTCAAACTTTACCGCAAATAAAGAGTAAAAGACAAATATTCTGAATTTATTAAATTTATTTGTAAACTTCGACAGAATTACAATCGTTTTATATACCAAATTATTTCTAAACGTTTTTGCCTTATCATAATTGGAATATGCTGGAATGAAAGAAGTTTGTTTAACACAACAAATATTTACGTAAAAAATAGAACATTTTGTTACTTCAAATTCTGTTCTTCGGCATATCTTCATAGATATTCATCAATAAATATATATTTAGAATACTTGTTTTCCTTTCTCCGTACTATAAAGTTCGAAGAGTCTCTACATTTTCATAGTTTTCTTTACCTACCAGTGAATTTCAATTAAAATGATAGTAAATGAAGGAGGCATGGCAAATAAAGATGACAAGTGACCAAATAAAGATGAAAAGTGCTATGGTTATGTATATTTTATAATATAACTTTTCACACTTCTATCAATAGATTCTGGTTTAGTAATCATAACGCCTATCTGGATATTTGCTATCGTAATACTGAATGTAAGTATAACAAAAAAGTAGAACAACCGTTTTACACTTAATCGTAACTGTAGAAATACTAAGCGCAAGCTTGTCATATAAATTAACCGGCTGTGAAACACGGCTTGAGTAACGAAACAGATTTATTACACGCAATCTCTAGTAGGAGGAGAGATAAATTCGATTAATTGACTTCAACTCGTTTAAAATAGCCACTGCGTTTGATATTAAAATATTATTTATATGTTATTTTGACAATCACGTTTACGTAAGTAGGGGAGTAGGATGGATAGAATAAAAAAATACAGAATTAGCTGATTAAGTAATGCCAAGGTAAGATTAAAGAAAAATATGTAGCTTCTGTTTGGTCTGGAGTGGATGAGAGGTGAATTTTAATTAATTCTACTCTAGAACTGCTCCAGAGCTCTAATCGGGAATTAGGGTTCGTGAAAAATGTAGGATAGGACACAATTAAGAATTGCTTGCTCCATGGGGAGTCCTCATGCTTTTTACGTGAACTTCCTCCAGTATCTTTGATACTGTGTTTTCGAATGTCAACCTAGGTCTCCCCTTACCTCTCTTACGGTACTAATATCGTTACGGCTCTTATGCAGATAATTTCAGCATAAATCTGAACCTGAGTGGCATCGTTATGCAATGTCTGCCTGTAAACGCGATGTTTTGTGGGTTAAATTCACACTCGTGTAGGAAGGATTGTAGCATTTCAGATTCTTTACTCTGCCAACTAGAAAAACGCGGTGTTGAGTTCCACTTAAAGCGCAATGCCTAGAGTAGGAAACTGGGAACGCACTGTTTTAACACTAGGTTCCCATAGTTACTGCAGGTCTCTTTTTATACATCTCAAAAAATTGTATCTCGGAATAGTACCCTCTACATCTACATAGTATACTCATATAAATTGTGAAAAAATATTTTTTATAATAATTATAAAATGAAAGGTCGTTTCTTAATCAAAATGTAAATTCTTAATAAGGTACAGGTGACCTTTGCATTATTAATGCGGCGTCTCATTATTGCCTACTTACTTTGTTTGTTTAATTAGAGAGATATTGTAAATTATTTATAGCAACCTAAAATCTCAGAACAAAGATATACTTATATTTTTACTTTTGTATACTTATACTTATAAAAAATATTAGATTGCTTATACATTTTTCTAGAATTAATTTATTTTTAGATAAAGTTAAATTAGTAATGCTGAAGGAAGGTCTCGTAAAAAGCAAGAGGTTCTCTTGAATACCCCGATAGGAATAAAGCGGGAAAATACGTATGTATGTATGTACTCGTAGGTACTTTTATAATCATAAATTTATTTTAAATCGTTTTGAATTAAATTTATGTATTAACTATACAATATTAACTCAAATTCAACAGAAAACACACCAAATGCAACAATTTTCAAGTAACATATATTACAAAGAACAAACTAAGTGTCTTTAGTACAGCATACTACACTAAGAGTAAGTCAAAGAGCATTACGCAAAAACCCATTCTATACAAAGTTAAACAACTCGATGCAAGTAGGGAAGTTGTATACTACAAATAAAATTGGCACGTTAAGACTTGTTGAAAGTATTATTTGAGAGTAAAATTAGACTTTCTCTAATCAATTGAGGATATTATGAATTCTATTCCCATATAGATAACTATACTATAAAATTATATATTAAATGATAATTCTTAATTAACGATAATTTCAGCAATAATTTTTTTGTAACTTTTTTTTGAAATTTAGCGGTATCGAAGTCGGGTTAGTAGTATTGTCTTAGAACTAAGGAGTATATACTCTGCTATATAATTATAAAAAATGAGTCAGTGTGTCTGTAAATTTTTTTATGTCTTCACCATGTAAAAGCCATAATGTCAAAAAATCCCATTACAAAATCGAATACACAACTAACAAATTCTATTTCCATAAATCATGCGTAGTGGAAATATTCCGTAGCATCAAGAAAGATGTTAATCATCCGCCGCAAGTATTATCAATCAAGCTGTCAGGCGAGACCAGTGACGTCATCTCAAGATACTACTTAACATGCGAGGCCATTGTAGAAGTGTAATATTACGATATTATATAATAATTTTAGTTAATTGTATAACCTGTGTTATAATATTCAAACTATATAAATACTTATTTCCTCGTTTTTCTGCATTTTGATTTTTAATGATAGACCTAAGCGTAGCTTTTAGTCTTATAAAGCCGAGAAAATAGAAATATTATATTCCTCTGATTAGAAATCGAACCCCAACCGACACGGTCATCGTCAGAAACTACGCCACAATGGTCTCAAAAGAAGGATTAGATAAACGTGGAATGAGAGAAGTACTTACTATCTAGAATTCTTAACTATTTCTAGAATTGAAATCGTTGTTGAAGTTCATCTCAAAGCTCAACTTGCTAACTATGTGAATGATGCCACCTGACTGGATGCAGTTAACAAAGAATTTCAACTACTGAGACTTGTGTCAAGATACTCCTATTTCATTTGGAATAGTATTGACAGAAACTATTGCAATATAGACTGTTATTTAATAAAATGTGAAGTGATCTTCTAAATTCACAAGGATAGTAGAAATAATAATAAAATTCTTTTAACCCTTAGATGGTAACATCTGTCTGACTCACACTCCCAGTAACATCCGTCTCTGGGACTAAGTTTCATTTTTGAGCTTATTACTTTTAAAATTCTTGGATTGCAACATTATATTTAGGGTATTACTGTTAAATATGAAACAAAGACACATTTTCATAATCCTTTTAATCATTTTATTAAGATCATGTCAATGATAATGAATAAAATCTACAAAATAAAGTCAAATTTTTAAGTATAATGAATTAAAATTAATGAATATAAACAAAACATTAACTAATGGCAAATATATACATGGTTCCATGGTTTAAAATTAACATTAGAACAATTTATAGATTTTCTACACAGATTTTACAAATTTTTTTGGAACACTCCAAGCATTTCGGTGTTTCACACTTCACGCACTTGTAGTTGGTCATCCTATTTTTTGTGTAAGGACAATAGCGGCAATTTTTTCTCTTCTCCAACTTGTCACTTTTCACTAATTTGTTACTTGAGCAACTTTGTTCCTGATGACCTTTTGGATGAACAGTTTCCAATATTATTTTTTTTAATTCGTCCGGCAAATTGGGAATTTTCAATCGCGTTTCCATGTGCTTTTTTATTAGACTCATTCCAATGGCTTTCATGAAATCAAACCTTTCGATTTTTTGTGGTTGTATACTTGATTATACAACATGACTGTTTGCACAGCTCAAAGATATGAGCTGTGCAAACAGATGATGATATTAATTACATACCTTCAAAATAACATCCGTCTCTAAGGCGGAGTGGTTTATCTTTAATTGGTTAATTTATGAAGAAAAATACAACGAGTCTCACTGGAAAAAAAACACAACAAACGTATCTAACTGAATGAAGCATAACCAGAAGATGGAGGTTTCAAACCGACAATTACGCATCCTAGCGTAAAAAGTGTAAACGCTCTCCGTCCCGTAGACGGATATTACCATTTAAGGGTTAAATAAATTATATATTTGTTTGAAAGAAATGAAAGCTGACTTACTTACTGAATTACCTACGTATATATAATCGCATTTGCGCTATGATACTCTATGTAATTTTTTAATTTTCATTTTATTATATAACGGTGACGCATGTAAAATCTGCCGCTGTACTTGAGTAGAGGCGATGCCTTCAAAAACTTGGCTCATAAGATAAAGCCTTGTAGTGCTTCCTATACTAAAAGTAATATATTTAACAAAACTTGCAAGTCAGCACAATATGGAATAGGTGACTGACATTTACTAACAATTACTTACGTATCTAAACGACAGGTGGAGGACATTTTTTCTCATAGTATTCAATATTTTATAGGTTAAGATTAAAATTATATTTAGCAAACTGCCTATTTTCAACTTATAAGTAGGTACAGTTCTGTGTGAAATGTACTTATAAGCGGGGACGGAAAAAGCAGGGACTAAAGCAACGGAGTGTCTTAACATTAGGTTCGTATGGTTCCTGCAGTTCCCTCTGCTTATCCTGCCATGTGCGGGATAAAGCGTGAAGCTATAAAAAAAGTGCATTTCTTTTTAAGTTTACGTTTCATCCTGCTCTTAGCAATGTAGTATAAGGAACCTCAGGAACCGTGGAAACTTATTGTTAAAGCACTCCGTCTCCCGTTTTCCACCATTCGAAGTATTGCGTATTGAGTAGCTGAACTCAACGCCGCGCTTGTATAGTATATAAGACCGAAGTAATTGGAAGTAAACGATTCTCAACGAATTTTTTCAAAATTACAGACGTCCGCTGCTGCGACAGTTCTATAGTAGTACATACATATATGTTACATGTTTCAATATAATGTAATCTTAATTATATTTCCTCATGTACATACATTCTGTATATTTTTTTAATAATATTGTTTTACATATATATTTTTGAAACGATACGTGCTCACAAGTTTCTGAGTGTTCTATCGTAAATTAATCGAATATATCGTAATTTCAAATCAATCGTCGTATTTATCGTAATTTCAAATTATTAGAAAAAGGTATATAGAACTTTATAGTCTGTCTATCCTTAAATGAAATTAAAAACCTGCACATATTCTCTGAGAGAAATATGTATATTCACACATAGTTAAAGTATTTAAAATGAAAGTATTGTCATTGCTTAGTAATACAATAAAGGAGGTAAACAAAAGATACCGCTACCCGCCATTGTGCGGTTACTCCGTTTAAAAGGATTACTTCTATTCTATAGAATTTATTCAATGTAAAGAAATATAAAACTTTTGAAACCTTTTACAAATTATATTTCTGTAGAAAGTTTGTTTTGAAATATTTTTGTTAATATGTTTGCGAAAATATTTGTTAAATATTTTCATTATTTTGTATATACATATATATATATATATATATATATATATATATATATATATATATATATATATATATATATATATATATATATATATATATATATATATATATATATATATATATATATATATATATATATATATATATATATATATATATATATATATATATATATATATATATATATATATATATATATATATATATATATATATATATATATATATATATATATATATATGCATATGTCCCTATATAATATAATAAAATATAATATAATACGTTTTATCTCAAAGAATAATACGTATGACTAAGTATGTAATAATTACGTAGTGATATTTAACTTTGTGCCCATTTAAGTGATAGCCATCTGAGGCATGGATATCTTTATAATTTATTGCACTTTGAGCCAGTAATAAAGTCAATTCTATGCAAATTCTCGCATAAATCGATTAGCGCTAAGATTAAGTTCAGCACTGGAACTGAAGAGGATTTGTTCTAATTCATTTTCAAGAGATTTTTACACCTTTGGTATAAAAATAAGTGGCGAGATGTAAAATTTATGTAAGTCTACAGTACTCGAGGAGATTTTGATTGTATAATTTAGAGAGATGGCAATTATTATGTGTTTATTATGTGGCATTTAAATCCAACGCATCATATCTTTAAAATGGTGCATTATACATACATATACCATAAGTCTTGCCAACTCAATAACAACAATCTCAGAATTTGTTGAAATCCGAGAATAAGCTGTTATACCGTAAGATATACTACATATACATTTAAAAATTATTTCTTTCTGTACAAAACCTCTTTCAATAGCCTTTCTGTCTTATTACAAATTAATTTTAAAGTAAAAGTATAAAGAGTTTATAAGACAGCTTAAATAAATTAAATTAAAACAAATTCACCAGTCCCAACTAGTATATGACATCGTCGTAAAATATTCACATTTGTCTATGAAGTGAAATATTTCATGAGTTCGTTCAGTGGGCTTAATTTTTTCAGTTCTCATATTTGTGTAACACATTCAACTTGCGTAGTATCATTTAAGTTTAATATGATAGTATTCATTCTATAGCTTTTTTAATTAATATATAAAATTGTATAAGTTTTACTGCACACCTTTTTTGTTTTTAGAGTTCCGTGCTTCGTAAGAATAAAATCAACTCTTAGAGGATCACTTTGTTACTCATCTGATTGATATTTTTTACTATCTTTAAATATCCAAGTATAATGCCATCTGTTAGAGACTTGCGTGTCTTACAGTTGTGAACGATCAGTTGCTTGGAAAACTGAGGAAAGGAACTTATCAATTCAATCATAAAAGAACATTTGAAAGTAAAATTGTCGTATAATTAATAAGTTTGTAGAGTAATACGAATATACGAAGTAATACTTGTCGTTAACGTAAAGCTGAACGCTATTTAGTTAGAAATAACAAATTTCAGTACAACTAAAGAGAAAAGTCCGAACTAGAGAAAGTTATATATATATTACAAAAAAAATCATTGTAAACTTAGGACGAGACACTATAGCGCAGTTACTGCATTTCGTGTCTGAATAAAAAAATTATATCAATTTTTCACTAAAATTTTCATCATAGGATAATTATTTTATTATTTTAAAAGTTTTAATCCACACCAAAGATAAAAAAATAATTAAATCGTACAAAAATTTTAACGTAGCAGAAATTGAACCCACACTTTACTTCTTAATGTTCAGCATAGTCATGGTCAGACAATCAACTCATCATTTGAGGACCGTCGTGGCGCAGAGGCGCAACGTCTGCCTGTAACGCGGCTAACGCGACGGTTTCTGGGTTCGATCCCCAGTCGGGGAAGTTGGATTTTTCTATTTCCATTTTCTTCGCTCTGGCAACTAAGGCAAAGCGCGGCGTTGAGTTCCGCCACTCAACACGCGATCCCTCGAAAACGGCGGAAAGTGGGGTAGGAGTAAGCAGGGACTAAGTAACGGAGTGTCTTAACACTAGGTTCATATGGTTCCTGCAGTTCCCTCTGCCTACCCTGCCATGTGCGGGATAAAGCGTGAAACAAAAAAAAAACTCATCATTTACCTAAGTTATGCCACAGTGTTATTAATATAAACATTCATAATGTATCGATAGTCTACGTTGACAAAGATCACCGTTCCCGCCATCAATATTAGATGGATTACTATCGATCACGTTCAGAACGCTTTCCTTTCTACTGACAAATCATTTAACTGTCGTGAATGTAGGTATTATATACCGAATATACTTATTCAATGAGCCCTTACTCGGATCATTATCTGAAATCAAAATAATGTTTATTTCAATAAAATTTTGCAAGCACTTTTGATTCGTAGTATGAAAATAAAGCTAGTACCAGCTCGGAAAGCAGTTTAATAAATAATAAGATTAAAGCTTGATGATGCGAACAAATATTCCGAATCCGAAGAAATGTGAATATAATCTGTTGCGTCATGATATATTTGTATAAATTTGTTATACGAATTGAAAAAGGCAGTGGAACCAGTACAACTATACATGATGGCTGGTTATTGCATTCATACTTAGTTATTATTTTAGTTTCCCTCTCTGGTAAGCGAGTAGTACTTGGAAAACTTGAGTCCTTTTACTTCTATAAGTTATATGCGGGATTAGTAAATGATATTTTATTTCTACGTCCTCACGCATTATTCCGCACATGGCAGGGTAAGTAGAGGGAACTGCAGGAACAATATTAACTTAGTGTTAACTTAGTGTGTTATTTAAGAGTAATAAAGATATTATGCAAACCATTGAAGCATACTGACAAGTGATTTTGACATCTTGGTCCATTTTATTAACAGTTTTAAGTAACGAAAATTATCTTAAAGAAATGTGTGGATCTAATTATACTCATAATTTCAAAGCAATTCAAATGTTTATATAAAATTTTATCCAGACCAAATTTACGATAGTCGTTTAGTAGGAGTGGCAAGACGAGCACAATTACACAAAAAGAGCACCTGTAGCATAATTTTATTATATATAAGCATGTAATAAACTGCAGTAAATATATATAAATATATTATTTAAAGAAATATATTTAAAAACATTGGTTAAAGTGTCATAGAGAATGTAAAAGACAAAATAAATAAGACACAACGTTTTTACGAAGCAGGATTCGAATCGACTCTTCTTGATATTCGAGGTTCGAGGGAGTTCGATTTTTCATTTGGAAATAATTATTTTAAGTTGAAGGCGTTATACAAAGGTGAATGAAATGGTTCAAAAAAAATTGAAACTTGAAATCAAATTCAATCGACTAAATATCGAGTTTTATATAACAAAACCACAACAAAATTTAGTATATTTTGAACGAGAATCGATGGCCTCGTTAGAATTTTTCATTTTCTAAAACATTCGAGCACAAGCCTTACCGAGTAAGCCGTCGAATTAATTTCAGTTATTCGCTTCCCTTCATAGGCAAATAAACCAAACAATTCAATTTTTCTTTCTGTTTGATTGGAAATAATTCTTGATTCTCAGTTTACGGCCTCCAGTTTGATTGACTTACCGTGAATATATCTCAGTGAAGAAGCACTTGTTTTGTAAATAAATTTCTACCAATGGTAACAAGATCTAATCTGGTAAAGTTAACTTTTGGTCCATTATTATAACCTAATATATATTATTATTAGATATATAATCTAATATATGGTGATATGTTATTCTAAGACGTAATATTATAAATTCGTTGAATTATTATAAATAACGTAAATGGATTTTTTTTAGCATATTAAAAAACTGATCGATTTTGGATCATTTGCCTCTCCCTAACATAACAATATGTAACAATTTATAGAGCTACAATAAAAAAAATCAATGTCCATATCTACGTACGTCTACGTACATTGTTATATGCTATAATGTTGCTTACTCAGATCACGTCCAGCCTTCTTATAGAGAAGTGGTCAATTTGTGAAGATTGCTTTTGTACATAGTGTAAATAAAAATTTACTTTTATAAAACGATAAACGAATATAGAAAGGGACTGATCGGATTTCTTTTATCAGTAAAGATGTAGACCAAAAATAAAGTTCGGACTAAATTTAAGGTGTAAAATGTTAAAAGCAAGTGGGATCAGTAATTCATAGTAATGTTAATTATATATTAGAATTATATATAGTACTTTGTGTATTTAAAATATCAAATAAATTGGATAAAATCATCAGTCTGAGAGACAGCTATTTCAAATTAAATATTAATTTTGTTAATAAATAAATCATTTCTCGCAGCGATTTACTAAAGTGTATAAAAACATAATTACTTTTCACAGTTTGTGTATTTTTAAATAAAGTTATTTGAAAAATAATTTTATTTTGTTTTAAATATATATTTTTTTTTAACTTCACGCTTTATCCCGCACATGGCAGGGTAGGCAGAGGGAACTGCAGGAACCATAAGAACCTAGTGTTAAGACACTCCGTTACTTAGTCTTACTCCCTGCTTACTCCGTCCCCACTTTCCGCCATTTTCGAGGCATTGCGTGTTGAGTGGCGGAACTCAACGCCGCGCTTTGCCTTAGATGCCAGAGCGAAGAAAATGGAAATAGAAAAATCCATCTTCTCCGACTGGGGATCGAACCCAGTAACCGTCGCGTTACAGGCAGACGTTGCGCCTCTGCACCACGACGGTCCTTTTAAATATGTTATGATTATTGTATTTTCTATTATCGAGTTCATAGGTTAATTATTCAGATTGTTTTAATAAGAATAAAAAGTCACCACAAAATAAAAATCCACTTGCAAAAATATATCATTAAAAGCTTTTCGTTGCTTAAATCTATTTATCACCAATATCATATCCCCAAAGTATAATGTTCGCGAAATAACATTTGGCCTCTTTCAACGCAATTGAACTAAAACTAATATCTCATTATAGAAACGTAAATATGAGACTGCAATTACAATTCTTGAATAAGCATACAAATGCACGCTCGTGGAACATTTAGCTATGATATATTCAATAACGCTGCAAGTCAATTCAGAGGTAGGCCATGTTAGGTTTGAAACTTACATATTATGAGGCAGCGTGTGTAGTACAGGGAGTTTAAATATATTATTTTTGTAGTACAGATGTACAAATAAAGTGGAATAATTTGACTAGGTCAATGGTGCTGTGATTAGAAATATATAATAATGTACAGTTTGCAGCTGCAGTTTTGGGTTCAATTTTAAATATAAAATAAGTTCAATATACAGCTTTAGATCATGAAATGGATATTTGTTTTAAAATTACTGCCTAAAGGTTCTTACTTATACCGAGAAATACTGTATGTGTCTGTACATTTAATTATTTCACAAAAAAATAAATAAAATAGAAATTGAAAAACACCATTAGAGTATATCTAAGATTTTTAAGTTTTCCGTATCACCTGTTTGTATATACTCATTATTAGATTTACTGGGTATATTTAAATTAGGCATTTTTATTGTAAAGTTATCATCTGTGCACTGGAGTTATAATCAATTCAATCACTAGAACACCTAATACACAACTAGAAAAATCAAGTGGTAATGATCGTATAGTCCACGTTAACAAAATTGGGGTGAACTCCGGTAACAACCATAAATTCTCCAGGAGAGCAGAAATAACCTATTGCTGATACATGTATTTTAAATAATATTCGTGTTATATCAATAAAATTCAAATAAAATAGGCACAGATTAAAAAGTAGAAAAAGGTACAAAAAATATATGTAGTGTGTGTAGTGTAAATGACGCGATAACTTTGTTCCTTATACTAATGACGATGGAGAGACTCGTTTATAATAAGATGTAGGGAATGAACCCATTACTACTCGACTGGAACGAAACTGTCGACTTACCCAGTGGGTAGTTTGTGGGTTAAGGGTACATAGTGTAAATAGCGAGTGCTTACTTTAAAAAGTATTAGCTTTTAAGTATTGGTCATCGCTGGCGCTCTGTCTTTTTCGTATTGTATTGTAAACTATTAGTGGAACTTAACAGACTGGCAATAAAATAATATGAAGCAGATTACAATCGTTACGAAAATATATAGTACTTTAAAATTATTCAGTATAGAACAAAAAGTCTATTATATACTTGTACTCTTTACACTGGCAACTTCAAGCAATCAAATGAAATTACTTCGTAAGTTCAATCTCAGTACAAAAGTTTTCTAACATTCAACTGCGGGATTCTGAAAAGGGCGTAATGGGATAACGAGATCTAATTCGAAAGGTCCAAAACCGATATGTGAAGGTTTTTGTCGAATTTTCCCATTGATAGGATATTACTTTATTTATTGCCATTATATAGGTTCGGCGTTTGTTGGATTTTGATTAATTCTTGTATCATACGTTTCTATATATGTATATAAATCTCTTATGTCCTTTAAAACCCGACTAAAAAAATATTTACTGGATTGTCAAAACAACTAAATTAGTTCCACAGACAGTTTCTAGCTTATTCACATTATGATTTTAGCATTATATAAATTGTTTTATTTAGCATTATGTGTATATTTTTACTATGTATATATTTATGTATGTGTTTATTATGTATGTATGTATGTATGATTTAGTAGATAAGTATGTATGTATATATGTATATATGTGGATGTTTTAAAATATATTAATTATATATATAATTTAATATTTTTCTTATTTAAATTCATTGCAATATATATATTTTTTTTGGTAATTTGCACTATACATTCCCGCTGTTTGACACTTATCCACTTCCATTGGTTGGCTGGAAGAGATTTCTATCAGAAATAAGCCCACCTTTGTAAACCAAAATTTATTTTTTATGTATCTCCATTGTATTTTTTGTGTGCAACAAAGAATATATATATATATATATATATATATATATATATATATATATATATATATATATATATATATATATATATATATATATATATATATATATATATATATATATATATATATATATATATATATATATATATATATATATATATATATATATATATATATAAAGCATACTGGACAGTAGCAAAATTTGGGTAGGAAAATTGGAAATAATACACAATAAATGTGGAATGAGATCAATATACAAAGCACAAGTCTTATTTATTAAAGATAATAGCAAAAATTAGCTCAAATAAAAAGGCACACAAACGGAATTATTTTAAAATCACAGTTTCCAAATTCGCAATTACCAAATAGTAGAACCTAATTGCAGTTTGATCAAAACACATTTGGTGCTATATTATGTTCCCAGCTACAATAATACAAGATCAGAGGTGAAATTTTAATATCAAAAGACGAATATCCGCCGTTTGAATATGACACCTCCTCGTAAAGTTCGCATCCCTCGACCCGAATTATTCTGAAATCAGCCAAAGTTGTACAAGTCGAGGTTTCGGAGTTACGCCTGCAAAATTGACAAATTAAGCAACCAACTTTAGGTAATTTAAATATTTTTATGCCTTTTGTAGGAAACATGTATAAAAATGATAATATAGCTTACTATGTTATCATTCGAATCTGAATTCGAACCTGTGTTTCTCGGAAATTGTCGTAATAAGCCAATTATTATCGAGAATGTATACATAATACATTTATATACACTTACTACTTGTGCTATAAATAAGTTGTAAACGCTTATATTATGTATAAGTTTATAAAATTGTATCATTAAGTTCAATCTCAAAAGTAAATGCATAGATATAGTATTTTTATATATTTCAGAAGAGATTTTTACTTACATCTCTAAAATGATTTTGTACACATATGACATTGTTTTAAAATAACTTTAATTTTAAGTTGTACGGTACAGAGTAATAGTGAAAACATAAATAAAAACTAAAAATAATAGTTAAAATTTTATTATAATTATAATTTACATTCCGTTTTATTGTTAGGTAATGGTGGGCGAGCGGGTAAACCCGAATAGTACTTGTAAGTGTCGCCTCCAGTAATGACAGGATCTTTTCATGTCTATTTCATATGATATATTTATATTTGGAATACTGTTCTTTTGTGATATTGATGACAAGATCTGATAATCGAATCTTTCACATTTTATTGACAAGTTGTCTTTTAATATCATTTTGTGCTAGCTGCAGTCAGTATAATAAAAGCTTTTATTATAAGCGAAGCGAAAATAAAATAAAAGCTCCTTTTTAGTGCTTATATAACTATCCTACATTTACGCTTCAATTGATTTAGTAGATAAAATATATTTTCTTAACATTGTTAAGAAAATATATTTTATCTACGTTTTTGCTTGAACTTAATTAAGCAAGAAGCAGCAAAAGAGTTAATTTTGCCAAAGATTTTTTTATTGGATTTTCTAAAGAATTCTAGTATATATATTTGGAAATTCTGTTTCAATATACATGTCGAATAGCTGGTGGCTGCATCGCTAGAAACAATCAAATGATTCCAATCTGGAGCAAAAGGTCAAGAGGTCCCAGTCAATTTACTTCACCGGGCGAGTGTCACTCGATATCAAGTGTTGTAAATGGTACTACGTGATTTTACTTCTATTTCTAGTTATGTGGTGTTACAATACAAAAGTAAAAATATATTATTTAAGCATTTTGAATATTTGGAAATATTAAGACTAATCTAAATTTGACTAATCTAAACTAATCTAAATTTTTGTCTGGAATATGAAATATTAATATAATATCAATTATTTGATATTTTGTTAATATTTCATATTTCAGACAAAAATTTAGATTCATATCTTTTATTGCTCTAAATTACAATTTAAATAGCAAGTATAAAATGATATAGACCGTCGTGGCGCAGAGGCGCAACGTCTGCCTGTAACGCGACGGTGACTGGGTTCGATCCCCAGTCGGAGAAGATGGATTTTTCTATTTCCATTTTCTTCGCTCTGGTAAACTAGGCAAAGCGCGGCGTTGAGTTCCGCCACTCAACACGCAATGCCTCGAAAACGGCGGAAAGCGGGGACGGAGAAAGCAGGGACTGAGCAACGGAGTGTCTTAACACTAGGTTCCCACGGTCCTTGCAGTTCCCTCTGCCTACCCTGCCTTGTGCGGGATAAAGCGTGAAGCTAAAAAAAAAAAAAAAAAATTTGACTAGATCAGCGTTAAAAACTCAACGCCGTTTTTTGTATTTACCATAAAATAGAGGACCGTCGTGGCACAGAGGCATAGCGTCTGCCTATGAAGGTGACGATTTGTGGGTTCGATTCCCACTTGGGGAAGATGGAATTTTTCATTTTCATTTTCCTCGCTCTGGCAATTAGGCAAGGCAGCAAATTTGTTTTTTGGCAGTTTCGTCATTCAACATGCAATATCTCGGAAGGGTGGAAAGCGAGGAACGGAGTGTCTTAACACTATTTTATCAAGGTTTCAACATTTCACGCTGCCGCTCACAATTAGGGGTTTCCATTATGATGGGATGGTCTCTGTACACATGCAATTACTCATATAAGAAGTAATTACTGATTTATCACTCCAATTATTTACTTCTACGAAATAAATTTAACAGTATTGTGTATAATTAATGAATGTTCTTATAAATTATAGAAGCCTCGTTTAAAAAATATTTACCCTTGAGGCTTATTGCGACGTGGACTTAATTAGCGATTATTCTATGGTATTTGAAAATGTTTTGTACGTTGTTGTCAAATGTTTAAACAAAGTATGTATACATATAGAAAATATAGGTTATATATAAAAGTATTAAAAAATATATGTGATTTTTGAGTCCCTTTAGATAAATAGTTAATAGATATTATATGAAATAATTTAAATATAATATTTGCCCAAAATGGGAATAGAACTTATGAACTACTTACTCGCTTACAGGGCGAATATAAACGATAGATTACATATTGTTTCTTATTTTATTACTTAGTAATTAAAAAACTGAAGACAGAATAAATTATCTTGACAATAATTTTACTTATTGTAAACTTCAAAACTCAATGTCTATAAATACTTATAAGATACCTAAACAACTGCAGTATTTACTAATTGACTGTAACCCCTAGAGTAGGGTCGAATCAAACTATTTACAATTATTTATATGAAACCAAATTGGCGTATACAATTAAATTTGTTTGAGTTACAAATAAACCAACATGTGAAGCTTTGTTCTCTATAAAACATTTATAATGTATAAAGCTTATGCAACAAAAAGTGTATATAAACACTTTTATTTGATGCCATTACGCTAGATTAAGCTAACGTAGGTTCGATTACCATTCGAGGATATAAATTATTTTATTTTTTCTTCTCTGGTAAAACTAGTTGCTCCAAAAGGACCCGTCTTTACGGAATGTCTCCATCTCAGGTGGAATTTTAAAACAAATTTTTTGACGCTTCAACATATTTGATTAAACTGCTGTAATAAATCTGTAATAAAATAATTTTTGTGCAGAAAAACAAAGAATATATAATACTACAAAAGATATCCCGAATATAGTAGAGAAGTCAGAAGGAATCTAGTTTCTTGATTTATGCCTCCCGACTTGCTCTTGCATATTTTCTTTCTTATTTTTTGACGTGACAACGTCTTAAATTAGGTTGTGCGGCTCGGAGTCAAATATGAAAATGGTAACGTAACGATGTGTCAACTGTCACCGAACTATGATCGGTCCGCCGCGCGTATCACTTGACACATGTACAATGTTTTAGTAAACAAAATATATTTTCTATAGTTAAAATTTGTGCAATTTATACTATAATTATTATTCATATCAATAAATATTCTACCGAGAAAAAGACGTTGTCACGTAAAATTTTCGCCCGTAAAACCCACTTTACACGCAACCATTTTTCATAAAAATGCCAATATTGATGGTTGACTTGCTTAGAAGACTTGTCCAGAAAACGGAAAGGCAAATAGATGACAATAAATTAAAATGTTGTAATATGTAAGTACCTTTTACATTATAATAATCTTAGAGAAAAATTGTAATAGAAATAAGATTTTTAATATTTTTATAATAAGACACAACACACAAAAAATAGATTTCTAATTCACTCCTGCATACAGTAAAGACTGCAATCACAGGATATTGAAACTATACAAGTGCTCTAGCACGCAATAGCCTATTGCAGCTGCGATTAACTGACCGTGTGCTCGAATTGCACTTGGTGCGTCTTTTTGATCACACTAAATATAACATTGTAATTTGATTTATTAGATAATAATAATAGTAAAAATGATTTTATGATGAAATATATATTAAATTCCATAATTATATTATATTAATTATATAATAAATATTTAGTGATAAAATTTTTTTTTTATCAAACAGCAATGTTATGGGGAGAAAAAGCGGAAAGCGAAGTATTAAACTTAATACTGGGTAATCCTGCTTTGTGTAGGATAAGTTGTACCTAGCTGATATGATTGGTTGGATATAATCACATTTATTCAATAATATCATATCAAAATCCTCTCATTCAATTAAAATATTAATGAAATACATTCATGAATTCTAAAGACAGATACCGATTCTAAACCAGAATTGGCTTTTCTTCGATAAGCTCAATCGATTATAGAATCACGGATAATGGATGGAAATGTAAACAGTGAGGCAGAATTATGTGGATTGCTGCTAAGATTTGTGTTTTCAAACTGTTTTATTTAAAAAAAACACAAATATATTTCAAAAAAATATCTTACCTCTCTCAAATATAAAAAGTAATTGACAAATTCCTAAATAAAATATTGAACATTGGATTGAACGTAGTGGGATTTGATCCAGCTCCTCATGAAAACTGTCCAAGCCCTCTGAATATTAAGTCATATTTTCTTGCGCCGCTGCATCAAAATTCTTTCATTTCTGTAGCAAAATTACTGTAAATATTTAATAATAGTATTTCATCGGAATAATAGCTTAACGAAAAAATGAGCTAATTGTCAAGACCAGTTAAATGTAATGTATTTAACTGGTCTTTGATCATTAGCAATATGTAGATACAAACAAGATATTTTCTCCGTCAAGCAGGCGAGGAAAACGCAGAGATTAAGCAACAGAGTGTCTTAACACAAGGATCTTGTGGTTCCTACAGTTTGTTTTGCAAATCTTCCAAAAATATTTTTCACAACATATATTTTAAAGCAACGGAAGCTTTAATTAAACATATTATATTTAACCACATTTTATATGTAAATTTAAAATCTGTTGTATTCAACAAAGCAGTTTGCAATTTTATCCGGCGCGGCGTGCAGCTGCTCATATTCCGTTATTATCCACATATTCACTTAAAATCGGCTTTTAAAACAACCGATACGTTTCGTAATACACCCCTACATTGTCTATTAGTAGATTAAATCAGAACGAGTTTCGGGTAAATCTGTCGACAGTACTCCGGAAACGAATAGCAAATTAAAGTAATGCAATAGTTGTTTCATTGGAATTTTTGAAATTATTCATTTATGTCGTATATGTGTGTAAAATGCAACTTCAAATTTGGCTAATTAGGACGGAGGAAGAAAGGCAAAAGAAGATAGATGGAATAGGGGAATGGAATGGCACTTTTAATAACTAACTAATAATAACATTTTTTTCTCATATAATACAAAATTATTGGAATCCTCAAGTATGTAGACAATGTCTGTGAAGTTTCTTGAATTGAATTCTCTCCACCTGCCCCTACTTTCATGTGAAAGATACGAGAAATTGTATATCTATTTAAATTGTATTTCTTTTCTTTATTACTCGGAATTTTTATTTTTTTTTGAAACATAAAACATGCATATCAAATAAATTGAAATCGTTTCGTAAAATACGCCACGCATTATACGTCTAAGTCAACTTTTTCGTCCCATTTTCAAAGTACATTACAAGCACCGAAGGCGAAAACAATACGTTCAAACAGTATTAAATAAATCTATGTTATTTCATTTCAGCTTAGCTTTTAGCTATTTTAGATAATTTTAGTATAACACTTTATCTTGATCTCAATATTTATGACTTTGAACGAAAGTAAAGAAAGTCTGTAAAACAAAATGACTAATTTTTGATGTCAGTCAACCCAATATTTAATATTCAAAGAAAAAACACAAAACAGTAGAAAATTTATGTAATTTTGGTGAATGCACCATTGTATACAGTAACATTAAACCAAAAGTGAATGTACTCTCATAAATTCATCTTAACATCGAGTATATTTGATCTGTCTACCATGTAAAGTCATGTTACTTTAAGAAAACATAAATGAATGAAAAATCTTTATGAAATGGCTATTTATACTAATTATTATTTATTTTCTACAACATTCGAGCTTGTGCTCGAATGTTACCTTACCGAATAAGCCGTCAAAATTATTTTAATTATTCGCCTCCCTTCATAGGCAAATAAACCAAACAATTCAATTCTTCTTTCTGTTTGATTGGAAATAATTCTCCATACTCAGTTTACGGCCTCTAGATTGATTGACTTACCCCGAAAGTACCACAGCGAAGCATTATATTAGAAGTAGTAACAAGTATTATGTATATTAGAAGTAGTAACAAGATCTATTCTGATAAAAATAACTTTTAGTAAGTTACTATAACCTTATATATGAATTAATTTTTAGTTATACATTATCTAATATATGTTAGTCTAAAGCATAATGAGACAGAAATCCTTTTATTTATTATAAATAATAAAGAATAAATCGATTTTCGATCATTCCCAACATTTGTATAGCTACAATAAAACAAACTATATCTATATCTACCTACGTCTACGTACATTTTTACATGCTATGATGTTGCTTACTCAGATCACGTCCAGCCTTCTTATAGAGAAGTGGTCAATTTGTAAAGATTGCTTTTGTACATAGTGTAAATAAAAATTTACTTTTATAATACGATAGGCGAACATAGCAAAGGTCTGACCGGATTTCCTATTTCGTTAAATAAACTGAAAATTAAATATTTGTCTTTATCTGTAACCGAGAAACAATTAAGGATAATGTAACAGTAAAGAAGTATATGTAGATCAATGAAAAAAATGAAACACAGAATAACTTTAAAAAGTAAAATATTCAAAGTAATTCAACCATTCATAGTAACATATACATATTCTATATGTCAGAATTATTTATAATTATTTCTGTATATAATATATCAAATAAATTGAACAAAAATCCTCTCAGAGAGTTCACATTTGAATTATCTTTTATTAGAGAGTACATTTTCAAGTATCTCTCCATTTTTGAGGCATTCCGTGTTGAGTGGCGGAACTCAACGCCGCGCTTTGCCTAGTTTCCAGAACGAAGAAAGTGGAAATAGAAAAATCCATCTTCCCCGACTGGGGTTCGAACCCAGAAACCGTCGCGTTACAGACAGACGTTGCGCCTCTGCGCCACGACGGTCCTCAAAAAGTAAAAAAATACTAATCACTAAAGTATATAAAAAGCATAATTAATTTTCAGAGCTTGTGTATTTTTAAATAAAGTTATTTTAAATAATTATTTTACTTTGTTTTAAATATTTTATGATTATTGTATTTTCTATTATCGAGTTCATAGGTTAAATATTCAGATTTTAATAAGAATAAAAAGTCACCACAAAATGAAAATCCACTTGCAAAAGCATATAATTAAAAGCTTTTCGTTTCCTAAATCTATTTAACTATCTATCTATCGACCTAAAATTAATATCATATTATAGAAACCTTAATATGAGTTTGCATTTACAATTCTTGAATAAGCATACAAATGCACGCTCGTGGTACGTTTAGCTATGATATTTTTAATAACGCTGCAAGTCAATTCAGAGGTACGCCATGTTTAATCTCTTAAATGTTTAAAGACTTTATTTCTTGTATAAGAGAAACTAGCAGTTCTTTCAATATCAATCGTGTGGGTAGTAAATTTTATGTAATGGATAATTTGTAACATTTTCAAACTGTTAATTGACAGTACGATTAGAAAAATATTTAATAAAAATATCTTAAATTTAAACAAACAGGATTCGAACCCGTGTCTTATGACTTGATTTTTTTTTATAATTAGTATGAATAAAATCTTAATCTTACATGGATAATCTAGTATATATTATATTACATTACATTATAAAACAAAACTTGTGTTTCTATCTGTTGCTATAAGCTAATTTATTCTGAAGCCATTCGATATCGATTCTAAGAAAGATGGCCTAACCATTTAACTTTTGCAATCAGGTGGTTGAGAATTCACTCCACATTTAAATGTAGATCAACTGAGTTGTTATATTTTCTTCATAAATAATATTTATTTGGATTAAGAATTAGTAATGTAGTAGGTTTTAAGTATTCTGTACATAAGATTTAAGAATGCTCTATTCGAGTCTTCAAATTTCTTTCCTATGTGAAATTTAAAAGAACAAATTCTTTAATAGATTTGTTTTGCTTAACACCTAGTACTTTACGTTATTAATTGAATTATGAATTTTAAATCAAGTGGTTATTTATAAATAAAGAATATTTGACAGATCTGAAAGAAGAAATGTTCAAATGTATGTATGTTTGTATGTGGCCTCATTTCTAAGTCACACAATGCGGTCAAGGAGCTCGTTACACGACGCTCAAAATATAATAGTTTTTGCCGCGGCCAGAGCTAATGGTAAAAGCTTTTGAAAAATGTTAAAATATATATTTAAAATAAAAAATTTAAATGTAACTAATAAAAAGGTTTAAAAATAAATTTGTTTTTCAGCTAAAAACAAAATTATACGGTACCTAAAAAACAAGTGAAAACATAAAAAAAACTAAAAAGGCTAGTAAAAATATTATTACGTTCAAAAAGCAAAAGCGATTAAAAATAAGTAGTAAAAGTAATATTTAAAATAAATTGTCTTTGTTTTTTATGATTTTTTTAAAATTATTACTATAGATGTTTGGAATACTTAGTAGTTATCTATTAAAATTTCGGTTAGCTGCTAAAATCCAATGCTATCCAATAGAATGTTAAAGATTTTATTTTTGATGTTAAATTTTTGTTTTTTAATGATTAAGATTTTTCTCATGGCTATCTATATAGAGCACAATTGAAGAAATACATGATTATTCAATACAACATATTTAATATTTACCTACATCACAACATATTTTAAAGCTTTCAAACAATTTTATTCGCATTTTGGTGTGGAAAATGAAATACCTTTTCAATTTCGTTGGCAACTCGATGCTGACGCGTCCGATCCTATCACTAGACGTAATAAATGTTAGCTCACCTCCAGACTACGAGGTAAATCCTATTCTTTCTAACTAAATTGTCTTATATTTTTAGGTACAGTTTCGGTATTCAGAAATTAAGTACAGTTATTTAATAAAAAAATGATATGAATGTCATGATATGTGTAAAAATTAAAATGAATAATTTAATAGTAGCCTAAGCCTTTGTGTAAATATTTAAAAACGATCGTGTACAATTTTTTTTTACAAAATATCATAATTTATGAAATATTAACTAATCGTCGGGTCGAAGATGGAAGGCTTGCACGCAGCGATCCCTGCCAGCCCTACCTAGGGCTGCAACATTCCATCAGCCACGAGCACCATACGGGAGCACAATGCTAGGGCGTCCCCCCGAGGCGACGCGCACCAGTGCGTCCCCGCTGGTGTGAAAAGTGGAGACGAATGCGGCGTTGGGGACCGCCACCCAGCACGCCATGTCCGGAACGGCGGGAAGTGGAGGACGGAGCTACAAATAGCTGCGTGGAATGTAAGAGGAGGGATGGACCAGAAGATGAATGAGCTATTAGATGTGATGGATGAGCGAGATTTGGATGTCATTTGTATGACTGAGACCAAGCGAAAGGGTAATAATGCAACCGATTTGCCGGGCAGCCGCGTCGCTCTCTGGGCCGGCGTTCCAGAGAGCGAACGCGGTTGTCAAGGTGTAGGTGTGTTATTGTCCTCTCGATTGGTTAGTGCAGTGGTAGAGTACGAGGCGATCAACCCTAGACTGCTTTGGGTTCGCTTCAAGCTGGGTATTACAAGAATATTCTTGTTGGTAGCATATGCGCCGGTATCCTCAGCTCCATTGAGCGAACTTGAGGGGTTTTGGGAGAGTGTCAGGGATGTTCTAGGCAGTGTAAGAGGAAACGAAAAATTAATATTATGTGGAGACATGAATGGATGGGTCGGAACCGCGAGAAGTGGTTACGAAGGTGTGTTAGGTCATTATGGTGACAGAAGAGTGAATGAGGCTGGAAAGCTCATTTTGGAACTTTGCAAGGAAAGGAATTTGTTTGTGGCAAACACGATGTTTGACCACAAACAAATTCACATGTATACGTGGGAGCGCATGGGAGAGAAAAGTATGATTGACTTATTCCTAGTGGATCAGCGGATTCGAAAACAAGTGATGGACACACGTGTGTTTAGGGGTGCTGACTTGGGAACGGACCACTATCTAGTAATTGCTAGATTTAGGGGTTTGTTCGTAGGATGGCGTAACCGCACGAGGTGTTCATACTTGGAATCGAATTATCGCATAAGAAGCTGGAAGCTTCAAGATCCACCGATCAGAGAGGAATATATAGAAAGGGTTTCCGAAAAGCTTGACGGTTGTGAAATAGGAAATGAAAGTGTTGAAGTATGCTGGCAGAACCTTAAGAGCTGCATGGTGGAAGCTGCGACAGAGGTATGTGGTACAAGGAAAAGAGGCTTTAGTAAAAAGCGTGACGAATGGTGGGATGATGAAGTGAAAGATGCTGTAGAAAGAAAGAAGAAGGCATGGCAGGATTATAAAGCCTCGAGTAAGAATAAAAGTATGAGAGAGATTAAAAAGAAAGAGTATAAGCTGCAAAAGCACCAAACGAAAGCACTGATAAAGATGAAGCGTGAAAGAACCGAGAGTAAAAGAGATGAAAGGTTGACGAGCAACTTCCGGGATAATACGAAGCTTTTCTGGCGAGAAGTTAGTGATTCACGGAGTTGTTCGTCAACCTTTAAAATGAAAGGGGTGCTTTCGAAGGACGGTGAGATACTTACAAGCAGATCACACGTTTTGCAGCGATGGGCGGAATTCTACAAGGAGATGTATGAATGTGATGACGCTTCTGCCTCAAGTGACAGCGACAAGCTGAGTCTTGATGTAGCAGATGGCGAAATCAGTATAAAAGAAGTTGAGAGTGCAATAAGAAGCTTGAAATGTGGTAAGTCAGCGGGAGCGGATGGAGTTACTGCCGAGATGATCAAATATGGTGGACCTCGCATCTTGGACTTGTTCTGGTTTCTGTGCAATTTATGCTGGAATTCGGGGGAGGTCCCAGATGATTGGCAAAGTGCAGTCATCGTGCCTTTATATAAAGGCAAAGGTTCACAGATAGACTGTGCAAGCTATAGGGCAATCAGTTTGATTAGCTTAGGTGGTAAAGTATATGCAAAAATTTTAGCGAGAAGAATGCAAGACAGATCCGAAAGGCTACTGTGGGAGGCCCAAGGAGGTTTTAGACCTGGAAGAGGATGCATGGATCAGATCTTTTCCATCCGTATGATCACAGAGAAGTTTTTGGCTGTAAACCAAAAGGTTTTCTGTGCTTTTGTGGACTTGGAGAAGGCGTTTGACAGGGTTGTGAGAAAGAAGTTGTGGGAGATACTACCCCGGTACAATGTGAACGGACCCTTGCTGCAGGCTGTAAAATCTCTTTATAGAGATCACTCAGCCTGTGTGCGAGTAGGAGCCGACATGTCGACTCGGTTTGGCATCCAATAGGGTGTCAAACAGGGTTGTGCCATGTCGGCTTGGTTGTTCAATTTGTATTTGGATAGCTGTCTCCAAGGACTGAAAGAAAGTGATATGGGTGTAAAAGTGGGTGACTTGAAGGTAAATTGCTTGCTGTACGCAGATGATGCAGTGCTTATTGCATCATCAGAAAGCGAGTTGCAGGCATTGGTCACCATTTTGAAAGACGGGTGTGAAACTAATGGTCTAAACCTGAGTGCAAGTAAGACAAAGGTTCTGGTATTTGAAAGAGACGAGGAAAGGACGGAATGCAAGATTTTCGTGAATGGAAAATTATTGGAACAAGTGAACGAAGTAGTATACTTGGGAAGTATGTTAAGTAGAGATGGTAGATACGAAATGGATGTGGAAAGACGTGTTGCTGCCGGTAACAGAATGAACGGTGCCTTAGCTGCGTTGTTGAGACGGCAGAACGTCAGCGTCGCTGCACGTTTGGCCGTACACAATGCAGTTTTGGTTCCGACGCTGTTATATGGCAGTGAAACGTGGGTATTACAGAAGAAGAATGAAAGAAAGATGAATGCTGTGGAGATGCGATCTCTTCGAAGGATATGCGGAGTCAGCTTAGCTAAGAAGAGGTACACAGGATGGTAGGTACCAGCGAGGATGTCACAGTAAGAGTGAAGAAGAACGTGCTCAGATGGTTTGGGCACGTCGAAAGAATGAGTGACGAAAGAATGGTAAAAAAGATATATGATGGAAAAGTGAGTGGTAAGAGAGGTAAGGGGAGACCTCGGTTGACTTTCGAAAACACAGTATCGAAGATACTGGAGGAAGGTCACGTAAAAAGCATGAGGACTCCCCGGAGAGCATGCATGAAGAGGTTAATGACAGTGGACGAGGCGAAAGAGGTATGCAGGGACCGCAGCGTTTGGCGCTCCGTTCTCTCTGACTACCCCGCTAGGGATAGAGCGTGAAGCTATGTATGTATGTATGTATGTATTAACTAATAATGTGATTTTACAAAATTTTGATGCTGCGTAGGCCACGCTACAGTGGTAAAGGTAACACAAATGTCATAGTTGTTTGCCACTGAATATGGATTCTATCTAGATTTATATATATTAAAAAAGGATAGAGCCAGGACTAAATCCCTGGGGTACTCCCACACTCATAAATGGAGATTTCTCGCCATTCACATCAATACTCTGAATTTTATTAGTTAAAGAAGATATCAGAAAATTCAGTGCACGTCAAGTACTGTAATCCTGTGGTTATGAGATATTGATACTTATAAAAAATATTTTTATATAAATGCACTCGTGAAAAAATCTATACTTTCATATGGTTCATTGTGAATCGTAACTTAAGTTTTCGATTGACCGTTCCGCTATTTTACGCTCTCCGTTCGTACTTATCATCATCATCATATCATTTTTTTATCATATCTGACCAACTCTATTAACCAAATGCAATTCAGTAAACAAAAACAAACACTACAGTAACTCGAAACATTCGAAACTTCGTAGTTAGTTGTTTAGTCCACATTTTTTCTATGGAAAAACTTTAATGAAGTTTCGAAAATAATTTACAAAAAGTACAACTAGAAATTCGCATATTCGTGACTACAAATATATTCCACGTTGTTTTATACAAAAAATATATTGGGATATTTCTCGTATAATACAAGATTTATGGGTTCAAATCCCATTTGCGAAAAACGTAATTATTAAAAAAAAAACGCCGAATTGTTATATAACTTGAGGCTAATTTTACAATTAAATTTATCCGAAATCAAAATTCAAAATTGATCAAGACCTTTACGAAAATAATCACAAATACTCAATTCCAGAAATAAACTTTCCAAATTATACAAGGGTCAATTAAGTATTTGTTTAGGAGCTCAAAAGTTATGCGTACATACATACATACATACATACATACATACATACATACATACATACATACATACATACATACATACATACATACATACATACATACATACATACATACATACATACATACATACATACATACATACATACATACATACATACATACATACATACATACATACATACATACATACATACATACATACATACATACATACATACATACATACATACATACATACATACATACATACATACATACATACATACATACATACATACATACATACATACATACATACATACATACATACATACATACATACATACATACATACATACATACATACATACATACATACATACATACATACATACATACATACATACATACATACATACATACATACATACATACATACATACATACATACATACATACATACATACATACATACATACATACATACATACATACATACATACATACATACATACATACATACATACATACATACATACATACATACATACATACATACATACATACATACATACATACATACATACATACATACATACATACATACATACATACATACATACATACATACATACATACATACATACATACATACATACATACATACATACATACATACATACATACATACATACATACATACATACATACATACATACATACATACATACATACATACATACATACATACATACATACATACATACATACTACATACATACATACATACATACATACATACATACATACATACATACATACATACATACATACATACATACATACATACATACATACATACATACATACATACATACATACATACATACATACATACATACATACATACATACATACATACATACATACATACATACATACATACATACATACATACATACATACATACATACATACATACATACATACATACATACATACATACATACATACATACATACATACATACATACATACATACATACATACATACATACATACATACATACATACATACATACATACATACATACATACATACATACATACATACATACATACATACATACATACATACATACATACATACATACATACATACATACATACATACATACATACATACATACATACATACATACATACATACATACATACATACATACATACATACATACATACATACATACATACATACATACATACATACATACATACATACATACATACATACATACATACATACATACATACATACATACATACATACATACATACATACATACATACATACATACATACATACATACATACATACATACATACATACATACATACATACATACATACATACATACATACATACATACATACATACATACATACATACATACATACATACATACATACATACATACATACATACATACATACATACATACATACATACATACATACATACATACATACATACATACATACATACATACATACATACATACATACATACATACATACATACATACATACATACATACATACATACATACATACATACATACATACATACATACATACATACATACATACATACATACATACATACATACATACATACATACATACATACATACATACATACATACATACATACATACATACATACATACATACATACATACATACATACGGTATACGTTTCATTTTTAACCTCCACAAACAACAACTTTGAAAATTCTCATAACATGTTTTTGTTGAAATCAATGTTTTAATTATGAGTATTTGATCAAAGTAGTCTCATATAGAATATTAAAAGGCTTTTAGCTTTCAACTTATTTCATGAAACGTAGAAAGGAGCGACTTTTTAATAAATTTTAAATGTGTGTGTCCATTATATTTTGTCATTGTTTAAACTATCCTAATATTTTATGTATGGAAGGCCATTTTTCCCTGATATTCATGTCAGGATCTGATGATGAAATGTCAGGACAATGGACAACAGGTCAACACAATCTTTCACACTTCATTGACTAATTGTTTTTTAATACATTTTCGTGATAGATGCAGTCAGTGCAAGACATGCGAGAATTAAATATGAAAAAATTATAAAATTTAAGTGAAAATGTAATAAAGGCTCGTTTTTAGTAGTTATTTCATAATTCTACATTTACGATTCATTTGAGTAAATCAATGAAGTATTTTATTGTAATAATACGTTTTTAGTTTAACTTAATTAAGAAAGATGCAGTAGAAGTTTTTTTAGCTTCACATTTTATCCCGCATATTGCAGTGTAAGCAGACGGAACTGCAGTAATCATATGAACCTAGTGTTAAGACACTCCGTTGCTTAGTCCCTGCTTTCTCCGTCCCCGTTTTATTTTATCACTATTATGTATGTAATTAAACAACAAAAGACAGAATAAATTATCTTGACTAATGTCAAGTTTTAATTAAATTAGGGTCAAATCAAACTATTTACAATTATTTATATGAAACCAAATTGGCGTATACAATTAAATTTGTTTGAGTTACAAATAAACCGACATGTGAAGCTTTGTTCTGCACAATACATTTATAATGCATAAAGCGTGTACAAACTGAAAGTATACAAACACTTTTATTTGTACATAAATTGTTGAAATATTCTGCAACATCAAGAAAGATGTTAATCATCCGCCGCAAGTGTTATCAATCAAGCTGTCAGGCGAGACAAGTGACGTCATCTCAATATACTACTTAACATGCGAGGCCGTTGTGGTAGTATACTCGTAATGTTATGGTTTAATATAATACATTTAGTTAATTACGTGAAGATTTTAATGACGTTGAATGACTTAAGCTGTTTTACAATCCACCACATCTTGATAGATCTAAGCATAGCTTTTTGTCTTATAAAGCCGAGAATATAGAGACAATGTATTTTAGTAGAAATCGAACCCCAACTAACACGGTTATCATCTGATATTATTACGCAATTAGATAAACATAGAATGAGAGAAGTACTTACTATCTAGAATTTTTAACTATTTCTAGAATTGAAATCGTTGTTGAAGTTCGTCTCAAAGCTAAACTTGCTAACTATGTGAATGATGCCACCTGACTGGATGCAGCTTACAAAGAATTTCAACTACTGAGATTTATGTCGAGACACTCCTATTCCATTTGGAATAGTATTGACGGAAACTATTGTAATATAGAACCTTATTTGATAAGATATTTAGTGATCTTCTAAGTTCAGTTACGAACGGCGAATGGTGGATGGGTTAATTAAGAAGAAGGTTAACCAACAGGTGATGGGTCTTTTATATCCAACGCCACCTGAACGTGTTGTCCATAACTATAGATCTAGTTTGTTATATTTAGGACCAATATCTGAAAAAGTATCGAAGATATTAAGGGACAATGGCGTTTATGTGGCGTTCAGAACAAATAACACTAATCGCCGTACGTTTTGCAATGGCAAAGAGAAAACCGAGGTTGGCAGGAGGTCGGGTGTTTATAGGTTAAAGTGTGGTGGGTATGACGGGGTATACGTGGGTCAAACTGGTCGTAGTTTTAATATTCGTTATAAAGAACATACTTCCGCGTATAGGAATAATCGTCCTGAAAGATCTAATTTCGCTAAACACTTATTAGAGTCAGGACATATTTTACCAGACGATCATTCCTATGACGTACTACATACCTGTAACAAAGGATTACGGATGGCCGTGTTGGAACAGTTAGAAATAATAAGATACGGGGGTATGGGAACTATATTTAACGAGCGTGTGAATGTTTCCTCCTCTCCATTATTACGTATTTGCCAACACAATCACTCAAATCACTGATCTAATCGTACTACGCAAATTCATATATAACATACGCGTACGTTGAGCAGCTGGCTCTTACCGGTCTTTCACTCACGTGATTGGCCGCGTGACTTTGAGTGGTAGTGGGGAGGAGGAAGCATATTAATATCAGTGCGGTGACGGTCGGAGCACACTGACGGGACCCTGTCCAGGTCGTGCTAAACGGCATGATGCGTCTCCTCCAAGATGTCTGAGGAGCTACGCATCATATATTGGAACGCAGCGGGGCTGAGATCACGTATACTCTTGCTCCGTCACACGTTAAGGGAGCAACGGGTCGACGTTGCCCTTATTTGTGAGACCCACCTCCTCCCCAACGCTGCAGCGAACTTCCCGGGGTATCATACCCTGAGGCTGGACGCAACACCGGACTTTCCCTGGAGAGGGCTCCTCGTCGCCATCCGCCGCACAATCGTGCATCAACCCATCCCCATGGTGGACACTGCGTCGTTCCAGTCCCTGGGAGTGGAAGTGCACTTTGGAGGTAGACAGCTGCGCATCTTTGCTGTCTACCGCCATCCCAGCAGCAGCCTGGCCACCAGCGAGGTGAGGGCAATCCTCGATAGCCCCATCCCGACTTTGGCGGCCGGCGATTGGAACGCTAAACACCCAGCGTGGAGATGCCAAACCGCCTGCATCACTGGCCGGCGCTTGTACGAGGACGCGGACCGGCACGGTTATGTGGTGGAGGGCCCGGATGAGCCCACCCACTACCACGGCAACACGGCCTTCTCCCCGACAACAATTGACCTTGTTGTCCACAAGGGCATGGACAACCTGGGTCTTACGTTGGAGACGCTCCCAGACTCCCACGGGTCGGATCACCTACCCGTTCTGGTGACGGCACTGGGCAGACTAGCAACAGCGAGGGGCCTGCCGTCGAGAGGCCTTGTTCACTGGCCAAGATTTAAGGCACTGGTTCTCGATCGGCTCCCCTCTTCTATCGCTCCCCTGGACAGCCCCGACTCCATCGACCAACTAGAGGGCATCCTCACTGACACGTTCAGCGGGGCCCTAAAGGATGCCACAGCTCCCCCTCAGAGGAGATCCCTCCCTCCCATTCCAAGGCGTCTTTCTGACCTCATCGCGCGGAAGAGGAGGACGCGCGCAGAGTGGCAGAAGACCCGGGATCCCGCCACGAAAACCAAGCTCAACGACCTGGTTGAGCGCATCCGCGCCGAGCTTGAGTCGAAGGCGGAGGAGGACTGGGAGATTCGCATACAAGAGGCTAACGAAGACCAGCCGTCGTTAAACCGCTTGTGTCGCCAAATCACAAATAAGGAGCCTCCGGTGAGACCCCTACTATACCCGGATGGCTCCCTTTGCTACGATTCCCTGGGGAGGGCCGAAATCTTGGCAGATTACCTGCAGACGCAGTTCGTGCCAAACCCCAGCCTGAAGGAGGAACACCACCAGCGCCTGGAGACACAGGTCCTTTATGACCTGTACAGCTCCGCTCAGCCGAACCTGCCACCACCTTTCTTCTCCCCATCAGCTGTGAGGAAGGCCATCTCCTCACTAAAACCGAGAAAGGCCCCGGGGAAAGACAGTGTGACCAACACAAGCCTGCGCCACTTGCCTTTGAAGGCCATAGCTTCACTCACCAGGCTCTTTAACGCCTGCCTACGCCTGGGATACTTCCCCAAGGCGTGGAAAGAGGGCCTGGTGGTGATGCTGCCCAAGCCGGGGAAGAGTCCTCGCCGCCCCGACAGCTACCGACCCATCACCCTGTTGAGCTCGACGTCCAAGCTGTTCGAAAAGCTGCTAAATCCACTTTTCCAGGCGCACCTTGATCCGCGCCCCGAACAGTTTGGGTTTCGTAGTGGGCACTCCACTACCCTGCAGCTAGCGCGAGTGATCCACTACGCATCGGCGGCGCTCAACAGAAAGGAAACCCCAGTGGCGACATTCTTGGACGTCTCCAAAGCTTTTGACCGCGTGTGGCATCCAGGCCTGCTACACAAGGTCCTCCGTGCCGGTGTCCCTCACCATCTGGCCCGGCTGCTCTGGGACTTCCTTACAGACCGTTCCTTCCGGGTGAGGGTAAGTGACGCTGTGTCCTCCTGCCGACCGATCCTGGCAGGGGTTCCCCAAGGCAGTACGCTGTCACCGACGCTCTACGCTGCCTACACCGATGACATCCCGGTGGGTCAGGACGCCATGCTGGCACTTTATGCCGATGACATAGCGCTCCTGACCAAGTCGATGAACGTCAAACATGCAGCCACCAAGCTCCAGAGAGCATTGGATCTCCTGCCAGACTGGCTGGCGGAGTGGAGGCTTGCACTTAATGTGGCGAAGACGCAGGCCATCGTCTTTGGGAGACAACTCCAGAAGCCTCCTCCGCTGGTACTGCACAGCACCGAAATCCCCTGGACCCACAGCGCCACTTACCTGGGGGTAGTCATAGATAGGAACCTGTCTATGACCGGCCAGGTCAAGAAGGCGCGCAACGCAGCCAGAGCCGCCCTAAACCTTCTGCGACCAATCTTCCGTTCTCGCCTCCCCATCCGGACAAAGCTGAACATCTATAAGGCATACGTCAGGCCGCACCTGACTTACGCTGCACCGGCCTGGTATGCACTCACCAGCCCGCGCCAAAGAGACTTACTGCGCACACTGCAGAGCACCAGCCTGAGGCGCGTGGTCGGGGCCCCTCGATACGTGAGAAACGCCACAATTGAGCGTGACCTCCGTGTCGAGAGCCTCGAGGACCACGTATTCAGCCTGGCAGCCCGAATGTTCCACCGCGCCGATGTCTCGGATTTTCCTCATATTCGAGACATCGCACCATGGCACACTCGCCCCCCGGATGCTCCCAGAAGACGACTCCCTAGGGATCTACTCCCTCCCCCCTCCGACTCTTGAGCTGCTGCTGAGGTCGCTGGTCGTCTAGCTGGGCCTCCTCTGAACAGAGGTCTCACTCGGCTGGACTGACCGCCCTTAGCAGCTCTATAGCTCATCCCTCCCCTGAATATCCACTTCCCCTATCCTTCCCATCAAGGATAACTCCACGGGCTAAGACCCAAAAATAAAAGACGCACCCATGGTCATGGGTGCCGTGAGACACTACGGCCAGAGGGCAGAGCCCTGAAGCCGTGTCCCCTCTCCCCCCGCGGGGGTTGAGAGAGATGATAACTTGACTGACTGACGGAGCACACTCGGTGTTTAGCACGGTGGTGGTCAAACATCTCCTGATGATGCCTCGTTGAGAGGTGAAACACGTGTTGAGAGCTTTAGTAACGGTGGTAGTTTTGTTTTGCATTGCTTACTGCACGCGCATTTATCAGCGGGCGGGCGGGCGGTGCACTTAATTGCATAACTACTACTGCATAGCGGAAGTAGCTATATATAGTTCCTTTCTGAATTAAGATGGACTTCCGCAAAGTAACGCCTGATTCTATTAGATGATTATTGTCAAATTATCGAGTTCATAGGTTAATTATTTAGATTGTTTTAATAAGAATAAAAAGTCACCACAAAATAAAAATCCACTTGCAAAAGCATATCATTAAAAGCTTTTCGTTTCCTAAATCTATTTAACTATCTATCTATCGAACTAAAATTATTATCATATAGAAACCTTAATATGAGTTTGCA
The DNA here is from genome assembly GCA_037178615.1 of Dione vanillae. Classification (NCBI taxonomy): domain Eukaryota; kingdom Metazoa; phylum Arthropoda; class Insecta; order Lepidoptera; family Nymphalidae; genus Dione; species Dione vanillae. The sequence goes on from JAZFAU010000347.1 coordinate 293,315, forward strand.
TTTACAATTCTTGAATAAGCATACAAATACACGCTCGTGGTACGTTTAGCTATGATATTTTTAATAACGCTGCAAGTCAATTCAGAGGTACGCCATGTTTAATCTCTTAAATGTTTAAAGACTTTATTTCTTGTATAAGAGAAACTAGCAGTTCTTTCAATATCAATCGTGTGGGTAGTAAATTTTATGTAATGGATAATTTGTAACATTTTCAAACTGTTAATTGACACTACGATTAGAAAAATATTTAATAAAAATATCTTAAATTTGAACAAACAGGATTCGAACCCGTGTCTAAGACACGGGTTCGAATCCTGACTTGATTTGTTTTTATAATTAGTATGAATAAAATCTTAATCTTACATGGATAATCTAGTATATATTATATTACATTACATTATAAAACAAAACCTGTGTTTCTATTTATTGAAGCTAATTTATTCTGAAGCCATTCAATATCGATTCTAAGAAAGATTAGGCCATTTAACTTTTGCAATCAGGTGGTTGAGAATTCACTCCACAACTAAACTAAATGTAGATCAACTGAGTTGTTATATTTTCTTCAAAAATAATATTTATTTGGATTAAGAATAAGTAATGTAGTAGGTTTTAAGTATTCTGTACATAAGATTTAAGAATGCTCTATTCGAGTCTTCAAAATTCTTTCCTATGTGAAATTTAAAAGAACAAATTCTTTAATAGATTTGTTTTTCTTAACACCTAGTACTTTACGTTATTAATTGAATTATGAATTTTAAATCAAGTGGTTATTTATAAATAAAGAATATTTGACAGATCTGAGAGAAAGAATGTTCAAATGTATGTATGTTTGTATGTGGCCTCATTTCTAAGTCACACAATGCGGTCAAGGAGCTCGTTACACGACGCTCAAAATATAATAGTTTTTGCCGCGGCCAGAGCTAATGGTAATAGCTTTTGAAAAATATTAAAATATATATTTAAAACAAAAATTTTCAATGTAACTAATGAAAATGTCTAAAAATAAATTTGTTTTTCAGCTAAAAACAAAATTATACGGTACCTAAAAAACAAGTGAAAACATAAAAAAACTAAAAAGGCTAGTAAAAATATTATTACGTTCAAAAAGCAAAAGCGATTAAAAATAAGTAGTAAAAGTAATATTTAAAATAAATTGTCTTTGTTATTTATAATTTTTTTTAAATTATTACTATAGATGTTTGGAATACGTAGTAGTTATCTTTTAAAATTTCAGTTAGCTGCTAAAATCCAATGCTATCCAATAGAATGTTAAAGATTTTATTTTTAATGTTAAATTTTTGTTTTTTAATGAATAAGATTTTTCTCATGGCTATCTATATAGAGCACAATTGAAGAAATACATGATTATTCAATACAACATATGTAATATTTACCTACATCACAACATATTTTAAAGCTTTCAAACAATTTTATTCGCATTTTGGTGTGGAAAATGAAATACCTTTTCAATTCGTTGGCAACTCGATGCTGACGCGTCCGATCCTATCACTAGACGTAATAAATGTTAGCTCACCTCCAGACTACGAGGTAAATCCTATTCTTTTTAACTAAATTGTCTTATATTTTTAGGTACAGTTTCGGTATTCAGAAATTAAGTACCGTTATTTAATAAAAAAGTAATATGAATGTTATGATATGTGTAAAAATTAAAGTGAAAAATTTAATTTAATTTAGTAGCTAAGCCTTTGTGAAATATTTATAAACGATCGTGTACACATTTTTTTTACAAAAGTATCATAATTTATGATGACTAATAATGTGATTTTACAAAATTTTGGTGCTGCGTAGGCCACGCTTTAGTGATAAATGTAACACAAATGTTATAGTTCTTTGCCACTGAATATGGAAAATCTATCTAGATTTATATATATTAAAAAAGAATAGGGCTAAGACTAGACCCCTGTGGAACTCCCACACTCATAAATGGAGCTTTCTCGCCATTTACATCAATCCTCTGAATTTTAATAGTTAAAGAAGATATCAGATATCTGTGGTTATGAGATATTGATACTTATAATTTTTTTTATATATATGCGCTTGTCATTACTCGTGACGAAATCCATACTTTCATTGTGAATCGTAACTTAAGCTTTCGATTGACCGTTCCTTACCGACTGTACTTATCACATGTATTAAGCGTATATATGATTTTTTTAACATATCTGACCAACTCTTTTAACCAAACGCAATTCAGTAAACAAAAACAAACACTACAGTAACTCAAAACATTCAAAACTTCGTAATTAGTTGTTCAGTCCATATTTTTTCTATGGAAAAACTTTTTTTTTAGCTTCACGCTTTATCCCGCACATGGCAAGATAGGCAGAGGAAACTGCAGGGACCATGGGAACCTAATGTTAAGACACTCCGTAGCTTAGTTCTTGCTTTCTCCGTCCCCGCTTTTCGCCTTTTTCGAGGCATTGCGTTTTGAGTGGCGGAACTCAACGCTGCGCTTTGCCAGAGCGAAGAAAATGAAAATAAAAAAATCCATCCAAGAAGTATATGATTATTCAATACAACATACCTACATTACAACATATTTTAAAGCTTTCTAACAATTTTATTCGCATTTTGGTGTGGAAAATGAAATATCTTTTCAATTTCGTTGGCAACTCGATGCTGACGCGTCTGATCCTATCACTAGACGTAATAAATGTTAGCTCACCTCCAGACTACGAGGTAAATCCTATTCTTTCTAACTATATTGTCTTATATTTTTAGGTACAGTTTCGGTGTTCAGAAATTAAGTACAGTTATTTAATAAAAAAATGATATGAATGTGTGTGAAAAATTTAATAGTAGTCTAAGCCTTTATGTAAATATTTAATAAAGATCGTGTACAAATTTTTTTAACAAAATATCATAATTTATGAAATATTAACTAATAATGTGATATTACAAAATTTTGGTGCAGCGTAGGCCATTCTACAGTGGTAAAGGTAACACAAATATCATAGTTCTTTGCCACTGAATATGGAAATCTATCTAGATTTATATATATTAAAAAAGGATAGGGCCAAGACTAGATCCCTGTGGGACACCCATACTCATAAATGGAGATTTCTATCCTTTCACATCAATACTCTGAATTTTATTAGTTAAAGAAGACATTAGAAAGTTCAGTGCACGTCAAGTACTGTAATCCTGTGGTTATGAGATATTGATACTTACAAAAAATATTTTTATGTAAATGCACTCGTGACAAAATCCATACTTTCATATGGTTCATTGTGAATCGTAACTTAAGTTTTCGATTGACCGTTCCGCTATTTTACGCTCTCCGTTCGTACTTATCATCATCATCATATCATTTTTTTATCATATCTGACCAACTCTATTAACCAAATGCAATTCAGTAAACAAAAACAAACACTACAGTAACTCGAAACATTCGAAACTTCGTAGTTAGTTGTTTAGTCCACATTTTTTCTATGGAAAAACTTTAATGAAGTTTCGAAAATAATTTACAAAAAGTACAACTAGAAATTCGCATATTCGTGACTACAAATATATTCCACGTTATTTTATACAAAAATTTATTGGGATATTTCTCGTATAATACAAGATTTATGGGTTCAAATCCCATTTGCGAAAAACGTAATTAGTAAAAAAAAAAACGCCGAATTGTTATATAACTTGAGGCTAATTTTACAATTAAATTTATCCGAAATCAAAATTCAAAATTGATCAAGACCTTTACGAAAATAATCACAAATACTCAATTCCAGAAATAAACTTTCCAAATTATACAAGGGTCAATTAAGTATTTGTTTAGGAGCTCAAAAGTTATGCGTACATACATACATACATACATACATACATACATACATACATACATACATACATACATACATACATACATACATACATACATACATACATACATACATACATACATACATACATACATACATACATACATACATACATACATACATACATACATACGGTATACGTTTCATTTTTAACCTCCACAAACAAAAACTTTGAAAATTCTCCAAACATGTTTTTGTTGAAATCAATGTTTTAATTATGAGTATTTGATCAAAGTAGTCTCATATATAATATTAAAAGGCTTTTGGCTTTCAACTTATTTCATGAAACGTAGAAAGGAGCGACTTTTTAATAAATTTTAAATGTGAAGTCCATTATGTTTTGTCATTGTTTAAACTATCCTAATATTTTAAGTATGGAAGGCCATTTTTCCCTGATATTCATGTCAGGATCTGATGATGGAATGTCAGGACAATGGTAAGAATCTTTCACACTTCATTGACTAATTGTTTTCTATTACATTTTCGTGATAGCTGCAGTCAGTGCAAGACATGCGAGAATTAAATATGAAAAAATTATAAAATTTAAGTGAAAATGTAATAAAGGCTCGTTTTTAGTAGTTATTTCATAATTCTACATTTACGATTCATTTGAGTAAATCAATGAAGTATTTTATTGTAATAATACGTTTTTCGTTTGAACTTAATTAAGTAAGATGCAGTAGAAGTTTTTTTAGCTTCACGTTTTATCCCGCATATTGTAGTGTAGGCAGAGGGAACTGCAGGAACCATATGAACCTAGTGTTAAGACACTCCGTTACTTAGTCCCTGCTTTCTCTGTCCCCGTTTTATTTTATCACTTAGTAATTAAACAACAGAAGACAGAAGAAATTATCTTGACTAATGTCAAGTTTTAATGAAATTAGGGTCGAATCAAACTATTTACAATTATATATATGTTTGGGGGTTCTTGTTAAGAGTTTTAAAATGAGAATATACAACTTTTGCGCATATATATATATATATATATATATATATATATATATATATATATATATATATATATATATATATATATATATATTATATATATATATATATATATATATATATATATATATATATATATATATATATATATATATATATATATATATATATATATATATATATATATATATATATATATATATATATATATATATATATATATATATATATATATATATATATATATTTTTTTTTTTTTTTTTTTTCAATGTTACAACAATGTTTTTTAACCGTCGGTAGCGTGAGGACGATTGGGGCGCTAGGCCTCCTTCAACGGCCTCCTTCAAGCCGCGTTTCGTTCCACGTCTTGACATGCCCCCGGCCTTGGAAGCTCCAACTTCCAAGAGCGTCGCGTTACGTCGTCCGCTGCATCCAGAGGTAGCGGGCAAATTTTAGAGAAGGCGCGCCGTGTAATTGCGCCGGATGCGACTCTAATGGCAGTAACTCTAGAAACTCCATCCTTCCCAGGGAACGTAGATACGATCCGGCCCATGCTCCACTTTAATGGAGGGCTAATGTCATCTTTGATAAGGACAAGAGTGCCTTCTTTTAATGAATCTCCACTCTTCATCCACTTTGTTCTCATTTGTAGCTCCGAAACGTACTCTTTTGACCAGCGGGTCCAAAAGTGCTGTCGGACTTGCTCAACTCGTTGGTACCGCGTGAGTCGCTGAAGTGGAGCTTGCTCATAGTCTTCACTAGCAGGCGACGTCAGTGGACGACCAACCAAGAAATGGGCAGGAGTGAGTGGGGAAAAATCATTCGGATCCGTTGACATAGGAGAAATAGGACGGGAGTTCAGGACTGCTTCTACCTGTGTTAAGACTGTACTAAATTCTTCAAATGTAAAATGAGCGTTGCCTAGCACCCTTTTAAGGTGATGCTTGCATGACTTCACCCCTGCTTCCCATAAACCACCAAAATGAGGGGAATAGGGAGGAATGAAACTAAATTTAATGTTATTGTTAATAGCATAATCTCTAATATTATCTGCGCAATTATTTAAAAATTTTGTAAATTCTGTCATTAAGCCAGTGAAGTTTCTTCCATTGTCCGAGAATACTTCTGCTGGTTTACCTCGACGTGAGATGAAACGCTTGAGCGCAAGTAAATATGCATCAGTAGACAAATCACCCACTAATTCGAGATGGATAGCTTGAGTTGTGAAACAAATAAATAAACTAACATACGCTTTTGTTAATTTTGCACCTCTCCCCTTTCGATTTAGTATGAGCACCGGCCCAAAATAATCAACACCACTGACTGCGAATGGAAAACTTATAGCTAGTCGCTTAGTTGGTAAATTGCCCATCAGTGGACACAGAGTCTTGCCACGAAACCGCGTGCAAACAACACACTCGTGCACAACCCTCTTGGCAAGATTCCTGCCGCTGACTGGCCACCACGTTTCCCGAATGGTAAATAATAACAACTGTGGTGCTGCGTGTAACAGTTTTATGTGTTCATGACGAAATAACAAGTAAGTAAAATGATGTTTAGATGAAAGTAGAATAGGATATTTTTTATTATAATCGAATTGAGAAACGTTAGACAATCTTCCCCCTACTCTTAATAGTTTATTTTCATCCATGAATAGATTTAAATTTTTTAAATTACTTTTAGTTTTTGAAATAGTTTTATTTTTATACATTGTATCATACTCAGGAAACGATTCGCGCTGCGACAACAAAGCAAGCGTGCTAATAGCGTCTCGCAGCTCATCCACATTCAATGCACCCGTTCGTTTTGTGTTTGTCTTACGCGTGTTATATAAAAAACGTTTAATATATGCCATGGTGCGTTGGATGCGGCTGAAAAGCGAGAACCTGGAAAATGGAAATAAATTACTACAATCACCAGAGGTGTTCGTTTGTACACTTAAACATTTAATTTCCGGTAGATTGTCTGCGTTTGTCATGCTCGTATGTACCTGAGCTGAACGTGACGTAAAATTAGGATCGTGAAGAAAACTTGGGCCTTCCCACCACACCCCCATGTCTTTTAATGTCGATAAATCGATACCTCGTGACACTAAATCAGCTGGGTTATCGTGTGTTGCGACGTGCCTCCAAACAAAGTCAAGTCAAAACAAGTCAAATGTTTTTATTATTGTGTATATGTCACTTTATAATATAATGTATTTTATCTCAAAGAACGAAATACGTAGAAGTATGCTTTACGCGATAATGTGGTAAAATTCAAATTTGCGCCCATTTTAGTGATAGTCATCTATGGTATAGATATTAATATTGCATTTAACGAGATTTTCATTTACTATTTAGCTGACCAAATATTCTTTGTATATTTTTTAACATCAAGTTTTAACCTGGTGTTAAGACACTCCGTTCACTGTTTCAGCCTTTCGAGGCACTAAATGGCGGAACTCAACACCTCATTAAACTAGCTAGTAGAACGAATTAAATAGAAAGGAAACAACCTCCCCTAGTGAGTATTGAACCTACAAACTGTCACGTCGACGAAGACGCTGCGCCACAACAGTTCTTTTAAATATTTCCCTAACGTGGAATAGAATTCGTAACCAATACATAATAAGTAAAAAAGGAGTCGATAAAACGAGCAAAGTACTTATTATTATCTTGCTATAAATAACGCTTTATAATTTATTGCACTTTGAGCCAGTAATAAAGTCAATTTTATGCAAATTCTCGCATAAATCGATAAGCGCTAAGATTGAGTTCAGCACTGGAACTGAAGAGGATTTGTTCCAATTAATTTTCAAGAGCTTTTTACACCTTTGGTATAAAAATAAGTGGCGGGCTGTAAAAGTTGTGGAAGTCTACAGTACTCGAGGGAATTATTTTGATTGTATAATGTCTTTAAAATGAAATGAATTAGAGCATTATAAATATTTACATATATCGTAAGTCTTGCTTACTCAGCTTTATATTCTACACAATTAACTTCAGGAATTTGTTGAAATCCGAGGTTGTAATATTACCGCCAGATATACCACCTGTATATTCAAAAATATTTCTTTCAGTACAATTTTCCTTTCAGTCTTACCATAAATTATTTTTAAATTAGATGAGAAAAGAGTTCATAAGACAGCTTAAATAAATTGAATTAAAACAAAGTCACCTGTTACAACTAGTATATGACATCGTCGTAAAATATTCACGTGCGTCGATGAAGTGAAATATTTCATGAGTTCATTCAGTGGCCTTAATTTTTTTCAGCTCCCATATTTGTGTAACACATTGAATTTGCGCAATTTCCATTTAGTTTAATATGAAAATATCAATTCTATAGCTTTTTTAATAAATATATAAAATTGTGTAAATTTTAATTAACATATTTTGTGTTAATTAAGTACAGAAGCACTTCATCAGAATATAAACTAATCTAAAAGGATCACTTTATTACTCATCTGGTTGATATTTTTTAATTATCTGTAAATATCCAAGTATAAAGTCATCGTCGTTGTTACAGGCTTACGTGTCGTGAAAGATCATGTTGCTTGGAAAACAATAAAAAAAAACCTATCAATGCAATCAAATGACGGGCGTTATTTGCTGCAGTTTTAAATTAAATTACAGCTTGATTAATAATCTTACACTACAAGTGTGTACTACTGTTTGCTACGATTTAAGATAGTTTCTGTTAACGTGAAGTTGAATGATATTCTAGCAATAACAAATTCAAGTTCAAGTAAAGAGAGAAATCCGAATTCGAGTGATTCATAGGATAATTCTTTTATTATTTTAAAAGTGTTATTCCACACTAAACAAAGAATAATACTTAAAACGTATAAAAGTTTGAACGTAGCAAGATATGAACGCCTCACTTCTTTAAGTTCTTTCAGGATAGTCTTTAGCCTCAATTATACTAAAGTATTATCATTATGAACATTTACAACAATAATGTATCGATAGAGTCTACGTTGACAAAGATCATCGTTCCCGCCGTCAATATTAGATGGATTACTATCGGTCACGTTCAGAACGCTTTCCTTTCTGCTGACAAATCATTTAACTATCGTTAATATATGTAGATATTATATATCGAATATACTAACTTAATGAGACCTTACTCAGATCATTATCAGTATTTCAGCTTCGCACTGTAAGCTGAACACTGACTGTATTTGGATTGGTAGAAAAAATATATAGTTAGTGTGTTAGTGTCTAAGTTTTTTAGTAAGCAAAGACACCTTTTTTTAGTGCGATACTAAAACTTTTTTAAGTATACAAAAAATGACAAAATGCCCTGCTAGTACAGAGTCTACTGATAAATACTTTCCTTATGCTATCAACAATTAAATTAAATAATGAAATTGGAGATTGAACCATTCGATTAGATTTTATAATGAGTTTTTTTAAAGAAATAAAGAGATTTTAATAATAATATTTATACTTCATGTCTATTTAAATTTTGCAAACGAACCCAACTAATCGATTTTCTAAACTTATCGATTTAAAAGCTGTATACTGTGTATTATAATTTACAGAGAAAGTAAACAAAAATAATATATATATGCTTACTTAAGATTTCGTAATGTATTTGTAATAATGTAATTCTAATAGGACTTGGCATAGGGGTTAAATGCGCTTGGGGCTTTTCTTACTAGATAGTTGTATCCTCAGACTGGATATAAAGCATATTATTTTACAAATAGACAAAATATTCCTATCTGCCGCACTAAAGTATATATTGATATTGATATTTTTTATAACTATTTTTACCATTTTGCATCTTCTAACTTTAGATAGTAACTGGGATACCTTTACATTTACTCATGTGACCTTAAAACCCCACATTATAACTCCTATGATAAAGTAATAAGGTTGGTAATAATAATAAAACAAATAAATAGACCCTCATTAAAAGGTTTTAATAAAAAATATTAAAGAAACCAACTGCGTAAAAACTAAAAATAGAAAACAAGCCAAATTTGAGAATAATACGCCATTCAGCTAATTTTACAATTGGCCCATATATAAAAATAAACAATATTCTTTCTAAATAAAAACTATTTAAAAGGAAATATTATTTGTATTATGCCCTTTAAATAGAAATAAGTCCTAGAACATTCAATACTTGAATATGGATGTTGTAAAATATTTCAGAACGGAAGCAATTCAACTCACAAAATTAATAACTATGAATTTAATATCGACGAAGCCGACGTATTTATAGCACTATATATGATATAAATTAATTTATATATATCCTAAACCAAATTTTGTGTTTGATCACGTACATATAAGTTCCACGTAACAGTTTTAGTTTAAGATACGTACGACTACTGGCAGAGTAATAAGATTAGTTCCGCTTTGTGTTAACTTTGCTCATTATTACAAAATATATACTATTTATAAATATATATGTATGTGTGTAATATTAAATGATTATCGATATCGTGTGAATACGATAAGATCACGTATTTGGAAGAATAAGAGACGAACTGTAACAATCTATAAGTTTGTTATATTGGTACCTATATATATGTTATTCCATCGACTTCCAAATTCCATAATCCAAAAAAAATAAAAAAATAAAAACCTTTCAAAATTAAATTCAACATAATTTTTTAAATTTCAATTCATTCAAATTCAAAATAATCTTTAAAATAGACTTTTGCGGGCATTTTTGATTCATAGAATGAAAATAAAGCTAGTACTAGCTCGCAAAGCAGTTTAATAAATAATAAGTCACTCCATTTTTCACTTTGGTTATGAAACTAAAGCACTCGGTAAGTTAAAAGAAACCAACGATTTTACTCATAATGATGGAATTACATATAAAGCTTAAAGCTTTATAATGCGAACAAATATTCCGAATCACACTGAAGCTATGATTCGTAGGAATGTTTAATTTCGACAATGATTACGTAGAATTTCTCTTTGTGATTTCAAATTTCGGAAATTCCGCAAGAAATGTGAGTGTAATCTGTTGCGTCATGATATATTTGTATAAATTTGGTATATGAATTGGCAGTGGAACCAGTGTAACTATACACGATGGCTGGTTATTGGAATCACACTTAGGATCTGGTAAGCGAGTATTATTTGGAAAATAGCTTTAATGGAATACATTAATATATCAAGATTAAAGCTTGATGATGCGAACATTGCGATTTTATTATATACATAAGCGTGTAATAAACTGCAGTAAATATATATATATATATATATATATATATATATATATATATATATATATATATATATATATATATATATATATATATATATATATATATATATATATATATATATATATATATATATATATATATATATATATATATATATATATATATATATATATATATATATATATATATATATATATATATTTAAGAATATTCGTCATGTAAAACATTAGTTGTGGTGTCATAGAAAATGTAAAAGTAAAAATTAGTGATACAGGATTCGAATCCACTCTTCTTGGTATATATTCAAAAAGTGAGTTTCAAATAGTATTTAACATTTTGTACTTATAAATATTTATAACTATGAAAAACTAATATAACATTCAAACAGTTTGAGTAATGCTATGTTAGCACCCTATATATAATAAAGAATAGTAAGCAGCAAATTCACTTGAAAACATAAAAAATATATCTAACACATATACTAAACGAAACAAAAAATCCAGTAGATACTGTGCGTCCTATCATTTGGAAGTTCGATTTTCAGTATTGGAATAATTATTTTTCTATTCTATTAAAGCGAAAACATTATACAAAGGCGAAGGAAATCATTTGGTTCCAATAAATAAATAAATTACACCAAAAATGAAATCCAATCGACAATATAAAAAATATTAAGTAAAATCTAAAAATTTAGACTAGTACGAGTAATAGACTTCACTTAGAATCGATGGCATTAACAAGGACATCGATTCTAGGATAATGAGAATAGAAGATTTTTCATTTTCAAAAAACATTCAAGCACAAGCCTTACCGAGTAAGCCGTCGAATTAATTTCAGTTATTCGCTTCCCTTCATAGGCAAATAAACCAAACAATTCAATTCTTATTTCTGTTTGATTGGAATAATTCTCGATTCTCAGTTCACGTCCTTCAGTTTGAATGACTTACCCTGAAAGTACCACAGCGAAGCATTCGCTTTGTAAATAATTATCTACCGATGGTTACAAGTTCTATTCTGGTATAGATATCTTTTAGTTCCTTATATATGTGTGTTAATTATTAGTTATATATAACATAATATATGTTAATATTCTAGTCTGAGATATAATGAGTCACAAATCCTTTAAATAATAATAAGTAAGGTATGTTCAGATATTTTTTGTAGTATATTAAAGAATAGAATTTTAGAACTTTAAATGATTTTAGATCACTTCCCTTTCACTATCATCCCCACAATTTGTAGAGCTATAATAAAAAAAACAATATCTATATCTCCGTAAGTCTACGTACATTTTTACATGCTATCATGTTGCTTACTCAGATCACGTCCAGCCTTCTTATAGAGAAGTGGTCAATTTGTAAAGATTGCTTTTGTACATAGTGTAAATAAAAATTTACTTTAATAATACGATAGGCGAACATAGCAAAGGTCTGACCGGATTTCCTTTTTCGTTACAACGTTTATATAAATGTAAATTAAATATTCTTCTTCTATGTATTTGTATTAAATCTGTAATCGAGAAGAATTTAAGAAAAATGCTGTGGTGAAGAGATATATGTAGATCAAAATTAAGGTATGGACTAACTTTGAAGTGCAAAATATACAAAATAAATGAATCAATAATTAATAACTTAAATATATATAAGAATTATATATGATTTTTTGTGTATTTATAACATCAAATAAATCAGTTGAAATCCTCTACTCCAAGAGCTGTAACGTTAGTTAAGACAGAGAGACGATTGGGTACATTTTGAATTATGCTTACAATAATATTTAAAATAATATTTTTATTTTATTCCAAAAATGTTACATAATTATTGTATTTCCTATTATTTGTATTTTTAACTATTCTGAATGTATTTGGTTACTTGTAATAAGATCACCACAAAAAAAAAAGTCACTTGCAACAGCTTGTCTTGTAAAAAGCTTTTCGCTGACTGAATCTATTTAACATCAATATAAAACCCCCAAGGTACAATATTCGCGAAATTACATTTGGCCTCCTTTAACGTAATCGAACTAAAATTAATATCTCATTATAGAAACGTAAATACGAGACCGCATTTACAATTCTTGAATAAGCATACAAATGCACGCTCGTGGTACATTTAGTTAAAATATTTTCAATAACACTGCAAGTCAATTCAGAGGTACGCCATGTTAGGTTTGAAATTTACATATTATGAGGCAGCGTGTGTAGTACAGGAGATATTAATATATTATTCTAGTAGTGTAGTTGTACCAATAAAGTACTGTGATTATAAATATAATATAATGTGTATAATAATCTGCGTATATTCTGGGTTCAATTTTAAACATAAAATAAGTTAAAAATACAGCTTTCAGCATTTTATCATGAATTGGTAAGTTTTCTGGCTTTCCTACCTATAGGCTGTGATTTATAGCGAGGAATACCGTATATGTCTATAAATTATTTCACAAAAAAAATTCAAGAAAAATAGAAAAGCAACATTAGAGTATATATCTATGATTTTTAAGTCTCCATACAAGTCTGATTATTAACGGATTTAATGGTCCAATTTTAATTAAGCATTTTTATTGTAAAGTTATCATATGTAAAGCGGATTTATAATTTATATAATGAATAAAACCTTGATATAGAACTGGAAAAATCAAGTGGCCACTATGGTTTAGTCCATGTGAACAAAATTGGAGATACAGCTACTCATACTAACAACGAGAAGAGATGTAAGACGTAGAGAGTGAACCGATCATTACTCGGGTGGAATAAAACTATCGATTTACTCAGTGTTAAGAGGACATAGTATAATTAGCGAGTGTTTACTTTAAAATGTGTTAAGTTTTAAGTATCACTGTAATACTCGGCCATCGTTGGCCCTACGTCGTATACGTACTGTATTGTAAGCTATTAGTGAAACTTTACAGATTTGCAATAAAATAGTATTAAGCAGATTTCAATCGTTACGAAAATACATAGTAATTTAAAATTATTCATTATAAAATGAATGTCTACTATATACTCGTACTCTTTACACTGGCAACTTCAAGCAATCAAATGAAATTACTTCGTAAGTTCAATCTCAGTACAAAAGTTTACTAACATTCAACTGCGGGATTCTGAAAAGGCGTAATGGGATAACGAGATCTAATTTGAAAGGTCCAAAACCGATATGTGAAGGTTTTTGCCGAATTTCCCCATTGATAGGATATTACTTCATTTATTGCCATTATTACGGCTGGGGGTTTGTTGGATTTTGATTAATTCTTGTATCGTACGTTTGTATATATATGTATATAAAATACATTGGATAGCAGCAAAATTTGGATTTTGGATAGAACAATACAATAATGTGAAAATGAGATCAATATACAAAATACAATTAGTCTTATTTGCAAAAGAAAACACTTTTATTTAATAAAAAAATGTTTAATCCGAAGATGTTTAAACAGAAAGACAAACTGAATTGTTTTAAAATCACAGGATAACTTAATATATAAATTAATATGTATAGATTTAACGTAATACTCAAATGACTTTCCCAAGATTGTCTTAATTCTACAGTTAAAGAGCATTTACCAAATAGCAGAACAGAAATGCAGTTCGAGGAAAACACATTAGGAATTCTGAAATATCCCAGACACAATAATACAAGATCAAAGACGCAATCTTAATATCAAAAAGCGAATATCCACCGTTTGAATATGACACCTCCTCGTAAAGTTGACATTCGTCGAACAGAATTATTTCGAACTCAACCAAAATTGTACAAGTTGAGGTTTCCGAGTTACATCTGCAAAATTGACAAACTAAGCAACAAGATTTTGCTAATTTAAATATTGTTTTGTTTCTTATAGGAAACGTATACGAATTGCAACGTATTCGTTATTCGAACCTGCGTCTTTTGGAACCCGTCCAACTACTTTGACCAATACGCCAATTGTCATCGAGCTATGTAGATATTTTTATACATTTACTAGTTTTTATAATTGAATTCTAAGTTAGCAGTAAACGCTTACAAATAATAATATTTTATTATTAAGTACAATCTCAGATATGTCAATCATACGTATAAAGTTTTTTAATATACTTCAGGTGATATATTTTTACTTATAACTCTAAAATATTTATGTAGACTGTCAGTTTTTAAAAGACACTTAACTTCAAACATAAGGACAACTAACAATTATTCCAATATCAGCCGCCTGGGCAGTAAATTTTAAAATATGAAAATTTTTTATTACTTTTAAATTGATAATCCACACTAGGAACAAAAAGATATTTATCTTTAAATTTGAACGCAGTGGAATTTGAACCCGTGCCTTATGGTTCGTCTTTTTTTATATTTAGTGTAAATAAAACCTAGGTCTTACATTTAGTATATATTTAGAATAAAACATCACCTGTGTTTTTTTTAAGCTAATTTATTCTGAAGCCATTCAATATCGATTCTAAAAAAGATTAGGGCATTTAACTTTTGCAATGCACACGAATTAAGTTATTACATTTTCTTCAAAAATTATATTTATTTGGGTTTAGAATAAGTGCGTTGTAGTTTTTTAAGTATTTTGTAGGACTTAGCAATGCACTATTGGAATCTTCAAATTTCGTTTCAATATAAAATGTAAATGAACCAATCTTATAAGGAAATTCAAGAAAGAATATTACTTTTAACGACTAAGTTTAATTGAATTGTGAATTTTTAATTAAATGGCTGTAGATAAAAAAAAACTGTATTGTCTATGCAAAGGTATATTGAAATAAATGTATGTATGTTTGTATGTGGCCTCATTTCTAAGTCACACAATGCGGTCAAGGAGCTCGTTACACGACGCTCAAAATATAATAGTTAGTGCTGCGGCCAGAGCTAATGGTAATAGCTTTTGAAAAATATTAAAATATATAATTTAAACGGAGTTTTTTTGCTAAATTAAAAACTACACGGTACGCAATACTAGTGGAAGTATATTAAACGAAAACTAAAAAGATTAAACTATAATTTTATTAGTTTAAATAGCAAAGACAATATAAAATGCAATAAACATAATTGATACTTACATGAAAATTGTTTCAATATCATATCATATAAAAATTCAATATCGTTTCAGAAACGGAAAAAAGGAATACTTATAATAATACTACATGATTTGTTTGAAAGAAACGTCCAGTTTGAATTTGTCTCTATACTTCCTTACAATAAAAAAATATTTTAAATAGTTGAAAACTAAAGTAATATAGTTCTATTACAAATTTTCTCACGTCTCTACATAGTGCTTAAATACAAAACAGGTACCTACAAACACAAATGTATATAGACACACACACAGTTAAAAATATTTAAATAACCGTACCAAGATTATACAATATATTTTTTTAATATTTACCTACATTAAAACATATTTTAAAGCTTTCAAACAATTTTATTCGCATTTTCGTGTGGAAAATGAAATATCTTTTCAATTTCGTTGGCAACTCGATGCTGACGCGTCCGATCCTATCACTAGACGTAATAAATGTTAGCTCACCTCCAAACTGCGAAGTAAATCCTACTCTTTCTAACTGAATTGTCTTACACTATGTGTATCTTACAAAGTACAGTTTCGGTATTAAGAAATTAAGTACAGTTATTTTATAAAAAAGGAGAAGGAGATTTCTCATCATTCACATAGATCGTTTGTATTTTATAACTTAAAAAAGTGATCAGAAGATCATTGCACGTCAAGTAGTGGAATGGTGTAGTTATGAGATTCTGATATTTTTAAAAATATTTTCATACATTATGCGCTTGTAATCCATTCTTTTGTAGTGACACCCACAATTTTGCGAAATAAGTTGTCAATCTTAAATTAATCTTATGTTTTACCGCTCCGTCTATATTTTCAGGAAATGTTCAATTCTTGATTTTAGATCGTACATATTACATGTGTATATATGAATATATTTCTTTTAGCACATCTGACCTTGGATCCACGCCAAGTCACAAAACAAAATACGATTCAGTAAACAAAAACAAACACTACAGTAACTCGAAACATTCGAAACTTCGTAGTTAGTTGTTCATTCCACATTTTTCCTATAGAAAAACTTTAATGAAGTTTCGAAAATAATTTACAGAAAGTACAACTAGAAATTCGCATATTCGTGACTACAAACATATTCTACGTTGTTCTATTTCTTCATACAAAACATATATTGGGATATTTCTGGTAAAAAACAAGATTTATGGGTTCAAATTAAATTTGCGAAAAATGTTCATTTTTAGTAAAAAAAATGCCAAATTGTAGTATAGCGTGAGGGTCACTTTATATTTAAATTTGTTTCCAAAATCAAAATTCGGGAATCAATCAAAACCTTCAAGGAAATAATCACATATAATCAATTCCATAAATAAATTTTCCAAATGATATATGGGTCAATTAAATATTTGTTTAGGAGTTCGAAATTAATAAATACGTTTTTTTTTTTTTTTAGTTTCACGCTTTATCCCGCACATGGCAGGGTAGGCAGAGGGAACTGCAGGAACCATATGAACCTAGTGTTAAGACACTCCGTTACTTAATCCCTGCTTACTCTGTCCCCACTTTCCGCCGTTTTCGAGGCATTGTGTGTTGAGTGGCGGAACTCAACGTCGTGCTTTGCCTTAGTTGCCAGAGCAAAGAAAATGGAAATAGAAGAATCCATCTTCCCCGACTGGGGATCGAACCCAGAAACCGTCGCGTTAGCCGCGTTACAGGCAGACGTTGCGCCTCTGCGCCACTACGGTCCTCTTCCACGGTCCACTAATACATACATCTATACTAATATTATAAAGAGGTAAAATTTAATCGTAATAATACGTTTTATGTTTGAACTTAAGTAAGCTGTAACAAAGAAGTGAATACACTTAATAATTTTTAAAAAGTTAAGATTTTTTAGTTAATATCCTAAAAAATTCTAGTATATTTATTTCAAAATTCTGTTTCAATATACATATCGAATAGCTGCTGGCTGCATCGCTAGAAACATATAATCAAATGAGTCCACTCTAAAGTAAAAGGTCAAGGGGTCCGAGTCAATTTAATTCACCGGGTGAATGGGTACTCGATATTACGAGTAAGTGTTGTAAATGTATGATTTTACTTCTGTACTTGTAATGCTGTGTTTTAATACAAAGGTATATTTTCTTCAGCATTTGAACATTTTTAAATATTAAGACTAATTATTTAGTATAATTTTATTATTATATATTTCAGAGAAAAATTTACGTTTACATTTTTATTACTTCAAATCTGCTGAAGTGATATAAGTTTAGTACATTTAAAATGGGTATAATGGATAAGGGAAGTGAATTATTAACAGTGAAACTATATCCAAAATTTGTATACTAAAGTAAGTTAAGGTTTAAATCAATTATAATTTTGCTAACTTCAAGAAGACTATAATAGTAAAAATATTACAATTTTAAATAACAAGCATAGAAGGACACACAACTTAGCGTCAATAAACAATTTTGCCTAGTTAAATGTTGTAACTCTACGACGCTCTTTGTATTCACCATGAAATAGACGACTTTTGTGGCGGAGAGGACCGTCGTGGCGCAGGTATATAAGTTCGATTCCCACTGGGGGAAGATGAAATTTTTCATTTCCATTTTCTTCGCTATAGCAACTAGGCAAAGCACGTCGTTGAGTTGCGCCACTCAACACGCAATGCTTCGAAACGGCAGAAAGTAGAGGACGAAGTGTCTTAACATAGGTTCCCAAGGTTCCTGCGGTTCCCTTTGTACACCGTGCTATAAGCGGGAAAAGGTGTGGAACGTAAAAAAAAGAAATTGTATCGGCTATGATTTATCCATATTTTCCATTATGGTGGGTTGGTCTCGGTATACATGCAATTACTCATATACCTAATTAGTAATTATTGATTTATCACTCCATTTATCTACTTCTAAGAAATAATTTTAACAGTATTGTGTATAATTAACTGAGCAGAATTTCATAATGAATGCTCTTATAAATTTTAGATGCCTCGTTTAAAAAATATTTACCCTAGAGACTTACTGTGACATGGACTTAATTAGCGATTATTCTATGGTATTTGTAAATATTTGTTTGTTTGAAAATATGTTTAAACAAAATTTGTGTATGGAAAATATAAAAATTATTATTTAGTATTTTTGTATCTCTTAAATTATTATTATTAATAATAATAGTTAATAAATATAGTATGAAAATAAAATGTATTTTTTTGTCTAAAATGAAAATAGAACTACCCCTCTTCTAGACCTACTTCCTCTCTTACAGGACCAATGTACAACGACGGATTTTATATCGCTTCTTATTTGATTATTACATAATCAATCTATAGAAATCAGAATAAATTGTACTTCATTAACAGTAAAATTGTAATCTCAGTGCTTATTTATTTGTAAGATATCTAAACAACTGCAATATTTACTAATTGACTGTAACCCCTAGAGTAGGGTCAAATCAAAGTGCTTACAATTGTTTATATAAAACCAAATTGACGTATACAATTAAATTTGTTTGAGTTACAAATAAATAATATGCTAGAACGTAGGTTTGATTTCCACTCGAGGAAATAAATTATTTTATTTTTTCTTCTCTGGTACAACTGGTTGCTAAAATATGACCCGTATATACTATAAAGCTAAGGAGCTTAAGACCATGAAGTAAACTAATACGCTAATTATATATAAGTGTAAATAGACCATAAAATAAAAAAATATATGCCGTATAACACTGACATTAAGAAGATTAATGAAGTTGTGCTATATGGTTAAGTTGTGTCATTTAGAAAGCTTTATATCGCTATATATTACTATTTTTCACTCCATGATTTATATAGCCGGTAACGTTGGTGTCATGATAATATCTGTTAGAAATATAATAAATCAGAAATTTCCGTCAACAATATAAATATATAAATTTAAAATGTTGCTAATACAAAATATAATATATTGTTATATATTATTAGGTCAAAAAATTAAAATGTTATAAATATGTAAGTGAACTATATTAACTTGAAAAAAAAATCATTTACTCTTAAAAATATTTTTATGGAATAAAACTATGCTATTACGCTATTATAAATTAGGAGAAATATTCTTATAGGTATTTGACTTTTATATTTTCTACAATAAGGCAAAAAACACAAAGAAATAGATTTAAAATTCACTCTCGAATATAGAAAAGACTGCAATCACAGGATATTGAAACTATACAAGTACTTTACACAATAGCCTATTGCAGCCGCGATTAACTGGCTGTGTGTTCGAATTGCTTTTTGTTGAAACGTTTATTATTAAATACACACACTCGTAATATATTTATTACACACACACAGGTGAGTCTTTATGATCACAAAGCAGAGAAGTCGTAATATGATTAGTTTGTATAGTGAAAAGGATTTAATCATTAAATATATATTAATTTGAATGATTATATATAGTAATAATTTACTGGTAAAAATATATTTTTTTATATAAAAGCAACGTTTCGTGAGGAATAAAAGCGGGAAGAGGAGTATCTTAATAGTAAGTTTCCTCTTATAATTCTGTTTTGTACAGGATAAGTTGTAGCCAATCATATCATATCAAAATCCTGGTGTTTGTTGTTGGTAGGTGTTTATTTTTTACCTGCTCATATGCAGAATAAAATATGAAATAAAACATATTTATAGATGTTTTAAAATAAATTCCATTATGTCTTTACTCATAAAATATAAAAAAATATAGTAAACGAACAGAAATCAGATATATAACAAAAGCCTCTGTAAAGCCAAAAATCTTATTCACAACTCATATTTTAAAGCAACAGAAGCTTTAATTAAACAATATTTTTAACCACATTTTATATGTAAATTTAAAATTTGCTGTATTTAACAAAGCAGTTTGCATTTTCATTCAGCGCGGCGTGCAGCTGCTCATATTCCGTTATTATCCACATATTCACTTAAAATCGGCTTTTAAAACAACCGATACGTTTCGTAATACACCCTCATATTGTCTATTAGTAGATTAAATCAGAACGAGCTTCGGGCAAATCTATCAACAGTACTCCGGAAACGAATAGGTAAGCAAATTAAAATATTACACAAGTCACGTTTCATTGGGGTTTTTGAAGTTATTTGTTTATGTTGTATGTGTGTGTATAATGCAGCTTGAATTTAACTTTATTATTAACTAATTTATATTTAACTATTTAGAAATAAAAAAAAAGAATATATTAAATACAAAAAACAAAATGCATTAAAGAAATTTTTCAATTCATCAAGAAAATAAGTTATGTCTCTCTCTATGTTGTCTCTCTGACCGTCTCTTGCATTTCCATTCTATTTTATTACTGAGAGTTTCTATTCTTTTTTAAAACCTAACACTTACAGATCAAAAAACGAGTATCGCATTGTAATATACGGCACGCCTTATACATCTAAGTGAACTTTTCCGTTCCCTTTTCAACATACATTACAAGCGCCAAAGGTGAAAATAATTGTCTTTATGATTCTAACGAGCTTTCAGGCGATATGATATGTTCTTGCAATATTATTGATATAATATTATTATATCAATATTATTTCATTTTAGCTTAGCTTTCAGCTATTTTAGATAAAGTTTGAAACTTTACCTTGATGTTTATCTTTATCTGGTAGAACAGGAGTCAGACACTCTAGTATACACTTAATGAATTCGAACACGTTGTTAAACCAAATGTCTATATTTTGATGTCAATCAACGCAATGTTCATACATTCAAAGAACAAATACAAAAGAAAGTAAACTTTATGTAATTTTTGTGAATACACCATGGTTTACAGTAACATTAACCCGGAAGCCAATGTACCCTCGTCAATTCATCCTAAACTCTAATATATTTGGTCTTTCTACCAACATCATTGTAATAAAACAAAAAGTTAAGGCACAACGAAAAATGTTTATGAAGATGAAATAGCTATTTATACTAATTATAATATTTAATTGTTCTCAAAATTTGGGATATCAGCCGGTTTCTGTAGTTTTAAATGAAATGATATATTATACTGAAAATGTTACTTACAGAATGATATTTGTCTCCATTCTTATTCTTTTTCAAATTAAATAAATTCATTCATGTAAAATAACGCAGTTTTAAATGAATTTATGTGAATATTCATATGAAGCTCTAATTGCTGGCGTTTAACTATATTGATAGCTCCTCTGGGAAGTATAAAAGGCGACACACGTCAATCCACCTCCGAAATTTCAGCGCGTTTCAGTAATTATATCGACCTAGATAATTACTATTATGGAAATGGCTAATTTCCATTCATTCATTCATTTCATTTTTGTTTTTAATTTAAGTAATAAATATGTACATAATTTTTTCATAACTTTACGCGAGATTACATGTTTAGGTATGTAGATAGGGAAGATAGCCCAGCGTTGAGTGGTAGAATTAAACCTCATGCTGTAGCATGACATTAAAATTACCAGAACAAAGAAAATGAAAACAATTCATGTTGTCATAATAATAAATTTTGTAAAATTTGTAACTTTTATAAATTTAACCATATTTTACCAAATTAAAGTTAACCATATAGTCTTAACTATTGTTTTCCACTAGGGCGCTTTGACTTTAGTTGTCTTTAAGTAAAGTCAGTATAATAAGATGTTTCATTTCTGTACAGTTTTATATAAAAAGTCAGTATAACTTTATCCTACCATATATTTTGTAATCATGTAATCGGTTTCAGATAATGTGATTTAGTAGATTAATAGTGTTTCATTATGATTATGCAAAAAAGCAGGTCAATTTGGTTCGAGGAGTCTCATATACATAATTATTTGTTTATTACTTAAATTTTGTATAATTATTTATAATATTTGTCTACATTATGGGGAATTTGGCAGACTCTACGAACTTCATATAAATAATTAGTACTTGTTAACTTATTTATAATGTTTTCACTTATCTAATACTTCTTAGGGCCAGTTTTACCGCTTAAAGATAAAGTTTCAGATTGTTAGCTGATAATTAATGTTGTCCACCAAATAAAGAATGTTATATTTTTTTTCTGTTTCACCATCTATCTCTCCGGTTAAAAATCTTGGAAGACAAGTTTACCCGCTATTTAGTAATCAACGAAACTGTAACAGCGCAAAATTGCGTTTGGTTACTACAACGTAAATTATATAACAATATATAAATTTTGGAAATAGTTTTTTTAACTTAAATAATACAATGCTTTTTATTGAAAATAACCCACGTCACCTCCTTTTGATATTATCAAGTCTAGTTTTATTATTGAAGAACAAAAAAGCAGTATTCGTATGATTTGTTATATAAATTCCCAATGCTAATAGAGAAATAAAACGCAAGTGTCACTCGTTTTGACGTATTGTTTTACGTCTGTTGGTAATTTGTGTTAGACCGCCATTACGCTGTTTTATAGCTTTGTTTTTAAAGGCATCATTATATGTTAAACTTTTTTGTATTTCATTTTTCGTTTTTGAATAAAAATTAAAAAAATAAGTTCGTTATCACCATTTACACCTTTTTTCTGTCCGATAACGTCAATGTCACCTACTTGAATCGGCAGATAGTTAAGAAAGGTCTATATCTATTAGATATTTCGGAGACCTGTCGAACCGAGATTCGTTGTTTACCTGCGAGATAAGGAACATATTTGCTATCTGGAATTTTATCTCCAAGTGGTGAAACCGGCCCTTAGTCTTTTAAATTATATTTTAATATAGTATCTGTAGTAAAAGTCTTTAGATATACTTACAAATATAAAACAGGTATTCAATTCCATCACTTTAGCTTTTTGTCTTTAGGAGGGTATTGGTCCAGACCTCTGGAACAGCGAAAGAGTTCATATATTGCTGCCACTTCGATCAGTTCGCCCAAAAGAGACCCTTGTTTAAATAAGGAAAGGAAAGGAATCAGAAGTGGGAACAAAGTCTTTTTCCTTCTGCGGCACTATATGCCACAGTGGGATACATTTAAGGTCCTAATAGTAGAATCATTGGCTTGGCTAAATGTTTTAGCAGCTAGTCAGATAATATGATCCTTCATGCTCTGATCATGTTATTATTTTTGTGCCTTTGAAAACGGTATATAAACCTAATCAGCAAATATTTCTACAAATGTAAATTTTATTTAAAGAATATACACAGTGTATTTAACACCACGGCCATTATCAAAACTACTTATAGACGAAAATATTTCGAGGCCATATACAAAAAAATATTTAATAATTATTCATAGTTTAGGTACAGCATCATTTTTTTTCATTTCACGATATTTATACAAGCTGTGTAACGTGTGATGTAGACATTATTAAACTCGAATGACGTACTACAAAAATACTAGTAAACGTTGTCAATCGGTCACCTTTCATTCAAAAAAATAACCAAAAGAAAAAGAGATATATCTCTGTCCCGCTCTGATAGTACAGTGTACGCTTGCGTAATACTTGACAAATGGCGTTTTGTTTTGGAACAATAATTTAATTATTTATTTTGTTTGAAAAAATTTTTTTCTATTTTTGAAAATTTTACTTGTTTTATAATTTTACTAACTTTATAAAGGCTAGTTAATACTATGCTTGAAATTAAGGTCGTTATTACATCCACACCCTGTATATTAATCTATTGAAATTAAAAACAATATTTGTTGGCCGGAATAAGTAAATACGGCCAACACGTTGAAAGATATCAATCGGACTCAACTCAAAGTCTTAAGTTTGATTCCCACTCGTGAAACATACAATTATTCATTTTCATTTCCTTCGCTTAATTTACAAAAGTTACGATGACATTATTGAAACAACTAATAATTAAGCGAATATTATGTTATTACCATGTCAAAGTTGCCCCAAAACAATAATTACATTTCTGAGAAGTATCATGTGTAAATTGATGTATCATTTGCTTAAACACACAATACAGTAATTATAATGTCAGTGACGTCATATGACTTAGTTATATTCTGACTCACTGATTTTATTGTATCTACAAATTGTCCATTTAAAATTGAAATTGTAACTACATTTACAAAAATCACTAAAATTGTTCCCGATACAAATTGACAAGGTGTTTTATTTTTAAATTAACAATTTGTTTGAATCGTTTCCAGTATTCAATTAAGAATTAAAATTTTAACATTTACGAAACAACTCAGAAACGAATTATATTTTTATATGACAATAGTAAATAATATATATTTTTAAATATTTCACTGAGTGTTCATACACACTTCGTTCATTATAATCTCATAAATCTCAAGGGTCAAACGAAAATAATTCACTTCTTCGAGTGACAATTGCATTCACAGTCATGACATTGAGGTGTGTACTTTGATATATATTTAGTATTTTACCGATATTTTGTTTCTCCTATATTTTGGTCTTAGACAGCGATAACTTAGCATTAAGATAAAAGATTGCGTAACTGAACGTCGCGTATCATAATTAGAACTCCAATATGACTTTATATTGGAACACTATAATACAATAAAGAAAATTATCAAAACATTCACTAAAACACCTTCAATAGTACAATCTTATAAATGGCCGCACTTAAACTAATCTTGTATTCAGATCAACGTGTTAAGCGCATTCCCTCACGTCCTTACAGCTTTCCACGATATCCTTACAACATTCAATTACATAAAATAGTACCCACGACCCTTATAATTACTTCAAATGGTGTAATCGCCATATCCGAAATGGTTATTTGATTGTCATGTATCTAACTTGGAAATGTGAGTTTATTCATGTATTTTGATGTTTATTACTCTTTAAAAGTATATGGTTTAACAGATTTTAAAAAAAATAGTTAATTTTAGTAGAGATAACGAATATTTGTTTTTGAGAAATTAAATATTTATATACAGTAATAACTGATACGTGTATGTTAAAACATATGTATAATGTTAAATAATGGTAACATCTGAGATGGTATAGCCATGTTTTATTGGAAGACAATGCCTCGATATGCCTGTTCATGGAAGAAAACCTCTTGGTAGCCCCAGGCGACGGCTCTACGTCGTAATGCTGGACATGAGAACCACAGAGGATGCTAAAGAAAGTCTGAAAGCAGTCAATAATACTACGTGGAGGAATAAATGTATCATAAAACTCAAATAAGATAGGTAGTGAAATATATTTTTATAGAATACTAAATTATATATCAAGTATATAATAACATATTATTAAGGATAAATTAATAAATAAAAAGCAAAATTTAATAAAACTACAGTTAATCCGTCACAATGCTTGAAGATAAAATATTAAGGAAATAAATAAAATGTAAGAGGAATAGTATCAACGTCGGTAAACTTTAGTTAGTACTCAAGTAGCGGAAGTAAGTTTTGCCCAAAGTAAGATAGATATATGAGAAATAGAGCTTTTAAAGCTCTAAAGTACAACATTACTTGAAATAGCATTATAGTTGATTAGCCAGTTGTTAAGGCACTCTCAAGACATTACGTGTAGGTGAAGCTCAACGCTGTTACTTGGAATTTCCAGACTTTAATATATTACAAATATTTAAACGTGTTTTAAAGTAGTATTCTGCATTGATGATTGATGACGTTTGTGAAGTGATCACAATAGGTTTAGATACACCTGGTTGAGTTTGTTGTGGGCTCTTCTCACCAGGCCGCGCTTGGAACCCTCGTTAATTTAATTTTAGATCGTGGAGTGTGTAGGTTCAGAGGGGCTCAATTCGATATTTATTATTGGGCTCCTCTGACACTCTTCCGTTCACTTTATCAGACGTACACATGTGATCATCTTATTGATTCTAAGTGGAAAAGTTATACATAAATAAATAGATAAAAAATTATTTAAAATCATTATTTATGAAACATAGAGTAAACCAACTAAAACCCGTTCACTACGTTCAAAATATATATTAGATATAAAAATATGTAAATAAAACGTGATTTGAATGAATAAAAAATAAATTATGTTTATTTTGATCAAAATACACAAAATATTAAAATCATGGTTATGTGTATACAAATTAATACTGTGTAAAGTACACTTATGCAATACTACTTTTATATTTTGAGCGTTAGTTAAGCAATTTTGCGCATTCTGCGCTCTTTATTCTTACAGATAAGCAAGATCTGTTTGCACTAATTGGTATATCATTTTTTCTAAACATTTTGGTGAACTTAACTCATTTCAACAATATCAGACTTATACTCTTTTTCACTAGAGGCACAGAATTATTCCTCTAATTGGGAATCAAACTGGTCACTATTGCGTATAAAGAACTAACCAACTACAATACCATGACATATATTTCTCTTAAATTATAATACAAATCACAATACAAACTTCTACCATTACTTACAAAGCCCAAACTCGGAACATTGTATATGTTAATAAAATAAAAAGGATTCAGGAGCGCTTTTTGTCACATAAACTTTAGATACGGTTCGTTCCGCTTGACCCTCGTCGCTAATCTACTAATATACACTACACAAGGATTTTTAGTACGGTACTGCTTTATAAAAAGTCAAATGGGCTTAAATATCGTGACGTTACTAATATTGTTTAATACAGGCAGTAATATCGTAAAGAAAGTTTAGCTTTTTACTGTATATAAAGTCTATTTTTCTATTTTAAAGTTGTACCGGATATTATTTAGGCTGTTTTCAGGTATTTCCCTTTTTTCTTTCCCAACCTACTTTCTTTACTTTTTTACTCTTGAGCTATGATTGTATTCTTTCAGACTATGCAGGAAAACGCATAAATCTATGATAGACAAATAATGCTCCCAATGGATTTTTGTAATACAGTATTGACTAAACTTGTTGACGCGACAAAGGCACTTGTTTAATAAATAATATTTTGATTTTCATCCAAAACCATGTTCCACTTCTATTTTGATATAAAAAATCCATACTTTATAACTAAATTACACTAAAACCAACCAAATAATACATTTCAATAAATAAAATTTTCAAGAAAACAGACAGTAAATAATTAATTAAGGCCTTGTAGGAAATCAACTCGTACATTCAAGGGAATACTGCCCTAAATTTAGAAGTCTCCAATTCCTCAAAATGTAGAGCATTTTGTAGAGTCGTGGCGCATGGCGAGGGGTTGATTTAATTAATTCGTCCCGATATCGCAGTCTGTCTTTTGTTTTTGATTGCCCTTTGAACGACATTTAATTCAGAAACGCCTTTTGATAATTTGTATTTATGTTGGGAGGTACTTTGCCCTTTGCCTTCCAAACAATAAATTGCTTGTGATTCAATATTTGATTTTAGATGTATAACTTCTATATTTTTTACTAAATCAAAAATTTGGACAATATAAAGAGGTTAGGTAAAGGAAATGTATTAAATATATAAATGAGTATTTAGACATTATTATTAGTTAATATAAAATACGAAACATTAACTAATAATATTTTATTTAAATTAGGCTTAGGAAAACAACTTTATTTAAGTTCTTCAGTCGCTACGTCTGGTGTAAATAACGTCTAATAATGAAAATCGCAGAAGAACCGAGACCATCGTGGAGCACTAGTTCTCCTTTTCACTGGAAAAATGAAAGCGGGTTCGCTTCCTACTTAGAGTAAATAGTATTATTTATATTATAATTATGTTTAAGTTATTTTCGTGTTATTTTCTCTATTTTATAAAGTGAGGCGTTGAATTCAGCCCCTCAATACGTAATCTTCCCAAATTAGGGAATGAATGGTATGGTAATATATACACTAAGTTTTAACACTAGGTCCTGTGGCGGAAAAAAAACGTTAAGCTGCTTTTAGTTTTATTGAAGTACACTACTCTGTTTTATTAAATATTTTTAAATTGTTTTCCTAAAGATTCTTTACGCAGTCCCATTTTGGCGTGATGATCAGATTAAACATTTCCATCTTTAAATTATTTTACTTTAATTTTTGATCTAACATCACTGTGAAATGAATAAAGGCCAAGAGTAAAAATCTTATAAAATCTTAAAAAACACTAGTTTCTATATATTTTAAGAATAAAAGTTTTAGTTACTTATTTTTCGTAACAATTTCAATTTCAAGCCAACTCACTCTATAAATCATTTGTCATCTATTATAAACGACATGGCCTCAGAAACAATAATTAACAAAGGATAGAGAAAACAAGTTCCTTATTACTAAGAATATTTTTGAATTATCCTCATTTATATTACGTATTTTCTTGTTGAAGCTTTGAAAAAATAAATATTATAAGTTATACGGTATTTTATATAGTAGTGTAAAATCGACAAAATTTTCAGTACAGCAAGTGAATAGAAAACCATCAGTAACTTATGTTACGTATATTAACTAAGCATTAGTATATATTTATTTATTTATTGATTTATTTATTTATAAATGCTATCATACAAGTGAGAAAAATACACAAAAGGCTTAGTAGCATAACTTATGGCTTAGTAGCCATCTCTTCCAGATAACTTTTAGGGCGAGAAGAAATACTTCACATTAAAAGAGGTAGGTCAAAAAGAAATATAAACTAATACAAGTAAACATAAACAAATATATGATACCTATAAGACAATAAATAAATTTATTTAATTTATTATTTCAATCAATACATACATATATACATTACATACATGTACAATAATATATATACACAAACATATATAAACATATATACATACTGTATTTTACTCGGATATATACACACATATATATATACATACATACATTCGTACGTACATATATACATACACAATAATAATACAAACAAAAATAATGTAAGGACTTGTCGACAATTGAAATAAATGATGTTTTACGGCGTTTTTAAACGAAAAAAAGATTTTGCCTTACGGATATTTGTAGGCAAATTGTTCCACAATTTAATCGCTTGAACTGTAAAAGACTGATCATATATTTTCGTTTTGTGTATCGGAATGCGTAACGTTAAATTGCGTGCATTCCCTGGCGCAGCGGTAAATTCAAATTTATCCTTCAAGTAAGAAAAAGCAATAGGACTAAATAGCACACAATTCTAGAAGATGAGAATACGCAAATTCCGGCGACAACAATACATGATCATATTTACGGAGCCAGAATATAAATCGAATAGCTAGATTTTGAATTCGCTCAAGTTTGTTAAGTTGGTCCTCGGTGACATTGGTAAAGCTAGCATCGGCATAATCAAGAATAGGGCTTAGGTAGAAAAAAAAACGTAACCTTCACAATGATTCAACGCCAAAGCGTTCTTTTGCTAAATTAGTTGATATGTGCTGACCACGATAGAGTTTGATCAAAATACACTCCGAGACTTCTCTCGTTACTACAGTAAGGTATGCAGACACTATTAAATGAAATAGATGGTAAAATTGACCAATCAATCCTGCATATCATGCCTGGGCTACCTATAACGATAATTTGTGATTTGTTTAGGTTTACTCCATCTATGAATTGCCTCGAGAACATTGTTGACGTCTTCAATAGCATTTGACAAGTCTTCAGGCTTACAATGCCGGGAAATTTGGATATCATCTGCATACATGTGGTAGAGAGAAGAAATGTTTTGACTAATTGAATTTATAAACATTGAAAAGAACAAAGGAGATAGCACACTGCCTTGCGGTACCCTGGCGAGGACGTCACACCAAGATGAGAATCTCTCATCCAAATGAATGCGTTGCCGTCGTTTGAGGTAACTGCGAAACCAATCTATCACAGATGGATATATGTTAAAGGAATATAAGAGTTTTAATAATATATCATTGTCAACGTTCTTAAAGGCATTAATAAAGTCTAAAAGAGTTAAATGACAATAAAACATGTTTTATTGTCCATGTTCTAGCGAATATCGAACCTTAATTAAAGCAGAAGTCGTACCGACCTGTTCAAAAATCTGATTGAAATGGACTGCGGAGAGAGTTTCTACTCAAATAACGGCTCAATTGATGGTGGATTAATTTTTAAAAAATTTTAGAAAGGAGTGGGAGATTTTTTTAAACAAAGGGATTACCTGAGCACTTTTCCAAATTTCTGGAAATTTTCTGCAAGTGATGGAAAAATTGAAAATATGGATTAATATAAGACATACGACATCAAGGATAGGAACAATCATACTACGACTAATGTAGTCATAACTGACAGCGTTCGAGGCCATAGATTGTATATTCCTTTTAACAGCACATTCGGTGAAAGATCTACAGTAAAATGGTTTAAAATGAGGAGTAGGCAATAATGAAAGAGTGTTAATTGTTTGCTTTTTAGAAGCAGCATATATAATATTATATGACAATATGACAAAATGAACCATATAACAATTGATGATTAGTGTTATAAAGAGAAAAGATTTGTATGCTTGTTTGTTTATATTAAATATGCTCAAAAATTACCGATTGTGATAAAATGTGAAATGGAGAGACATTAAACTTCTTTTTTTTTTAGAAAAAAAGGGAAAAAGGAGTAAAATGCATCATATAAACCGTCAAGTTGCTCACGTCCATGTGGCAAAGCCGAGTGTAGTGCAGTAGTGTAGAGTGATGTCATTCTTCATTTTTTTTCAAACTAAACATATTGCCTAAGTCCAAATTGAACTGTAACAGTTATATGCTGTTACATTGTATCTATATATTTTATAAATACATAAATTATATTTTAAATTTACAAACGATTACAAAATTTCACGATTTAAAACTTCTTATAAGTAAAATAAAACTAACATAAAAGTTACTATTTTTAATATTAAAGTAGCATAATAAAAATATAATAAATAACCTTTGCATATTGCAAAGTTTATTTATTATATTTTTTTATACACTCACTTCAATACCCAGAAGAAATTAATTCAAAACAGTATACTTACCCGTTTTAAATACTTATCATGCTAATATTATACTTAAGCTAAAGCTGTAAATAGAAATAAAAGAATATAAACCAATATAAATATATGACATCAAAAATTCTCACCAGCTTTAGTTGGATTTATAACAAACATCCTTCTTCATAGAACTGATGCACGTAGAAACTGCACGAGCGTAACGACGAGTACAGACGATGTTTACTAAGAGTTAGCGGGATGCTTGAACCGTATGTTTAAATATCCTTTTTGCTTTGCAACTAGACGTGTAAAGTGAGAATTACCTGTAAAGTTACTGGAGTGAAACTTGAGATTGAAAGATTAAAGTTTTCTGTACTAGTTTAAAGTGGAAATTGATATACTGGTTTTTATGTAATAGCGTCTGTGTGAAGGTTGAAGGTTCAAAGAGTTTAATATTTTATTCTTAATATTAAGTAATTTTTGTTTTATCATTCTTTTGGTATACTCTAGAAAGTATACCATTTTGGTTAGAAAGAATTTGAATTAAAAAAAAAGATTTGGTTGAATAATTAGTAACTTTTACTGCAAATTTATTATAAACATTATTTACATTTAACAAATAAACATTGTATAAATTACAGTGATAAAATGAAATGTAAGATCTAAATAGTTAATTTTTTTATTGCTTTATATTGTATTTTAGTTAATTATAATTATAGTTTTTAGAATCACACTCTAGTATATTGCAGTGTTGAGTTACACCATTGAAGAGGCAAAATTTTTATTTTAAAGAGAGAGCAAAAAGCAAAGTATCTTGTATCTTTTAAAAATATTTTATGGAATTGACATACGAAAAAGTGATAGACATAGCGACAGATATATGGTTTTAGAAATTTACGTAAATATATACGTGGCATAAAGAATTATTTGTAGCTCCGTCCTCCGTCTTAGTGTTAAGAGAAGTAAGGGGAGACTTTAGTTGACTTTCGAAAACACAATATCGATGATACTAAAGGTCACGTAAAAAGCATGAGGACTCCCCGGAGAGTATGTATGAAGAGGTTAATGACAATGGACGAGGTGAAAGAGGTATGCAGAGACCGCCAAGTTTAGCGCTCCGTTTTCTCTGACTACCCTGCTAGGGATAGAGCGTGAAGATGTGCGTATGTGTAAAGAATTATTCGTTTTTAATTTTCTCTTTCAAATAAAAATAATTTAATTTTTCATAAATTAACCCATTTAATTAATTTCAAATACTGTTATTTCATTTTATAAAAGAGCAGAGTGACCACACACTAGATAACACATTACTATAAATATCGTAAACGTTCTTCATTAACCAAGACGACGTAACGTCTCGCACAAAATATTGTCTGCAATGAAGGATATATTCACAATTTCCTGCAGAAAATCCTCCCTAAGAGGCGGCTTTATTCAACACTAAATCATAATATTGCTATAACGAGAATTAGAATTATCCTCGATTCAGTTCAAAAGATTTTACACTGTATGTCTATCGGAATAAGATGAAAGATTGCGTGATGCTGCGATGGACCAGAATTCGTGTGCTCCTTCGTATGTGTTAATTATGTTTTCGAGATTACGTTGGGTACACATGGTCGTCTCTGCATAAGCTAAGCTCTAGTAAAGTGTAGCTCGAGGATTGAAGAATAACGTATGGGCTATAGATTGTCTATACTTATCAGATATTTTCCTTACTTTATTAGGTCGTTTCGTACAGTCAGTATTTTGGAATGCTTATTTAAAGGTTGGGTTACATTTCGATTTTGTTATATACAAACTATTGTGTATTCAACGTTTCTTTTCTACGTACGTTTCATTTTATACAGAAAATAAGGTAAATTATTGCTTTTGGTTATTAATTTCTAATTTGAATAATTAGAAATTAATAATTGTTTTTTTTTTTCACAATAACATTATGTTGAAGGTTCTTTTATTTTTTGGAAGTAAATTTGTTTTGATTTATCAAAATTATTCTAATTTAGTATCTTAAAAAGTATTTCGACAGATAGGTGTTTTCATTTACAAATATCTTATATACTACAGTCGCTGATCTGCTTATGTAATAATGCAGATACTATGTCAAAATGAGGTCCCTTAATAACTTGATATATGTAACAGAATGAAAATTTATCACTTTCTCTCACGATAAACTAGAAATCAACACGTTTTCTCAAAAGGCGGAGTGTGAGAAAACGGAGTGACTCTACACTAGGTTCCCTCAGTTTATGAAACTCATGCGGTAAACAGCAAAAACTAAACTTCAAGAAAATTATAATATTATATTATAAAAGCTTTAAAGCGTAGAACGCTAGCGCGGTTTACGCAACCACTTTATTTCACGTAAGCTCCACACCTATGACGAATATTTAATGCGTGCGTCGCTCCGACGCCGATTAATCATTGACTTAATAATTATTACTGTACAGAAGCTTGATGGAATATGAACGTATTTTGTGTTTAAAATGTTTAAAAAGCTTAAAACAAAGCTAAGGTATTATAAATTATAAGATAAAGTTACTAATTTATTATTATGAGTGAGCTTTAGATATAATATATTAAAAGCTTATTTGATAACTGCTATGTAAAGAATAATCATTAAAAATCAGATTCACTGTGGCGGAACTTAACACGGCACTTTTACTTACAAAAGTAGTAAAATGACAATATTTCAATTGCTCTAAGAGGGTTTCGATTTCTCAATCATTCTACATGAGCCTATGTAACATAATAGGCTCCTTTGTTACTATTGACATGACATTAATATTAAATTATTTAACCTTAAGATATATATATTCTGTTATGTTTTTCTACGAAATTATTTTATTATGTCACTCGTACTTATATTTAGACACAAAAAGGCCAATACATTGAAATCCGCTGATTATAGTCATACATTTGTATTGCCTAATATACCCAAAGAGCTCAATGGAAGGCACAATCCCATCTACAAGCGAGAACACAATTTACCATCTGAACGGTTATCATAGAATGATGTCGTATTACGTGCGTGTATTTGCTTTGGCACAAAATGCTCTGATTTTGATTAATAACAGAGAGCTTTCGACATCTCCTGCACTAAAGGGAGTATTAAAAATCGTTTTCGATAAGCTTTTCCTTAGAAAAAGCGTTTTATACTTTCATAACGTACTATAAAAATAGAATTACTTTTATCTATAATAATTGCGTGTACGATCAGATAATGCCCCAATTCGAAATGTTGTCACATAAAAATATGATTTATAACGTGTATACACACGCAACATTGACATGCACAGGTAATTCTATTCTATATTATTCTTAAAAAAGCTTCTTGATTTGATCTTAAAATACTTACAAAGAGAAACTTTATTTTGTAAGTGTAAGTTGTGAAAGAAACGAGGGTGTGACAGACAGACGGACTCTCATGACTAAACCAGGGGTCTTGGTAAATTTACAATTATATTTATGGGGAATATATGACTTATATATATAATTATTTGTAAGGATGTGTAACATAATATAATAATGTCAAGAGGGAGGATCATTGTTGGGTTCGATTTCCACTTAATTAATTATTTTCATTTTATTTCTCGATATATAGCAGCGTTGAGTTACGCCTTTCAAGTGGCGAACAGAGCTCCTTAACATTAGGTTCCTTGAGTGCTTCTTCTATATAAGGAATACAGCGCGAGGGTAACACAAAAAGAACTTATTAAGGTAATATCGGCCTAAAGTATATTCTAAGCACACGTTATATGAATTTTCAAGATTAATGTGGTAATAGCGTAACATTTTCAAATTTAAATAGTTTTTATTTATTCCAATTTTTTAGACCTTTCCAAGCACTTTTGAATGATCGAAAGAATATATCGCTACCACGCGTTTGAAAATTAGTTGCCTAGAAAACATTTGTATTTTTAAATATCCATATTACAATTATAATTAAGTACAATGCTAGATTTCTCTTGCATAAAGTTATATCCCACATGTATGATAATGTATATTTATATCATTTAATTATTTCTGAATAGTGTAACATTTTTTAATCACGAGCACTGTTTTAATATTATCGTCAAATTGAATGAATACGCAAATTTAGATTTGGATTGATATATTTTATTATAGACGTGTAAAAACAACATTTTATATTAAACCTGTAATAATTGAAATAATAGATATAATAAATCTTATAAATGTTGTGGAACTAGATAGATTTTTTGACAATGAAATATAAACTTTTTATTATAATTTATTTGCCCATCCTGCTGCATATATTTTTTATCCATGACTTGTCATATGTTAGTTTATATTTAATATATAATAGATTGTATTTCAGAGATTTCTTAAGATAGAATGATAACAGCCTGGCACTAATATATCAGGGAGAAAGTGTGAAACAATAAAAAATTACGTTTCTCTTTTGTGCTCAAGTAATAGTTGGCCGATTCTTGGAGTTTGATCACAATTGTGATTTGGCCGTCCCTTCATCACTGTCAGACGTGACCGGGGCAAAGATTACGTGTCGATATACTATAGAAATATTCATTTATCTTACTTTAATAGTACGAGCTATATTACTATTATTACTTGCATACTAAATTGTCTTGTGTTAAGATTTTAGAGAATGACTAATTGCCGCGGACGTGCTGCGAAAGCGATCCCGTAGCCTCTCCGTTTTTTCGTGCTGTGGCGGCCATCGCAGGGGGTTTTAGTGAGTACAATCTCACATAACCCGGCCTTCCGCCCAGGAGTCGGGTATCTATGAAGATTTCCCCCTGCGTCAACAAAAAAAAAAAAAAAAAAGAGAATGACTAATTGCCAAGTTGTGTGTATGTGTTTGTCATTTAAAAATTCAGTCGAAACACAACACCCAACAAATCCGTCTTCATTTCATTTTAATATTTTTTTATCATTATAATAAGCCATGTTTTTTAAATTAGTTTTTTCATTTTCTAATTTAGTCTTCTAATAATCATTGCTTAGGTACGATAAAGAATATATATAAATGACAAAATGTAAAGTAACGTTTTAATTCTTTTTACTTTTTTTGCAAAATTAATTTCCATATTAATGAGTATATATGAATAAAATTTTCACTATTATTCAAAATACACATAATAAAATAAAATTGTACATAAAATGGAAAAAAAAACTAATTATTTCAATTAACTATATTAATATTGTGGACGAATATTGTTTCAAGAATTTTATCGTTGAATTCAGTTCCTAATATCTACTATTATAAGTATTAGATACAAAACATTTAAAGAATAGATCTTTGATATCGAATCAATGGATTGAAACGGAAATGAACGGATTGAAGCAAATCTGATAGAAACATAATCTTATAAACTGCAATAGTAATATTTCTATATCAATTTTACACTGCAAATTATATTATATTTTTCACAACAATATATGGATTAAATTAAACATTGGAAGGTAAATTTGTCAATTTTAATTTCTTTAACATTAATGTTAGAAAAATAATTAAAAAAGTAGTATATAAAAATTTTAACCCAACAGGTTTTGAACCCACGTCTCTTTGTCATCGTCTCAATGCCCTGACCACTGGCCCTTGCGTTCTTCGTCATACGTTAACAATCGAAATTCTAATATGCTTTTATTAAATTTATTTCTTTTGGTAACCTTTATTAACTTTGTAATAAAAGATTTTACTTTAAAGATTGTAAAATATATGTCAAAAGTATACCAAAACGTACAAATACAGAGTAAATGACGATCTTTTCGAACAAAATACGTTAAATAAGTAAAGAAATATATGATTATATCCCAACAATATTAGTCACATACCATTTAGCTGAATTTTGTGGAAAATAATCTCAAATACGTTTAGCAATACATATAGACTTGGGTTCTTCATGTAATCTAATCACAAGTGAAGGGTCCCAAACCAATTCCAATCGTATTCCTATATTAAATAAAGCCACCTGAATGTACAGTTGTAACGTTTGAATAGCAGACACGGATTGAGGTCGATTGGGTTAAATTCTACAAAACACTCATATTGGTCTGGTCCCTTACAAATGAGATTTCTCTATATGAATTTCTATGGCATCAATTTTTTAAGCTAATATTCTTTCTTGTGTTTTTTTGTTTTTTTTTTTACTTCACGCTTTATCCCTTACAGAGGGAACTGCAGGAGCCATAGGAACCTAGTGTTAAGACACTCCGTTGCTTAGTCTCTGGTTTTTTCCATCCCCGCTCTCCGCCTTTTTCGAGGCATTCCATGTTGAGTGGCCGAACTCAACGCCACGCTTTGCCTTATTTCAAATGCGAAAAAAATGGAAATAGATAAATCCATCTTCTCCGAGTGGGAATCGAACCCTCAAACCGTCGCGTTTACAGGCAAACGCTTACGCATCTGCGCCACGATGGTCATTCTTGTGTTATTTGTATTAAATACAAATATCACAAGAATGAATAATATTTAAGGGACTTATTAATGGAATTTAAATCTAGTTATTTATTACAAAATGAGTTGGTTTAGTGTATTATTTGAAATACTGTGACTTTCCAGTGATGATATTATTTTGATTTTTAATTTTTAATGTATTTTACGTCGTTATAATGTACTGCAATTCTTTTCAAATCTGAGGCATTAATTTTAGTGATCTGGTGGTAATATTTATGACGTTGTAAAATTAAAGCTTATTCCTTATTATTGTCTTTTTATCAAGAATATGTAATGAATCGGTTATAGAGACTTTCACAGAAGACCAACAAGATAAAAACATTAATATACAAAGAATATAATTACTCAAACTGCCGCTTCGAATAGACGTGTTGCAAATTATACTAAAAATAAAATATTTTTTAAAAAGACAAGATATTGAAGTTAGCACCTAATTA
Source organism: Dione vanillae (assembly GCA_037178615.1). Taxonomy (NCBI): domain Eukaryota; kingdom Metazoa; phylum Arthropoda; class Insecta; order Lepidoptera; family Nymphalidae; genus Dione; species Dione vanillae. The sequence goes on from JAZFAU010000347.1 coordinate 331,909, forward strand.
GAACAATATAAAGAACACAATTCATCAGCCTCGCATATTAGGACTTACTGCGTTTTATCCTGATAAGGGCATGTGCAGCTCCCCTCACCCCCCCGAGTAAACGAGTGAGTTGCTATTTTTTGTTTCACTCAATTGTTGCTTCTTCAAGCTGTGACTCATTACGCTATCGGCAAATCTAAGTAAACATGAGTTCACAATCACTAAGCGTTAGCGGAAAACTCATAAGCGACAGCGGAAGTGGGTCATCACCGGATTTACGAACATTGGATGACTATAATGTCACGCTTAGAAAAAGGAAATACGAATGTGATTGTGCCTCTTTGATTAACGAATTTCGGAAGGAGATGATGTCTTTTTTCCAAGATTTTACAAAAACACACCAGGAATGTTCCTTATCTTTACATAATGAAATAAAAGAAATTTAAGATGAATTAAAGTCTAATAATGCTGCTTTAGAATCTTTATTATTGGAGCAAAACCAAACGAAAGTCGATTTAAAAGAAATGAAGTCACTAACTGATACTATAGAACAAAAAATACACGTTCTTGAAAATGATATTTGTTATTTAAAAAATAACTCTAAAACTGATTATCTTAAAGAATATCCCCTGACCATTTCAGAGCTACAAGAACGCTCTAAGCGAGGAAAAAATGTCATACTAGTAGGAATTCCCGAGACAAAAAGTCCTAATAGCACAATCAGACGTGATTATGACAAAAATGAAGCTATGAAATTAATTAAAACTATTTATGAGGACTGCCCAAACCCTACTGCGGTCTTTAGACTAGGAAAATATAACCCTAATAAAGATAGATCTCTAAAAGTGTGCTTTGAGAAAAAGGAAACTGCAAAATATATACTTAAAAATAAACGCAAACATAAGTTCTCGGACAAAATCCGAATTTACGCCGATCAAACACAGTATCAACAACAACACATAAAAATACTACAAGATGAACTGGTATCCCGACAAAAAAGTGGAGAAAAAGATCTTATTATAAAATATGTAAATGATGTTCCAAAAATTGTAAAGTATAACCCAAAAAACAGTATGCGACAGGAACCAAAACTGTCAAAATAAATAGTCAATACAACGATGAACTTAATATTAGCTATCAAAAACTAAACTGTTACGAGGACATCCAAAAAACTAAATCATCACTAAAATTTTTCTATACAAATATAAGAAGTCTTGTAAAAATTGATAAATTAGATGAAATAAAATGCATTCTACACTCAATAAAAAGCACTGTACATATAATACTGATTACTGAAACATGGATAAAGTCTGATTTAGATGCAGCATTACTTGAGATTCCTAATTATACGCACATATATAGTTATAGAAAGGGTCGGATTGGGGGTGGAGTATCTATATATATTCATAGTTGTCTTAAGCATGAAAATGTTGAAGTTATTAACAGAGAAGAAAACGAATACATTTGGGTATATATAGAAAAATATGCAATTAATATTGGAGCTATATACAAACCACCTAACACAAAAACAAAAGATTTTATAGAAAGCTACAGTCAACAGCTAGAGCAAAAACGTAGATGCGTAATATTTGGAGATTTTAATATTAACCTGCTAAGTAAAGACCATAATACAAATAACTATAAGAACATGATAAATGAAGCTGGATATACAATACTTAACAATCTTAATGAAGACTTTTGTACAAGAGAAACACGCACAACAAAATCTATTATAGACCACGTTTTGACAAATATGGAAGGTGTGAATTTCCACTTGGCTCTCCTTGATACCCCCTTGTCTGATCATAAGCAGATTTACCTAGATATTAAACAAATTAAAGTTGATACGAAAAGAGAGACACATGAGTACTTGGCAACTGACTATACTGCTTTATATAAATCAATGGAAACAACTGTGATTCAAAATAAAGACTACGATCATGAAATATTAGAAAATTTAATTAAGACTAAAATTCAAGAAAATAAATGCACAAAAATAAAAATTTTAAATAAACCCAGAGAAGACTGGATTAACAAAGAAGTCTTAAATAGTTTACGTGATCGAAATATTGCCTGGAATCAACATAGAGCCGATAGTAAAAATACCGAAAGGGAAACAACATTCAAAACCAAAAGGTACGAAGCTTTCAAAACTAAACGAAATGCTAAAATTAACTTCTATTCCAATGCTTTTGAAAAATGTAATAAGCGGCCAAGAAAAATGTGGGATTTAATTAACAGTCTCTTCAATAACAAAAATAAGATAAATATCATACCTCCAAATCTTGTTCGTTCCAATATAATGGTAAATGATCCTTATGAGATTTGTCAACTTTTTAATGATTTCTTTTCCACTGTTGGATCGGAGTTAGCAAGTGGAATACCCCAATCATATCATCAAAAACTTACTTTCAGTCTTTCACATTCACAAAATAACACTATTCAGACATTTGCACCCACCACAAAAAAAGAGGTTGGTGAAATAATTGACAAATTGAACGTAAACACAAGTAAAGGCATCGATGACATCGGCGTAAAAGATATAAAATGTATAAAATACTTTATTCTAGATAATCTTACTGACTGTTTTAACAAATGTCTTACACAAGGAAAATTCCCCGAAAGTTTAAAGATTGCTAAAGTTACGCCAGTTTATAAATCTGGAAGTAAAACAGATCCGGGGAATTATCGGCCGATATCTGTTTTACCAGTTTTGTCAAAAATTTTAGAAAAATTAATATATGTCCGTCTTTATAATTACCTCAATAAACAAAACTTCTTTTTTAGTCAGCAATATGGCTTTCGTCCGAAATCTAATACACTTTCAGCAACTATGGATATTGTCACCAAAATTAAAAACGCGTTGGATAGTAAGCAAATCGTTCTAGGTATCTTTATCGATTTAAAAAAGGCTTTCGACACGGTCAGTCATAATTTATTATTACAAAAACTACATAAAGAAGGTATAACAGGGTCAGCAATCAAAATTTTAGAATCATATTTACATCGTCGCAGGCAAATTGTTAAAACCGGAAAATTTCAAAGTAAACCCGCAACGTTAACATATGGAGTACCACAAGGCTCTATCTTGGGACCCCTATTATTTTTAATTTATATAAATAGCATTAGTTCAATTGATTTGTCTGGAGATATAACTCTTTACGCAGATGACACAAGCTTATTTTACTTTGGTGATAACATTAAAAATATAATTGACGTAGCTCAACGTGATTTAAATCTTATTAGTAAATGGTTTGTTTCTAATTTATTAACTATTAATACTAAAAAGACATCATATATGATCTTCGCGCCTAAAAATAAAAATATACCAAATCATGACCAACTGACAATTTGTAACGAACCAATAAATAAAACTGATCATGAAAAATATTTAGGTCTTATTATGGATAGCAAGTTAACCTGGCAATATCATATTGATCATCTTAAAAATAAAATATCCCCTTTGATAGGAGCACTACGTAAGATTTCCCTATGTATTTCTAATAAAATTCGTCCTATTATTTATAATTCTTTAGTAAAACCTCATATCGAATACCTAATTGAAATTTGGGGAACTGCTGCGAAGTCTAACATAAAATCATTACAAACTTTACAAAATAAAATTATAAAAGTTCTTTATAAATATGATTATATGACGCCATCCGTTGAATTATACAAAAAAACAAAATTTCTTAATATAAATCAATTATACACTTTAAAAACATGCATGTTGATTAGAAAAATAATAACAAATAAAACACATTCACAATTACACTTTCATAAAAAAACACATACATACCACACTAGAAAACGTAATAAACTAGAACTTCCAAAAACCAGAACCAACTATGGAAAGAAAAACATTTTATTTGAAGGAGTTCAAATTTATAATAAATTATCAGACTATATCATTAATAGCAAGAGTTTTCCTATATTCAAAAAACGTGTAATGGAATATGTGCAAAATAATTTATAAAATAATTTATAAGTTAATGTAACCCCTACCTAAACATGTTTGTGTAATATAACTACCCGCAACACTTTATTTTACTGTATATAATTCATAAGGCAGACTTTTAAGTGTACCCTCAAGCAAAATTATTGTAATTTCTTATTATAAGTGAACTTTTGTGTTCTTTATGAGAAATAAATGTCTTTAAACCGAATTAGAAGATTAGTTAATTAATTATATAGTCAATTTAAAACTAAATATTAAACAGCAAAGTCTACGAATTTTAAGTGTATGAAATATTAAACATCGCCAGTTACTACGGCAACCTTCGATATTAACTTTGAATCTTCAATCGGACTAAGTTACCAGAGTTCAGAATTAATTTGGGTCGAACAACTTCGACTGTAATGGCCGTTATGTTAGAATGTTCTGAACACGTTTATTGATATTTAAATATAGTTCTGTATTCTAATTCATGATAACACAATTAACGATGGCCTCTTCTAAAGAAAACAAGTTCGATGCTTCGTTTGCCTTCTGTACCATTTAGTATTCTCTTTAAATTTTTATTTTCAAAATGTTTCTTTTTTATGTACACTTTACTCTGTAGTGGATTTAATTGAAGTAGGTATTTTTAAATAATCATTCACAATAAATCTCATGATGCCCTATTCTTATTTTCATGCATAATGAATTTTATGTTTCTGGTAATCAAATATGCGTCAAAGCATAGATATCTTTTAGGTGTTTCTTAGAATTTGTATTCAAAATAGTAATAGTCAGAATAAATTAATTACAATACCAAGACTTAGGCTGAAAAGGACATGGTTTGAGATTTTCAGTCAAACAGAGGTTACAGTGCAGTGTTACAGTATATTACTGTTTCTTCACTCTGATACGAGGGTCTAACTGAAAGTTCTTAGAAAATCAAAAACTAAGCATTCTAGCAAGTTATTAGTTTTATTATAACTTTTTAAAATAGCGTCCATTTACATCAATACATCGCTGCATTCGATGGAACCATTGAGAAAAGCATCTTGCCCACTCGGCCTTAGGGGTCTCTTCAACGGCGTTTTGAAACGCAGCCACTGCTTCTTCGGCGTCCATAAAATGTTTTCCTCGAAGTTTTTCTTTTATTTTCGGTAATAAATAAAAATCGCAGGGTGCGAGGTCGGGGCTATACGGCGGGTGACCCAGTAATTCCACGTCTAAGGTCGTCAAATAGTCGATCGTTTGCCTGGCGTTGTGCGACGAGGCATTGTCGTGATGAAGGAGGATCCTGCTGCGAGGTCGTTTCTCTCGAACTTTTTCCAAGACAAGTGGCAAACAGTTGTTAGTGTACCACTCTGCATTAACCGTTTTCTGATCCTCTAAGACAACTGTCGCGTAATGACCTGTCTTTCCGAAGAACGAGGCCACCATCTTTTTTCCAACACTTCGACCTCTCTTCACTTTAGTTGGCAACTCTTCGGAAGGAAACACCCACTGAGCAGACTGTCTTTTGGTTTCCGGATCATAACAGTAAACCAGCTTTCGTCGCCCGTTAGTATGTCGAACACAGCATTTGAGTCACCTCCGTTAAATTTTTGGATCATTTCTCGGCACCAATCAACACGGCGGAGTTTTTGAGCCTCGGTCAAATTATGCGGTATCCAGCGGGCACAAAGCTTCCTGACCGCTAAATGTTCATGGAAGATTTTGTGCACTTGACTCATACCTATGCCTAGACTTGTCCGAATCTGCTGATAGGTACTCTTTTGTCAGTCTCTATCATACGCCGCACAACACTGATATTATCTTCAGTCGTCGCTATAGTATTAAACCAGTTGTAAACTGTGGCACGAGATGGGGTTTCATCGTGAAAAGCCAATCAAAGTCTATCATAACTTTCTTGTTGACTTACATGACATCGAAAGTCATAAAAAATCATTGCACGAAAATTTTCTCGGCTTAAATTCATTCTGACGTGCACAGATAATTTTCAATTTGCCGCCAAATCGTAAAACAAATGACAAATGAATGAAATGTATACTCAATGTTATTGGTAAAGAGTTCTATTTTCAAAATTTAAACTTATTTTTTTAATATAATGCTTTTAAGTTGCCAGTTCTAAAAACTTTCAGTTTGACCCTCGTAATAGTCAAAATGACGTACGGAAAATTGAATAAAAACATTTCAAAATATGTGAAAACGGAGTGTCTTAATACCAGGCTTCGTTCCTAGTTTTATAAAAGTATTCAATAAAAATAAATAACTTAAAATGAAATCTAAGCGCTCAAAAATCATTTATAATAGAAAGCTGTATAATTGTCACGGAATGGACAATTGTTTGTTACCAAGGTACTTATCGCGTTGGAGATTGGCCGTCCCTTCGTCAGAGGGCGACGTGACCCGCGTTGTAATACTGACATAGTTTATGTTATCTATATAATCAATATAATTTTTATCAAATATGCGTTATTATTTATATTTATTGTCTATTTTTCTCTTGTCAAATATTGGTTTTATTTTTGTAAATAATTGTTATTATTGTAAAATAATTATCGTTTAATGAATCTGGAGTAGAATAATAATAAACCTATGTATACCATTATCACCTAGACGATATAAACGTCCAAAAGATAATTTAAACTGAAAATTTACTTGTAACTCATAATCAACTTTAATTTTAATTTAGCTTCTTTCGTAAAAAAAAGCTACCAGTAACGTGTGATTTTCAATAAATGAAACATGTATTTTTATTTTGAATAAAGTTATTTGAGTTTAAATAAAATATCCCACCGCTTAAACCATCGCCATACTATTCTGCTACATCTAGCGTATCGCTTTAAAACGTATACGGCAATTCTTTACGAGTCTAGAATAATTTACTTGGCAACATTTGTTATGGGACACCGAAATAAACAGAGGTCTTCTCGAAAGAACGTTATTATTTATATGAGAGATTTTCATGATGAATACATTACAGTGCCTCTGTACTCGTAAATGTTTGTGTAACGAATGAGTGTTTTTATTTTAAGCATATATATCTTACTAATGTTAATTTAGGTAGAGGAAACCTCACGAACTATAGAAACCTGGTGTAAGGCATTCCGTTCCCTACATTCCACCTTTTTCGAGGCATTGCGTGTTGAGTGGAGGGACTTAATGCCGCTCTTTGCCTAGTTACCAGAGCGAAGAAAATGAAAGTGGAATACTCCATCTTCTCGGAGTGGGAATCGAACCCACAAACCGTCACGTTTAAAAACAAACGTTGCAGCTCTGCGCTACGACAGTCTTCTATGTTTTAATTTTGTTTTTATTTCAAAAAAGATTTCATGTATTTTTCTTAAAGCAATTTGATAGGTTTTTATGTATATAAAAAAAGAATATATATATATATATATATATATATATATATATATATATATATATATATATATATATATATATATATATATATATATATATATATATATATATATATATATATATATATATATATATATATATATATATATATATATATATATATATATATATATATATATATATATATATATTATAGTGCTTTTTTCTTAATTTTAACGTAACTAGAATTTAACTCAAACCTTTTAACTAAATTTGAAAAAAAAATCAAAATAATTAATTTGTTTGTAATTATTTCTACTAAGTATATTAATGTTATAGACTAATATTGTTTCAAGAATTTTGCCTTTTGTCTTTGTTGTGAATTCAGTTCCTGGCATCTATTATTACAAGTCATAGATATAAAACTTATAAAGAATAGACCTTTGCTATCGAATCAATGGATTGAAACGGAAATGAATGGTTGAAGCAGGTCTGGATGAAACATATTATTGTAAATTGCAATAATAATATTTCTATATCAAATTTATATTATAGTTACACTTAACGTAATTCATAATAGTTTTCTATACTGCATTAAGAAAAAATAGTGAAGTACAGACATACAGAATGTAGTTAGAATTAATTACCTATCTAACTTTAAGTAGAAAAATGAGTAGCATTAACCTTGTAGGTTAGGTTTGATTACCGAAAAGTATTAAAAGCTTTTAAAAAATTTTATATAAAATAAGCTTTTTCCATTTAGACCACACTATAGGAATCAAAGCTACGTTCCACTTATTACTTCAAAGGATATTGAATCACGACAGGGATTTTATTTATTTGATGGACGAAGAGTTGCCATTGTTACGTCAGATTTACTACTTTTCAAACTGGACAGGTCGTTGTTTATTGTTGATAGATTTCGTTTATTTATTGTTTTTTTGATACCTGCATTTGTATGTACAATATACGTTTACTAATATACGTTTATAAATAAATTGTTTCTAAATTTAGAACAGAATTGATTATAATTGAATATATTGAGGACCGTCGTGGCGCAGAGGCGCAACGTCTGCCTGTAACGCGGCTAACGCGACGGTTTCTGGGTTCGATCCCCAGTCGGGGAAGATGGATTTTTCTATTTCCATTTTCTTCGCTTTGGCAACTAAGGCAAAGCGCGGCGTTGAGTTCCGCCACTCAACACGCAATGCCTCGAAAACGGCGGAAAGTGGGGACGAAGTAAGCAGGGACTAAGTAACGGAGTGTCTTAACACTAGGTTCATATGGTTTCTACAGTTCCCTGTGCCTAACCTGCCATGTGCGGGATAAAGCGTGAAGCTAAAAAAAAAAAATTGAATATAAAGATATGCATTAAGCTATGTAGGAAATATTAAATGCACTGCGGTTACTTTTAAGGGTTATATCAATATTGATAATGTCATCAGTACGTAAAATATATGAATATTTTTTGGAAACTATTAAATATGTGCAAAGTTAAGTTTTTTTTCTGTCTTAACACTAGGTTCTATTTCTGCAGTCTTCACTCCAGAATAGTGAAGATAAAAATTGTCAATTAAAATGTTTAAATGAAATAAAACAGTAAATTTGTTTTTTTTCTTTAGACTCTATTATTTGTTAGAAGTACATAGAAATCAGTATTCACTTAGTGACTTGGTTATTTTCTCTAGATTTTTTTTTGTAAAAAATACTCGTTCAAATTACTTATTATACAAATACTAACGTACTTATTATACAAATACTTAGTGTATGATCATATGAAGTATACACGTACATTTGTATACGTTATAAGGTGTAAAGTGTTCAAAGTATACAACTTCGCTGAGAATTTCTATTAATCATTATTAAGAGACAGCTGGACAGTAAGCAACATAATGCTTAGTGGTTATATTGCGGTGAAGTTACTATGAGTGCCAGCAACTGTAACAAGAAATAAACGTAGATAATACGTTATTTTATAACAATATTTTTATATATAAATATATTATTAGTTTTTTTTGTTATTCATTCAATAATTATTTTATTTAATTATTTCAAATGCTTATTCTACTTCTGTATCATAAAATACGGTGTTGTATTTCAGAATACAATATCCTCTATATAAAAGAAACACATCTAGTATAAAATGATATGCTTTCTTGGTTTATATACAGCATATTATACATTCATAAAGCTATCGAGCTAAAGCACTACAAAATAGTTAGCCTCTAGAGTAAAATGTGTTCGCGGAAGCACGCTCTATGAAGAATGATTGTTGCCTCTTACACTATAGAACTTTTATCACAAAAGTTTCTATATTATGTGACGGAGCTGAACTTACTTATGCTGCAAGACAATTTACTCATTACAGTTTACAAATGTGTAAATTAAATTTATTGGTTTTAATATAAGACAGAACTTCCGCCTGTCAGATAGCGTCCTCCTAACCAATTAAAACATATATTATTTCCTAGATCCAGGTAAGTTAGAACTATTTTATTTTTTTTACAATTAAATTTGTAGATTTCTATACGATAAAATATTTATCGATAGTAAAACACGTCAATAAATTCAAATTTTTCATATATTTGCTATTTCCGTAAAAGTATTGAAGAGTATATATAGAGCACGTAATATTGATAATTGTAATACTAAAAAAAAATCAAGAGGCCGTTTTATCGCAACAGTTAGTCGGTTTAATTCCCTTTTTGGAAAAATTAAAAATTAGTTATTCTTAGTTTTACTGTTTGGTAACGTCGAATATTTGAATTACTTACCATATAATATCTGGCAGAAAGGAGAGAATAGTGTCTTTACTTAACTGTAAACATATTATGTAATTTATATATTATTTTTTAAATAAAACAATTTAAACAGATTTATCGCGTATACCTTTTGTATCGTTGCGGACTTAATTATAAGTCAAAATCTAGACACTTTTACATCCTCGTTGTACTTTTTCTATGAATGAATGAGTTATCAATATCACGATATAAACTGAAATGTCATCCCCACTACTTGACACTCTACTATTGTTACGGTTCCGTAAAATCTTTTTTACACGTATTATACAACTCTGGCATAAGCTGCTGACGTCAATGAATTGAAGCGCATCTACTCCCACTTTTAAAGCAAGCCATATGTCTTTTATGTCTCTAGTGTTAACCGTAGTCGACTTACCATCAGATGATACGAACACTCGTTAATATTTGCTCGTTTACCAAAATAAAAAAAAACCAGTTCTTGACATTAGTATGTGCAAAGCAGTATTTTTTAACTTATAAAATGATTATCAAAATACAAATAAGAAGTAAGTATATATTTTACAAAAAATAAAATATATGGCTTTTTATATAACATTATACTAACAGGAAAGTAAGTATAATGCTACGTAATATCGGCGACGTAATGTGAGCTGACACTGTGATCCCATCGAACATTCCATATAATATTCCGTGGCATAGGGCAATCTTAGCAAAACTTCCATCGTATGGGCTTCCCGAGAATTTGTGCAAGTGGGTCGCTAGCTTTCTTACCGGGCGTAGCATTAAAGTCGCTGTCAACGGTTTTTGCTCTGATTATTTTCCCGTAAATGCTGGCGTCCCCTAAGGCTGTGTGCTGTCCCCCACGCTTTTTCTTCTGCATATCAATGACATGTTAGAAGATTCTAACATTCATTGCTATGCAGATAATAGTACTAACTGTGGACGCCGTATACTCTGGCCGTGCAGGTCTTTCTCGGGAAAACGTCGACGATTGCCGTGCCGTGAACTTGTGTCTTCTATTGAGACCTCCCTCAGTAATGTCTTATTGTGGGGAGAAAGGAATCTTGTTCAATTCAACTCCCAGAAGACTCAAGTTTGCGCGTTAACCACTAAAAAAAACCCTTTTGTCGTGTCACCAGTTTTTGAGAACACTTCTCTTAAAGCCTCGCCTACTATTAGTATATTGGGGCTCAGCGTTTCAAATGACTGTCAGTATCGCGATCATTTGGATAGCAAGGCCAAGTTGGCCACGAAGAAACTGGGTGTCATTGGAAGAGCGAGACAGTACTTCACGCCTGCACACCTATTGGCTCTGTATAGAGCCCAGGTTTGGCCTCACATCGAGTATTATTCTCATCTCTGGTCTGGGGCACCCCAGTATCAACTTGAACCAATTGATCGCATACAGCGTAGAGCCGTTCGTATCGTTGGCGACCCAATTATCTGTGAAAGGCTAGACACTTTGGCGCTGCGTAGAGACGTTTCCTCGCTGTGCGTTCTCTACCGCTTATACCATGGGGAGTGTTATGGAGAACTTTTTGATCTGACGCCTGCCGCTGAATTCTCCAACTGCACAGTACAACACAAATTAAAATGTCATCCCCACCATCTGGACACGTTGAACTCTTCTACTGTGCGGTTCCGTAGGAACTTTTTTCCACGCACCACGCTAATGTGGAATAGCCTACCTGCGGCAGTATTTCCTGATCGATACGACATGGGTACCTTCAAAAAGCTCGCCTACATCCACCTTTAAAGCCGGCAACGCTCTTGTAACACCTCTGCTGTTACACAGGGCCGTGGGCGTCGGTGATCACTTACCATTAGGTGACCTGATCGCTCGTTTACCTTGTCCTTCCCATAAAAAAATTCTTTCTCTTTTTTATCTAAGTGTTTGACACTTTAACCGTTATTCTGAACGTTATACTGTCTAATTTTATTTTTGTCTTTCTAATTTATATATCCAGTGGGATTCACTTTTAAAATAACATTGCCTCTTGAGTGATGAATTAAGACGATTGGTTTTGTTAGAAAAACAAATTCGAACAAATATTTTACACAATATACAATACAATTATACTTTTTTGTACAACTATCTAAAATGTACGCTACATAAGAGTTACAAAGTTAAAGACATAATAATATAAGACCAAGGCCAAGGTAATTTACCAATTGAACGAAGAAAACCTATACGTTGTTCACGTAATGAAATGAAAACTGAAAATACGTAGGAGTATATTCTAGGGATATTATTTCTTTCAAAAAGTATTAGTTTCATACATGTTAAAATATTTTATCACTGTAAAGTGTAAAGCGTGAAATTGAGTTCTTTCAGTTGGCGAGCCATTTCGATTTTAACAATAACTTCGGATACTGAAATACTGTAAACATTTCCAGGGAAAAGGATCCGTAAGCCAGCGATAGATTTACGAATGCAGTGCGGGAATTTGAATTTACATTAATATTAAGAGCGCTTAAGTTGCACGTGTTCCTATTTGTTACATTGCCTCCTCTATACAAGAGTAAGTTATTTATTATTTAGTAAATTATTTTAATACAAAATAGTACAAAGAACGTATCCTTACGCATTGTGTTGAGTTCCGCCACTCAACACGCAATGCCTCCAAGAGTCAGAAAACGGAGATGGAGAAAGCAGGGGCTAAGCAACGGAGTGTCTTAACACTAGGTTCCTACGGTCCTTGTAGTTCCCTCTGCCTACCCTGCAATGTGCAAGATAACGCTAAAAATAAAAATAATTTACTATCTACTGGAATTGACACTTACAACAGATATTACAATGTTTATTAAGACATTTCATTCTCCACTTTTCATCAGCAAGCAAGACAATAAAAGAAAACTAAAAGTTATATGATATTTTGTTTAATTTGATAAAAGCTTATAATATATTACAAGATATGATTTGGTTGAAAGAAGAAAGAAAACATCAAATTGTTTTAAATGATTCTTACATTAATATAATATCGCAGTTTGATTAAGTAAAACAACAAAGATTGATATAATTAAAAAAATCTAAATTTTGGTGATAAAATTATATTCAATACTATATATTTAATAAAATGCTTAGCACAATCTATCCACCCTTAGCATCTATCTAAAGTATTAGTCTAACGTGAAACACACATAAAGATATATAAGAAATGTCATGACTTCAGACAATTTTTGCAAATATCTTGTCAAGATAACAAAAATAATACTGTCACTATATTCCTGAAAATCTTAATTAAACGAGACAAATTACATGCTTTACAAAAAATATCAGAAGCAAGTACTACATAAGAATCGTTTGTATATAAAATATGATAATGAATACTGTCTTTCTTACTTTTTAGTACAGCATCGCCGCAAATTGCGCTCCTTTATGCGAGGGTCTGGTCTTGTAATTAGCTTGACTGGGCTCATTATAATTATGCGGTGGATTAGCGCTGTCGTACAGTTTGCATGTCTAATTCATCGTGGATATTGTGGGTTCAATGTCCGGTTGGAGGAAAATTTGTATGTGTATACATAGTATATAACTAAGTAACCATACTAAGTTATTATATAGAAGTGATAAGATTGATCTTATTTGAAGAAGTAATATTATTTGCAAGTACAAGCAAGAGAAGGATGATGTGAAAATTTTAATAATTTCGAGATATTCCTAATTTAATGTTTGTGTGCTTGATATTAAATGAATGTTACAAAGGGTATACTTTACTTTACGTTTCTGTACGTTTCTGATCCTTTGATAGATATTGTAAATTTTATAAATATTTTATAAATATTTTCTATGAGACCAATGAAATATTAGACAAATTGAGAATGTATATTAAGTGATTTACTATTATATATACAGTTCTATCAATAGACAACCAACGCTTACACATTAATCACGTGATTGTACTCAAACATATTGTATAAAAATAACAAGCGATTCCTATAAAACAGCCGTAAATTAACATAAAACGTAAAATCACTAACAGTTAATCCACTTAGAAGTTTCATAATTGGTTCAAAATATACGTCGTTATAATCCCATCTTACATGTCCTAAACTAATAATGACGTTAACTAATGTAGTTTGGTTTGGTGGTTGTGGCTTGATATGAACCGGGAAGTAATAATAATAATATACATATCTCGTAATGCTTTTAGTATGAAAAATGAATGACATATTTATATTTATAATATATACTTTACACATTATAAATATGTTATATATTGATTTCAATAGTCTTCAAAGTGTCACTGGCTGGAGAAGAACAAGTATACCTCGATCGTGAAGAATCCATCCCACTTAAACTGTCAAGGCGTTGTAGATGCAGAAGTGGACAAAGTTCTGCTTTCCGCTTTTCTAAATATAACATGTTAAAGGACAGATATCAATTTCCCTCTTTGTGTTACCACCCCGAACATGCGTTCTTAATATCGTGTCTTAATATCTCTAGCCTATTTTATTCTTCGGAATTGGTTTCTGTGAAGATGTGAAATATTACGTGTAAAGTAGTAGAACTTAATCCCCCAATTTTCCCGCCGTTCATAATTCGTAGATCTCCGCATCTTAACAGTAACTTTCCTTGCCTGTCATGTCTATGTGAGGATTTTTAAGAAGATCTGTTTTGTACTGTTCATACTCTTGTCTAGTATTGTACTGTTTGACCTTGAACCATCGTTCTACTTAGTAAGGGGCCTGCTCATCTAACTTTGTACAGTTGTGACCGATACTTGAGAATTTATATGCCTCAAAGACCATTGGTCACACCGCCATTTCCTCGTTATTTATTCCACCCACTGTGATTTCAGTTGAATAGTTCTTGGACAGTATAATACGAAATTATATATTTTTTGTAATTATTGAAATTTGATGCCACATTTTTAATGAATTCAAACGTCGCTATGACAAACATTCAATATCGATATTTAAAATAACTATGAGGCTATGACACCTATAAATTCCACATTTATTAATTAAATGTTCAATATTTGCGGGATCACAATTCAACATTCAATATTATTTCAATGGAAATCTAACCAATATTTCCAGCTATAACGACCACAACGCTATTATACTAAACATTTTGGAAAAACAAGTAATATACTTGTATGCACTCTATCGTGTATTTATCTTCAATGTTATAACGCTTAGTTCCCTATTTTCTGCTTAATTATATTTAACAAATTATAAAGAGTTTTTTAATTTGATTTGCCTAACCCTACACAAAGCCGAAGTCATTAACAGATTTACTAACATCTAAACACGTGTTAAAGTGAGATTAAAATATTCCCAAAACATCATGATATATGAATCAAACCTTTTCGGACCTTTCAAAGTCGTACACACATTTGTTACTTTCAGATGACACTCTCGTTATTTAGTAAATTACGAGCTTATATTGTTACTTTGTTTAAAATATTATTTTTTTACTAATTTTAAATATTATAATTTAAAATTAAAACAAATCAGGTAAATTGACCTTAACATACACTTGCTTGACTTTGATGCTTTTTAGAAGCTATTTAATTCATATTTGCAACCACTGAGAGCGAGGCAGAGATCTCATCTCTTAGACTTGAAAAGCATATAAGTGAGAATTAATTTAGTGAGAATTATAGCCTTTAATTAGAGACTGGTTTTTTTAAATTGAAGATTTTTCATGTCGACATATTTGTGGATAAATAGAGTATCTGACTTCTAAATATAAAAAATCAAGTAATTTAGTCATTCATTGTGTATATACTTTGACTTATATAAATTGTATATAAATTTTAATTATCACAAACATATGACTTTATTACTTTTTTTCATGAAAATTGTTGATTTATTCCTATAATAATATGTTTAATATAAATACTTTTATACAGCTTCAGCCTGACTTCCGATAACTTGAGTGGAAATTGATTAAAATTAAAATAATATGGCTTCGTAAATGCTGTTAAAAGTACACTTAATATTTATATGTATAATGTAATGAGAAACCTTATATTTAATGGTGTGTAATTTGCTTATAATATTGAATTTTAATAGAAGCAATATAATTTTGTATAAAAAATTTACTTAATGAGTCTATGTTTTGTTATATTTTTTTATTGCTTCACGTTTTATCCCACATGGCAGGGTAGGCAGAGGGAACTGTAGGAACCGTGGGAACCTAGTGTTAAGACACTACGCTCCCTGCTTTCCACCTTTTTCGAGGCATTGCGTATTGAGTGGCGGAAGAAAATGGAAATAGAAAAATCCATCTCCCCCGTGTGGGAATCGAACCGACTAATCATCGCGTTTACGGCAGACGACGGTTTTCAACAAAATTATTTATTAAAAATTTTGAAGTATTTTTAATGTGTTTTTTTATAAAAGTATTATCTTGAGTTGCAATCAACTATGTGTTTATCACTTCTTCTTCTTCTTATAAAGAAGTGTATAAAGTGGATTACACTAGTAATATTCATTTGAATTCTGACAAACTCTAGAAATATTAATATCTCATTACTATTATTGTACTTACAATAAATTATTATTGTTACAACGAGAATTCTTTATCTACGAATTCGTTTTAGCTTTACTCTTTACCTCGCTTGTATCACAAACGGCAGAAGGAAACGCGAAAATCGCTTATCTAGTTGTCAATGCCACATATTTTTTTAATTTCCAGTCAAATTATTACCAAAACAATTTGACTTAAAATTAACAATTTATATTAATAATTTATTTTATCATTATTTTCTATTACTCTTTATATATTGTAATCTTAACAGAGAAATCGTAGTGATAAGTCACTACATGCTCCACACACCATATGGCTACATTACCTTTAAAATTTTGGAACTCAAACAGATAAGCACACGGTACGCGTCACGTACAATCTTAATGTGACGTATACACCTTAGCTCTACGCTCTTGAATATTTATGATAAATCAAATGCTATACATATAGGCTTCACGCTTTATCCCTTACATGACAAAGTAGGCAGAGGGAACCGCAGGAACCATAGGCACAAAATACATGTGTTGAAGTCACCCATTATAATTGTGTGATTATATGAAGGCTTATACATCTCCAACAAGGTTTCAAAGGTTTTTATTCTTTTTTAATTTTTTTTTGATATTTACAATTTCACAATTCCTATTATTGACAACGATACTCTTGAACTAGACTGGAGCGAGCATTTCATTCCCAAGGTTTATTAAATTGTGAAATAGAACAATCTTGGACGTTTTCTGGGATCCTATTGTAGAAGCATACAGACTGTCCCATAAAAAAATTGCGGATGCGATTTAGTCTAGTTACAGACGTGGTAAGTTTATGCCTGTTTCTTGTATTAATATTGTGTACATCACCGATTTTGGTAAAATCGTTAATATTTTTTTTACATACATTAAATTATCAAAGATATACTGTGATGTAACGGTCATTATATTTATTTCTTTAAATTTTTGTCTTAAGGAATCTTTTGGATTTAGGTTATAGATTGCGCGAATAGCCCGCTTCTGCAGAACAAAAACTGCTTTTAAATAGATATGAGAGGCTTTAACTATTCCATATAATATTATATATTATAATGTTAAGTATTTAGAAATTTTCAATGTTAGTACATTGTTATGTTTATCAAAGTTCCTTATTAAATATTAGTAATAGTATTCTTCGTTGTATTAAGAAAGTGACGCGAATTTGAGACAAGCAGAATTGTTAATTATCTAAAAGAAACTTTAAATAGAAAAAAGAGTACTATTAACCAGGTAGATTAGGTTTGGTTACCGACAAGTATTAGAAAAAAGCTTTTAAAATATTTTACAACACTATAGGTATTACAACGTCCCATTTATTACTTCAAAGGTTATTAAATCACTACAGGGATTTTATTAATTTAATGGACGAAGAGTTGTCCATTGTTACGTCAGATTTACTACTTTTCGAACTGGACAGGTCGTTGCTTATTGTTGATAGATTTCGTTTATTTATTGTTTTTTGATACCTGCATTTGCATATATAAGTTTTTAGTATTTTCTTTGTTAACTGTCTCGCTTTTTGGCCAGAAAGAATATATAAATTATATTTTGTTACTAATAATTACCTCACTGTACATACAACCTTTTTCCTTAATACTCAAGTCACATTATTCCCACTAATGCCTAATGACAACTTCCCAACACCAGACGCCGTCAGGTGCAGACTATGCAATGAATCTCCCAACTTGTACACACGTCGCATTCAACTTCCTCAAAGACGTTCGCTCATTTCAACATTGAGTAATAGAATTGGGGTAAAACTACTAACGCTAGAACACTTTGGCACAACCAAGTTTAAATTATTTATTCCTTTCCTTGTATTAAATAAGTATATTAAATAATTTCTTCTTCAGTTCAGTGTGTACGTGTCGTGTATTTGTACGTGTATGTGTGTATGAGTGTATATGCATTAGTATATGTACGTAAGTAAAAAACAGAATACACATACATACGCTATTTTTCCTACAATTTTTATGTCAGTTTTAGATTTTTACTAGAAGCTTGCTCTTATTTATAGTCTAGATTGATAATTAATAATTTATCCACACGTAAATCTTATTACTTAAATCATGTTTATAGAAAAGTGCATTGAATAAATAATTTATTGAAAATAATATTTTCCTTAAGTTTAATTCTTAATATATATGAATTATATTAGCTACAATAGGTCAAAACTAAAACTATGTTTACTCATTTGACGCCTCCGTAAACCTTCATAAACATTCACAGAGTCAGTTTACACTCAACGCTTAAGGTTCGATGTCCACATAATATTATATTATTACTTATTAATGTTATGTCGCTTCATGTTTTATCGGCTATATTAAGTGAGGTGGAGAGTTCTAGAAAGTAAATGCAATGGCCGTCACTTTTGGTACTCTAGGTCTCTTTTCTTCGTTTACTTGGCCAATAATAATACGTCAAGATGAAATAACAAAGAACAGAGTGTTTTTATAATAAAAATAAATATACTAAATCATTTATTAAAATGTAATGAGAAATAAAATTTACATAAACAAATTCATTGTCAATAGATTAGATATTTGATTCAATAAAAGTATAGATCGTATTCAGGTTACATGTTTATCCCATATAATATAAATAAAGCCGCCCGCCTTCGTATAACGCTGATTTATTGCTACGATGTCAATGACTTGAAAGGCTCGATTTTAACTTGCAACATTTGTTCCTATACTTTTTCATAGATGTTATGACAATGTTTATCTGTTAACGCAATGGCTGAGGGTTCGATTTCCACTCGAAAATTATTTGAATTTTACCTTAAGCAATTTTCAATAATATTAGCAAAGAAAAAATAATATAAGTTCTAAACAATAATATTGAACCCAGTACCATAATTTATAGTAAAATTATACCCTACTTCGTGAACTTAATAAACACAAATAATCACAAAAGTTTTATTGTACAAAAAATTAACTAAGCTCCATTTTGTCACTCCAACTTTTCCACGTAAATTTAATACACAACATATTAAATCATAAACTTTAGTCGCAAGTCAGGATTGTGCCTAAGAGAGTCATATTTTCGGGCGATTGCGGTTGTCGCGTGAACCGCGGTTATCTACTTTGCTATTATATACGGCACGAGTATGAGAATTTTTACTTCGCTCTCGGTAAGCCGATACATTGATAAAGATATTTAATATTTAAAAAGCATTTTGGAAGGGTTATATGTATATTACTACAATTGTGGCACATTGGAATAGCTTTTGATTGTGAAGCGAGGTTAGTGGGTACGATTCATCTTGAAAATGAGAATCATCATAACCTTCTTTCTAATAAGCTGAATAAAACGAATATTTAATATATTTAATCAATTAAGAAATTAAACAATATATAAATATGTGAAACTTTGTATGATTGTCCAAATTATTCTGTTAAGTTCGATAAATTTAAAAATAATGCATTTTAGATAAATTTATACATAATGTACAAGAATATCCATTTATTTCACACAAATTTATACAACATCGACGCTACATCTATATCGAGAAGAAACAAAGGATCAAAGCAAGCTAACTAAGCTTAGTAAATTGCAATTTATGATTATAATATAGGCCACTTGATGGCCATATCCGTCCAGCGTTAGTTAATAGCTTTAGAGACAATTGGTATGCATCTAGCAATTGCAGCTAAGTGCACCCCCGAGACTGCAGACGATAAGCTAAGTGTAATGTTGCATCTTATAAAGATAAGCGGTTTAAGCGATTTTACATATCTGTATATAGTTTTTAAAAAAATGCTAAGGTAAAAAGCTAAATTTATGCCATTTTAAGAAAATGTTTTTTCAATTTACCTTTTATGAACTAACCTTCTCATGTAGTGAGAAGAGGAGAGAGAATAGTTTTGATCTATAAACCTGTCTAGGAGAGATAATGATATATAAACTATAAGTAAAGTAATATAAAATGTGATATATATTTAAATATTTAAAAATTATTCTTATCATCATATTAATATTTTTAAATTAATATACAAATATGTGAATTTGAAATTGTGTTCAAAAATCATAGTAATAGCTTTGGCTTAGCCAGGGGTCATAATCTTTTCTATTTTTTTATATAGCGTACATGTCCAGATGAATCATGTAAATATATATTTTTAACATATTTAATATGACAGCGTCATAGTGATAAATTCTATTCAGCGTCAGAACATTCTCAGAACATTCTTCATTTCAGTGACAACTTACCTCTGTTGTTTTAAATTTATTTAATATTTTATCGTGAAAGAGATTTATTTGTATTATTACTATTATATATATGAATTGTTATTGTGTGAGATAGTCCTGAATTTGAATCTGGGCCTTGTGAATTTAGGTTTTATATAGAAAGCGGATTATCCTAGTTACCCTGCAGAGTAAGGAGAAATTAGTCAGTGACAAAATGTAATAATACACTACGACAAGAGACATGTAGGTGATATGATAATTACTTTATGGGTATTATATGTATACTTAATACCTCGTATCTTATTTAAGTGCTTCTGCAACACAAAATTGAGGTACTGTGTAAGTTGAGGTAATAATTATAATTAGTGATTAAACGAACTTACCTGTAAGTGAAGTTCTATCATAATTATACGAAGAGCCTCGTCCGAAGAGATTAGTAATATACACTTGTAGTACCACATACAATGTCGCCACTCACGCACTTAGTTTGTCTATTTTTTTTTTTTTTTTTTTTGTAGGGTATGCCAATTTTCTTTGGTATCGATACACCGTCAATACCTCATTAAGTTTAGAGCTATGGATGATATAACTCAAATGATATTTTACTAAAGGGGTTGAATTAAAACATTGGGAAGGGTGGGATGCTAATCTCTTCGGACGAGGCTCTTCGTATAATTATGATAGAACTTCACTTACAGGTAAGTTCGTTTAATCACTAATTATACTCGTGCCTCGTCCTCGAGATTAGTAATATACACTTGTAGATCTTGAGAGATAATAGTAAAATATCAATTGAAAAAAGATAGTTATACTAGAAACATTCTTTAATCAATATCTATAATGACGAAAAAATTGTAACAATAATATATAATAATTAATCAATATTATTTTTTGTTAAATACTAATTATCATTATTTATTAAGTATTAATTATACTAGAAGCAAAACCATGATCATTATATTCATTAATCCTTCTATTGTAAAATCTGGCAAAGGATTTTGAATTACTAGACCAACCAGCAGTTCTTCTAATGGTGTCTAAATTTACTAAACTGTGGGCTATCGATGTACTAGTACTATGTGCGGAAAATTTAGACACATCAATTCCAAATATAGCTAATGTATTTTTAATCCATCTGCTTAAAGTTTGAGAAGATACCGTATTATGAGGTTTTTTCAGACTAATAAATAGTAAGTCATGTTTTCGTAAATGTTTAGTTACATTAAAGTATGAAGACATTACTTTCGCGGGGTATATTTCTGGTTTGTTTTTAAAATAGGGAAAAACAAGCCTAGGCTGTAGAGCTCCAGGCCGAGATGTTTTAATTAAGTTAGGGATTTTTATTGAAATTTCGTTAGGAAAAAATTCAATATTGGTAATTAAAACTTTTGATAATGTTTGTACCCTGTGCGCTGTAACTAAAGCGAGTAAAGTTATTTATTTTTTGGAAATTTTTTCTAGCGTTAAAGTCTCATTAAGAGACCAAGCACCCAAAGTATCTAATACTTTTGAAGTATCCCATGTACAATCTCATATTTAGGCACCTCGTTGCCCAAACGAAATACTCCCTTAAGAAATCGCTTAATGCGATCATCTTCACATATCTGACGTCCAAGAAGAAGGGCCAATGAAGAGCGGTAGGTATTTAAAGTACTGTACTGTGCCCCTAAGTGATAGCCTTCATTTAGAAATTCAATAATATTTGATATGCTTGTATTATAAGCATCGAGATTTCATCTTTGACAAAAATAAAACCATTTCCTTAAACATAAATCATATTGTTTATAGGAGTTTTTGGAGAGAGAAGCCAACATGACATTAATGGCGGAGGATGACAGGCCTTTCTTCAATAGAGATTCCCGTATAGTAAACCTGCCATCAGGGTAGTCTGACGATGTATTTGGCGGGAGCTGATCAATTTACGGAAAGTGCATTTATAGCGTATGTGTCTGGATCCCTATGCCATGAAATATATTTCTGACATTTTTTGTTGACTCTACTCGCAAATAGGTCTATATTAGGAGAACCAAAAGCATTTGTTACTTTTTTGCAAAGCATAATCCGAAAGTTCCCATTCTATGTCGGGATGAGTTTTTCTTGACTCAGCATCTGCAACATCGTTCTTTGCCGAACGAATATATGACGCAAATACGAATAGATTCCGTTTCTCACGCCATTGCCATAATTCCTTGGTAATACTCGTGAGGTGAGGGAATTGTACCCCGTCCATGCGGTTTATATATGATATGGCTGTAGTATTATCAATTCACAACAAGACTTCATTATTATATAATGATTTAGCAAAAATTTTTAATTCTATAAAAGCTGCAAGCAGCTCTAAATAATTTATATGTTTAAGCTTTTCGTTTTTACTCCAAATAACACTCGCCCTTACACCGGCACAGGCAACACCCCACCCAGTAGTTGAGGCATCGGAAAATATTTCAATACAATAATCATCGAATTTTATTCTGTTGACTGAATAATCAATGACTTTTGTCCACCAATCAAAATCGAATCGTAATGTACTAGGTATAGATATATATTTTTCATAATCATTATTAGATTTTAAGCTAAGGTAGTTGCACCGTTCGAATTGTTTGGTATATAGCCAACCCTATTCGACTGCTGGGCAAGCTGACGTTAGTAGACCTACAAGGTGTGCGAATTCTCGAATTTCACATCGAATTTTAATTCTAAATTTTAATAATTCATTTTAATTTTTTTTTTCTTTTTTCTTTTTTCAGGTGGTAAGCTAATTTTGAATTGAATTAAATTTGAAGATTTTTTGAATCAATTATAAAACCAAGATATTTACAAATATTACTAGGTATAATTTTACTTTTTTCCTTATTAATATTAAAACCTATTAATATTATATATAATAGCTAAGCTATAATTGCTATTAAACGTATATCGTCTAAATAAATAGACATAAAACCACATGAACGTAGCAACTTAACCGCTGGTTTCATGATTTTTGTATAAACATATGGTGCTGTATTAACACCAAATGGTTAAACGTTAAATTCATATAATTTTTCATTCCATAAAAATCGTAAAAATTTTCGAGAACATTCCTTAACCTTACTTAGGAAATACGCATCTTTCAGGTCTATAGTACTCAATAAGCAATCTTTTGATATTAACTTTATAGTGTACGTACATCTTCTAATTTAAAATGTTTCGTTTGAATCAATTTATGTAGATCTTTTAAATTTGAGATCAATCTGGTTTTACCATTTGGTTTTGGTATTAAGAATATGCTTGATAAAAATTGCCCTTCGTGAAATAGCACCTATTATTAACAAATCATTAATAGCTTGATCAAATTGAAACATTTCAGTTTCAGTATAATTTTTCGAGGAAGATGTATTATAATATTGGATAGACGGAGATGAAAAAGAAATTTCATAACCAGTTATCCAAGAAAGTATGGTTCTATCAAATGTTATCTGTGACCATTGATTATAAAAATGAGATAATTTACCAGCATAGCGTACCGAGTATA
This sequence comes from Dione vanillae, assembly GCA_037178615.1. Taxonomy (NCBI): domain Eukaryota; kingdom Metazoa; phylum Arthropoda; class Insecta; order Lepidoptera; family Nymphalidae; genus Dione; species Dione vanillae. The sequence goes on from JAZFAU010000347.1 coordinate 356,138, forward strand.
GCGGCGGCTGCTGAAGTGCATCTGCTGCGAGGGTCTCGACAAGTTCGATTGCTGAGACTTTATCGCCGCAGACTCCCTGGTCCTTAATGTCCCCGACGTTGATGCTTGGGGCGGCCAGCGACTCGAGGGCGGCCTGTGACTCGTGGGCGGACCTTTCCGGTAACCGATTTTGGTTGAGGTGTTGATTTTAATTCCGAACCTCATTTATTAATAGCTTTTGCAGCTTTCAATGTTTCTGGTAATTTCTCACCAAACAAAAATTTATCAACTTTCGTCTGCTGTATTTGATTTTTTAATTCTTTAGAATTGCCAAAATAAAATTACGCCTAGTTATAGAATCTTTGTATTGCGTATCACACAACAGTCTACCTGTATCCATTAAGGCTTTTAATAATACTGGATCTTTGTCATGTTTTGACAACATTACAGTGATTGCCTCACTGACTGAGGATATTGCAGATGCAGTCTGCTTTTGTTTATCAAAAATAGCCTTATCCCTCTTAATAACAATATCTGTCACGGCAGCTTTTATTTCGGGATTTAAGACAGGTGTATCTATCAAAGCACAATTGCCAGGCGGTAAATACTTTTCGAGAAGTTCTTTACTTAATTCCTTGTCTAGCCTCGAAGTGACAATATGTGCATATCATATTGCCAAATCCTTTTGAATATTATTTCCACAGCATTTTGGTCAGTATCAATCAAGGGATCTGCTCTCAAAATATCCAATGTGACCACAGCCGTGACGACAGAGGGCAGTATCGATGTTGTAACGGGCGGGGGCATCAACTGCGTTGCCTCCGGCATCGTCACCTCCTCGGCATCAGTTTGCGACTCAATAATGTCAGTGTCAATGTCATGACATATTCGCATCGGGCTCGGTTTCCCTTATCAAATCTTCGATAAATTCAGATTCAATTAGGTCACCTGGAATTCAATATTCCGGCTATTACTACCTACCCACATTAATGTATTATTTGTGTCTAGTTTATACTAATAAATGTACGAACAGACAATGAACAATAAGTAGGTCAAGTAATTAGGCATTAATATAATTATATTGTAATGCGATAATGACGGGTAAGATACATCTCAAAGCGCTGTATCGTGAACCCACATTAATTATAAAGACAAGTCACACCTCGATTCGTTGTGACGTGAGTCTATAACGATTTCCAGGTAAGTAACAACTCGATTCGTTGATACGTAAACCTTAAGAAAATTGTAACTATACGTTACGTATGTAAAAAATATAACTATACGATACGTACGTAAAAATTATAACTATACGAATCGTTGTGACGTGAGTCTCAAATGATTTACAGGTAAGTAACAACTCGATTCGTTGATACGTAAACCTTAAGAAAATTATAACTATACGTTACGTATATAAAAATTATAGCTATACGATACGTATGTAAAAATTATAACTATACGAATCGTTGTGACGTGAGTCTCAAATGATTTACAGGTAAGTAACAACTCGATTCGTTGATACGTAAACCTTAAGAAAATTATAACTATACCTTGTGGTTCCTGTCGAGGATTCCGAACTTGATGATGATATGCGACTCCTTTGCTTTATCTTCTTTTCTAACTTCCTTAATTCTTTCTTTACAAAAGCGAAACTTTAATAGAATAACACTTTTTCTAATAACTGCGCGAATACGTGCGGACTGGCGAAGCACTAAAATGTGAATGAGGTATTGACGGTGTATCGGTAACAAAGGAAAACTGACAAACCCTACAAAAAGAAAAAAAAAATATAGACAAACTAAGTGCGTGAGTGGCGACATTGTATGTGGTACTACAAGTGTATATTACTAATCTCGAGGACGAGGCACGAGTATAATATAAGAATTTGAGCGTGACGGTAATTGAATCAGCACCTTATAAAAATTAAATTTTAGAACTATACTCAAAAATTTTTTAGTAAAAAATAGTAAAGAAATAAATATAAGCTAAATATTGTTAATATTATAAATATTGCATAAGAAAATATTATAATAAATTATATTATAAATGTATTCTCTTGCTATGTACGTAGAACGTACTTTATATTCGTTATTGCATGAATATTTTGGTGTCGTGATTACACGTGTGATATTGGAAGTTCAATATGCAGCACCTGCTTGAATAATATCAATCGCATTTGGAATTAAAATTTAAATTAAATAAAAAACAACTGTAATTTTGTTTGGATATCGCTATCGCCTTCCTATAAGGAAGGCAAGAGAATATCTAGAGTAAAACCACTTCATTCTCCACTAGTATAAATCTAGGCATTCTGTGATAAAAATTCAAGTTATCTACGCTTTATCTTACTACTTACTTAATTAACTCTTTTCATCAAGTAAGAGTCAGTGATAGTCCAACAGTCCCATATTACCATTACCCATTGTGCCCAGCCCATTGTAGAAACTCAATTTGCTGAAATCCTAATTACATAAAAATATAATCAATTAACTGCCACCATGGCGGAATTATTTCCGTTCTGACTACAAAAAAAGATAGCGCTCAGTTCCGCTACTCTACAGCCTACTCTCTATATACAAACGGCCTTATTCATAAAAAAGTCTTATAGAACGTTTTAAGTATACTTTAGTTAACACGCTCTTTAGGCTTATAGAACGTTCGATAAATGTTTGTATTCATAAACGCTCTATAAGCCTTCTATAACTAAAGTGTCACTAATTTGATTTATACGTTTACAATGTTGCCACTATACTGAAGTCGGTCGACTTGTTGCCGAAAACACCAGTAAATCCACAGATGATAAGTGAAAAACGCATTGACATAATATGACCACAGATAATATTACGTACAAAAATATATTGTTGGATCTGGCTTGATATTTACCGGCTTCATTTACGTCGTTGTTATCACAAAAACACGAATGTTTATTTTATTTTAGTTTATAAAATTACTTAATTTTTAAAAAATTAAGTCATAAGAAGTAAAACGACAAAGAATTGAAAATTGTTTAGACGTGGACAAGTATTACCTATGTTCTGTGCACCTTTCTTATGTAGAATTTATTATTAATAAACTTGTTAATAACTAAATATAGTTAATAAATATCGAACAAAATGTCAATTGTTATATTGTTTTGTTTACGAAACTGAAATTGACACTCTTGATGACAAGCGATTCGACGACGTCATATCAATGCTCATATTAGTATGCGCTATAATCATCTGTTATATGAATCGGCCATCTTTGGACGTTAAAACACTCTTATAGTAGGGTTCTCGGTTCTATAACTTTATGATAGGTTTATAGAACTGATTGGCACTAAAATGCTGTTATGAATAACGTTTTTTGACAACTGTACTATATCGAGTCTTTAAGCGTGCTATAACTTTTTATGAATAAGGCCGAAAGTATATAGATAGTAGGCTGTAGACATACAAATAGAAATATGCAAGTTAATGATTTTTTAATAAATAAATATGTTAACTTATTCATAAAATACAAATAATCTCATAATAAATTGCTGTCTTCCAATCTTAATTGAATAACAAGATAAATATAAATCTACGATTAAATGAAGTCGTAGTATTCTGTTTCAAGGCATTTCAAAGTTGACTATAACGGCTCTAATTAATTCTCTAGCGCTTTTACCGTTTCAATATTATTGTTTTTTTAGTATTAAAGACTAAGTAAATGAATTATATATGTACCTACATTTTGACGTAGTGGACAAAACGTTAGTGTTAGAAATTTAATATAATTATATTATAAGGCTGGCTTAGTTTATAAAAGATAAAAACTAAATATATTTTTTTGGTAAAGTAGACAGAGGGAACCGTAGAAATCGTGGAAGATTAAACCTTAATCAAGACACTTCGTTCACCGCTTTTCCAGGCATTGTATCTTGAGTGGAGGAACTCAACGCCGCGCTTTGCCTAGTTGCCAGAGCGAAGTAAATGGAAATGATAAAATTTATCTAACCTGAGTGGGAATCGAATTTACAAACTGTCGTGTTAACAGGCAGATGCTGCGCTCTGCAGTATATTATATCAATTTCTGACTTAAAAAAATAAATATTTTGAAATATATATTTTTTAAAACATCTATTTCTATCATCGTCTTCATATGCCAAGTTTCATGGCATAAATCACCAAATAGAATAAAGGATTTATTTATATATAAAAAAAAACAAAACGTCTTCAAAGTTAAATTGTATTACATATTATAGTTAGTATAGCCGGGAAAGATCCCTGGAAACTATAGACCTATGTTTATTATAACAATATTAACTTAAAAAGAATATCACATCTGTTTTCTTACTGGCTATTAACAGTCGTCGTCGTTTTAAAAGCTTAAGCTTATATTAAAAGTCATGTTTAGATTGGTTTTATTTCTTTGAGATAAGATTCCACTGTACTCAGTGCTCTTGAGTTTGATTCCTACTTTGATGATTTTTTAATACAGAACGGAATATCTTTTCACTAGTTTTTTCGTTTGTTTCTGATTTTTTTTCTTTTTCTACGTATATTACAATATTTGAAACTAAAACTATATACTTTACAAACTACATATAAACATCAATTCAAAAATAAGTGGAAACAAATCATAAATGCAATTTAAATAATAAAGCAAAGTATGTTTAACATGAATCAACAATTTATTCGTTTGTGAAATTTGTGGAATACAATATTTGAGTACTTCTGATATTACATTTAAAGGAAAACATTATTCGTACATTTTAATGAAAATGTGAAATGAACTACTTAAACTACAAGCTTAATAAAAAGCACTCAGTGAAAATATACAAGAGTCCATAAATATTTAATTATTCTAACAACTCAGCTCATCGTAGCGATACAATGGCAATAACTGAATGAACACGACGGTGTGAATTCGTTTCCCATTTGAGATTTTGTTTTCTTCACACTGTATCATCCAAATGGCAATGTACAAAACGGGAACAGTAGAGACCTAGTGCTAAGCTACTTAGTTACTTACTCTTAGTTTTCCACTTCCGCTGTTTTAGTTGTGTTACATGTCTAGATTGACAGAGAGAAGGGAACGGAATGTCTTACTACTGCTAGGTTCTCTCCATCTACGCCAGTTGATATGCGGAATACAAACGTGAAATCTAAAAAACAATAATTATTAAATTATTTTAAAGGATGTATATTTTTATAATAAAATATTTTTATAATAAAATATTTTTATTAAATGTTAATTATTGAATATTATTTATATTATGTGGAATTAAATGTATGTTGAAGATGTCAAAGCATTCATGAGAACCTACTCACCTCACTGACGTCATTTGTGTTCTATTACAGCACTTAATCATTCTTAAATCAAAAATAATTTTAACTCAATAATAATAATTATTAGTAACAAGTAACTCCTCTATCTAAAGCCGAGTGTATAACAATAAATTTTTATCTATCTCTTCCTCATCTACCCATCTTGCTATATGCATATTTAGGTGAAGTTAAACAAACCTAGGCTTAAGCTTCCATTTAACACTAGTGTACGGAATTCATTGAATATGTCAAGAACGTTCTAACTTACTAAGTATATAATTGCAACACGAGGACTGAGCGACAATTAGCAGGATTATGCTCAGTCACGTATTAACGAACATACTATTAAAGTTGGGATTGGATTGAATGTGAATACTCCATATATAGCACAAACGAACTTATATGATAAAAAGTTTTTTTTTTCATATAAAAGAAATATGAGAGATAAATGCTTGAATATAATTTTAATGATATTTATTTTGTGTTCTATTTTATTTTTTATAAGCTTTATCCACACTCATGTCAAATTTTTCTAGTCTTAAACTATTTCTTGCGTATAGCAGGATAGGTAAAATGAACCAAGTGTTACGGGTGTTGAAAGGCGGAACTGTGTTAAATATACAGTCAGATGCTGTGCCGCTAAGTACAACGGCCTATGGCCGGGCCTTAGTAATACTAATTAATATTTTTGTGATTTTTAAAAAGTTAATCCGCACTGAGGCTACATTTTTACGTATTTAAGGAAAAAAATATATGTTTCTATAAATATTTTTTAATACTACATAATTTAAGCACTGACAGATAGATAGGCAAAGCGCGGCGTTGAGTTCCGCCACTTATCACGCAATGCCTCGAAAACGGCGGAAAGCGGGTATGGAGAAAGCAAGGACTAAGCAACGGAGTGTCTTAACACTAGGTTCCTGCAATTCCTTTTGCCTACCCTGCCATGTGCGGGATAACGCGTGAAGATAATGGACCAAAACGTCATTATTCGACAAAATGTATCTAAAAGTGGAAAAAATAAAAAGAAAATAATAAATCTTATTATTATTTTGTATACAAAAAATGTATACACTTAGTTTTAACAGAGCTGCCAAATATTTCACTATTAAAACTAGTTTTAAATGCAAGAAGCGATGCACAAAAATGATGACCTCTCTACTAGCGACTTGGCACGAGATCTTAGACTTGGCAAACAGTTGGAACAGTGTTGCTCAAACTTAGTTTTGCATGGCCTTAAAAATTTATATACTTTGTAATATGACGTAGATTCTAGAATATTTTAATGAAGATGGTACATAAAAATAAATACAATTGAATACTATTTACATCCTTATACGTGTACGTATACTCCTACCTTGTAGGAGGAATCAAAAATAAAGACATAAATATTACTAGGTATATACAAAAAGTAAGAAAAGATTTACATAATTTATTTAGGTATTTTTTCTGAAATTAGAAATTAAAGTAAATTTTCATAAAAATATATAATAATATTTTTAATGTATCACGAATCATAAAGTGCTTGTGTGTTATATGTAAAGCAGAGTGGGACAGCAAAAAAATTAAGGAGAAACTTGTACTTTTTATTAAAAAAGAGTAATATATAAAAAAAGTAGATTGGAATTTGACTATCCCTGTACAAGACAATGAGAGATATTACTGTTATAAATACTTTGAAACTTCTTTGAGGCACAAATCTCTGTTGTAAAGAATATTATTAATATTATATTAAACAAATCTTATTATATATATTCTATTACTATCAGAAAAGGAATTTTAAAATAGTGATTTCAAATGTCTTTGAAGTGAGCTCATTTAATTTTTTCCCTTTTTCTAAATATATGTATGTATATGCAACTGTATAGTATCGTTCTTTGTAGCTTTAGGCAAGTCCAGTTAAAAAGCGCTTAAAACATCTATCTTGTTATTTATATTACATTCTCCTTGACGAGTTCTTAAGTCGTTGTGAAAAAAGGTTTCAGATTTTCAAATGCTGCGTTAATGCAGACAAAAATGGTAGTACATAAAGTTATTTTATTTAACATATTATAAACTAAAAATTCATGTTTGACTTATATTATTTCTAAAGCTACGAAAGCTCTACATTAAAAGTAAAGCTTAAAATTTACGTTAAATATACATTTATTTGGAACAAACATCTCGGTTAGTTGCGGCGTGTTTAATCACAGGAGTTTGTATAATGAAACACCAACAATTATGTAGGCACGTATTATATTATCATGTTTAGAGTTTAAAGATAATTTGTTAATATTTGTAGTCTGTATGTAAGAGAGAAAGGCAGAGACTAGTGACACTATGTTTTTTGTTTCCTGTATAATGAAATTGACAGGTTTTCTGATGACCAGAGTGTACAGTAGAAAATATTTTATTAGATAAAATGGAAAACACAGAAAATACTTATTACTTATATGTTATATAGGCAGATAGATGATTATGATGATTATTGTGCTTAAATATTACAGTCGCTTAATAGGTTGTGCTATAAGACGGGTACTATATTAGGATTAGGTTCTTTATTAACTTGATATGTCTAACATGATGAAAATTTACGACTTTCTCTCACGATGCACTGAAATTCAATATGATGTCTCAAAAGGTAGAGTGTGAGAAAACAGAAAGACTTTCCGATCCTTTCACTAAGTTCCATCAGTTTATCTTATTCATGCGGTAAATAGCGTTAAAAAATTAACCACAAAAATATGTATAATTATAATAATATATTACAACACCTTCCTACGCTAGCGCGGTTTACGCAACCACTTTATTTCACGTAAGCTCCACACCTATGACGAATATTTAATGCGTGCGTCGCTCCGACGCCGATTAATCATTGGCTTAATAATTGTTACTCAATAGTAGCTTGAAGGAATATGAACGTATTTTGTGTTCTAAAATGTTTAAAAAGCTTAATACAAAGCTAAGGTATGATAAATTATAAGAAAGAGTTACTCATTTATTATCATGATGAAGCTTTTGATATATTACAATATAAATTTTATTGTTAAATGTAAAAAATAAAGATTAAAAGGAATTGTTTTTATGCATAATTTCTTTTTAATTATATTTAAAAGAAATTTGTAACATAACATTACTATGTCACTGTGGCGGAACTTAACGCCGTAATTTTAGTTACTAGAGTAGGAAAATGACAATGCTTAATTTGCTCTAAATCCGACCTTAGCCTTCTGTAATATAATAGTCCCTTTTGCTACTATTTATGACATAATAGTATTAAATGATTTATACATATATTTTATTAGATTTTACCAAGAAATCATCTTATTATGTCATTCCTTCTTATATTTAGACACACAAAAGCCAATTCCCTGGAATTCGTTGATTATAGTCATACATTTGTATTGACTTATATATCCAAAAAGCTCAATACAAGGCACAATCCTATCTACAAGCGGGAATACAATTTACCATCTGAACGGTTAACATAGAACGATGTCGTATTACGTGCGTGTATTTGCTTTGGCACAAAATGCTCTGATTTTGATAAATAATAAAAGAGGGAGTATCTGAAAATTGCTTTTGCTAAGCTTTATCTTAAAAACAGTGGAATTTAGCGCTGCGTTTTATGTTTTCATAACCTACTATAAAATAGAATTACTTTTATCTACAATAATTGCGTGTACGATCAGATTATGCCCTATTACGAAATGTTGTCACATAAAAATAAGATTTATAACGTGTATATACACGCAACCTTAACATGCACAGATAATTCTATTCTATATTATTCTAAAAAAAGCATCTTCTCATCCTGATGTGGTCTTAAAATACTTACAAAGAGAAACTTTATTTTGTGAGTCTAAGTTGTGGAAAAAACGAGGGTGCGACAGATAGACAGACTGTCATGACTAAAGCAGGGGATCTTAGATAATCTACTGAGGATCCCCTGCTTTAGTCATATATCATAGAGAGATCATTTAGTAAACTATAGAGAGATTTCGCTGTTATACCTAGTAGGAGCGAGCTCCTACTTCAACCGCATATATACTAACTCTAAACTTATTCCTGGTCACTTCGTTTGTAAGATCGAGATATTTATTGAGCTAATGATGGTGACTTTTCGGGATATTTGTTTCCCACGGAACTGTAAGTTCTACTACTACTATGCGTTATAGGCTTCGAGAATAAAACATCCTCAGGGATTCTATACTGTTTCTCATACCTGTCTATTACAAGTGTCCAATCAGGAGCTGGATCTAATATGGAGAAAAGCTTTTATGTAGGTTTTTTATAAGAACCTTCTTTCACAAACTCTATTAAGCGTTTGCTGTTTATTATGTTTCTCTCTGCTTTTGCTACTGAAAGACTAACGGCTTCACGTGTGATTTCTAGTACTTTGTCAAGGTCCCGCGAGTATCGACACTTTTCAAGAGTACCCTACACCCCACCAGCGTATATTTAGCTGTCTCCACTGTTTCTTTACAGATGGATGATTTTATTGCTCCACTTTCTTATGCTTCTAATTGTGTGACCTGTCCATCTCCACTTCAGATTCCTTATTGTTGTTATAACATTTTTTAGTTTAGTTTGTTTTTTAATACTTGTTATTTTTATTTTATCTTTTTTCTTTGTTTTGTTGCTTTTAGTAATCAGAGAAGCTCTAGTATCCATTAAGATTTGATTGTTATGCGATATCCATTTTATTTTATATTCTTTAACATGCTTGTGTATTCTCCTTTTTGTTATGAGTTCCTCGAACTTACTGTATTTGTCTTTTACACTTAGCTCAGTGGTGTTTGCTGTGAAATAAATTAGGCTTTTCTCTGTCAAGTTTGTGCTATTAGGTGTTTTATTAGATGTTTTGCTTTAAATGGTCTAATACTTTTCATTTTTGAAAGGTTTATTTTGGCTCTAACTATTCTGTGGTTACTATTAAAGTTCAGGGCTTTAACTACCCTACAATCTTGAAAAGCATTATCTTTTATTAGTTAATATATAGTCAATTTCGTTTTTGAAGTTATTATTCGGGGATATCCATGTCCACCTATTCTTTTCTTTGTTTTTGTAGTCACTATTTAATATTTTTAAATTGTTCTCATAAGCCAAATGGATAAGCTTTTCGCCCTTACGAGTTCTCTTCCCTGAACAATAAGGATCTAGTATTGCCTGTTCTCTTTCTCTTCTATGCCCAGTTCTTGCGTTAAAGTCTCCCATTATAATAAGGTTATTCTTTGTGTGGTCTTCTACAGCCTCACATAAAGTTGAATAGAAGGAATCTATCTCAGTGTTGCTTGCTTGTTCTGTTGGTGAGTATATCTGAATTATTGACTATATGATATTTTTAGGCGGAAATCTTATATTTAATATGGCAATGCGGTCAGATATACCAATAAATTCAACAATATTCTCTCGAAGTTCTTTCTTTATCAAGAATCCTACGCCATATTTGCCAGGTATAGATCCTTTTTTGATATTAAAAAGTTTTTTGAAGTGTCAGGTACGGACGCTGAACTACTTCTTGCCGCATAGCTTAAAATATTTGTTTTAATTATTTCGTTTGAGAGTTTCGTGCTGGTTATTTTCTTTTGTGTAGGGGATGTAGGGGTGTTTGGTGATCTTGTCGCCTCCCTTCTTCTTTTTTCTCTAGTAATTTCACTTGATTTCTTTATTACTAATTTATCGTACTTTATGTACGCTAAATTTCCGTTTTTCCTTTCCGTCTAGTTTTGGTTGAAGTTGTTTACGCACCGCTAGTATATCTTTGGGATAGTCTTCTGTGACGCAGATACCAGATGGAAGGTTGGTCTTGTTTCTCGCTACTTGGTGTTTTTTTCATATTGATGTGAAAGTAACCACTACGGGGCGATTTTTACTAGTTGCTGCTCCGATTCTGTACACCTTGTTAATTTCTTGACAAATCATATGTGCTCCTGACTCTATTATTATCTCTGTTATGTAATCCACCAATTCTCTCTGTTATGTAATCCACTGATTCCAGACATCAGTTTGTATTTATTATATACTAAATCAGATTTTAGAAATTTAATCAGATAGATTGGTACCTATATTATACTGGTACCTATATGGAACAAATTGGAAAACAATGGACGTCATTTTTGTTCTTTTCTTTATTTACTTTGCCAATAGTAATAAGTCACGAGAAAATAAAAAACACATTGTTTCTATATCTACAATATCTGTCTGTTAAAGCAGTGGTTCGATCCTCACTCGAAAATTGTATAAGTTTTACTAAAAAAAGGAGAAGACGTGTTTCAATTAGGAGGTGAGTAAGGAACGTAGTATCTTTACATTTACTTTATTTTCCTTGTCTATTTATTTTTTTATATGCTTTATATAGCGCGAAGCATTTTTTCATAGTTACCCACGATGTCTGCTTTCTAATATATGTCTATGACTCTTGTACGTCATAGGTGGAGATATTATTACGTTGTCAATTGATATTTCAGCAATTTAATTACACGTCGTAGTTAATCCTATACATAGCAGATTTGCAGAGGGAAGCCAATTCATTCTGAAATTTTTAATTCAATTTTTCTTTAGTATTTCCACACAAGATTTAACCCAGCACCATAATTTGTAAATAAATTTTAAACTTAGCTAATGAATTTCAATAATACAAAATAATTCACAAAAGCTATAAAAAATCAACTAAGGTCCATTTTGTCACTTAGTCTTTTCCACGTAAATTTTATACACAACATATTAAATTATAAACTTTAGTCGCAAGTCAGGATTGTACCTAAGAGAGTCATATTTTTGGGCGATTGCGGTTGTCGCGTGAACCGCGGTTATCTACTTTGCTATTATATACGGCACGAGTATGAGAATTTTTACTTCGCTCTTAGTAAGCCGATACATTGATAAAGATATTTTATATTTAGAATGCATTTTTTTTTTTTTTTTACATATAACCCATATGTATATTAACAGCTTTTGGTTGTGAAGCGAGCTTCGTGGGTACGATTCCATTTGAAAGTATGAATTATGATAATCTTCTCTCTAATAAGGTGAACAAGACGATTATTTAATATATTTTTAATATTACTAGTCTTTTAAGAAAATATAAAATATAGAGATATGTGAAACTTTGTTTGATATTCAAAATTATTCAATATTAAGTTTAAAAAATTGAAATATAATGCATTTATGATAAAATTATACATTATATACAAGAACATCTATTTATTTCACACAAATTTATACAACATCGGCGCTACACCTCTGTAGAGAAGAAACAAAGGATCAAAGCAAGCTAACTAAGCTTAGTGAATTGCAATTTATGATTATAATATAGGCCACTTGATGGCCATATCCGTCCAGCGTTAGATAATAGCTTTAGAGACAATTGGTATGCATCTAGCAATTGCAGCTAAGTACACCCCCGAGACTGGGGACGATAAGCTAAGTATATATTATGTAATGTTGCATCTTATAAAGATAAGCGTTTTAAGCGATTTTACATATCTGTACATAGTTTTTAAACAAGTGCTAAAGTAAAAAGCTAAATTTATGAATCCATCTAGGAGAGATAATGATATATAAACTATAAGTAAAGTAATATAAAATGTGATATATATTTAAATATTTAAAAATTATTCTTATTATCATACGAATATTTATAAATTATCATAATACATAAATATGTGAATTATAAATCATGTTTAAAAGTCAGAGTAATAATTGCTGGTGCAAATCCTACTCTTTTCTTTTTTTTAAAAAGAGTGCAAATGAAACATGTCAATATATATTTTTCATATATATTTTATTTCACAGTGTGGTTATGATATGTTCACACAGAACATATCATTTTTTGTCTTGCTATGAAAATAGTTAATGCCCAATAAGTGAACATCCACACATCAAATTAACAAAATTATCTTGTTTCCATATATTATTATTTATACTTTGAAAAAATAACTTAAGGCCATTGCGTCGTAGGAATAACTTTATTACAATAACAAAGGCCAGAACAAAAGGCTCCACCAATACTGTGGGCGCGCATCAGAATCCGTTTCACCAAACTTCAGTGACAACTCACCTCTGCTGTTTAAATTTATTTAATATTTCATCGTGAAAGAGATTTGTTTGTATTATTTTTATTGCATATATGAAACGTCAATGTATGAGAATGTATACTTGAATCTGAAACTTGGTCTTATGAATTTAGGTTTTATATTGAAAGCGGATTATCCCACTTACCCTGCAGAGTAAGGAGAAATAACTTAGTGACAAAATGTAATACACTACGACAAGAGACACGTAGGTGACATGATAATTACTTTATGAGAACTCAATACCGTGTATTTGTACCGTTATCTGTGTAAGTTGAGGTAATAATTTCAATAAGAATTTGAGCGTAACGATAATTGAACCCGCACCTTATAAAAATTAAATTTTAGAACTATACTTGTTACGTACCCACACTACCCTGGGATCGCTTAGTCAGGCTTCACATAACTTGTTCAATATTGCATTAGATCGGAGAATTTCAGCGGCATGTAATTTAACACTTAAAGGCATTTTCTATGTATTCTTTTTAATATAATTTCAATTAGTCAGGCTCCGCATAACTTGTTCACTATTGTTACAGATCTAAGAATTATAGCGGCATGTAATTTAACACTCAAAGGCATTTTCCATGTATTCTTTTAATTAACATAATTTCAACTATACTCGTATATTAATAAGTAATTTCAATTATAAGACACTCTTGTCTCTAGCATCGAGCAAGTAGTCACCTTTTTAGTTATAAGTTAGAATGTAATAATTTTTTTTAATAAATAAGTTTAAAGATTTGGTTTTTTTTGGATCCTCCGCTGCCACCGTACTTAATTGGCGCAGTCGGTAGGATACTCGCGGGCCGGGTCGCGAGCAACGTAATATAAATTTCTTAAGAAATAACGTCGCGGTCCACCCGGGTGACTTTCAAGCACCAAGAAGAGTATCCAGAATCTACGAGGCGGCGCAGCGAGGCGTATCCAAACATTGATACACCAAAGAAGACCAGATTTAACTGTAAGTACATTAGAATCGTTCTAGTGATTGCTTATCCTTAGATTTAGATCCTTTTAGTTTATCCCTTTCCAAGATTTCCCTTCAGAGGCAATCGAGGACCCCTAGGTTTAGCATTTTTAAACGTTTTCGACACGGTTAACGTCATTTAAAATAAGAAAAAAAAAACATTATAACATTAGTTTTTTTTAAGAATATTAAAAATGGTTAAGTAATATAACACATAAGACAGATAAAAGCTCTACGTTTATTACCCAAAATTTCAACAAAGTTTGATTTATACAATAATTTACCGTCAAATTTTATTTTACTCGTAGAAAATGCTACAATAGAGAAATTGCTACTATATTACTATTACTGTAATTAATATTACTGTAACAAAACGATTTTCGTTATTATTAATGACCCCTCATTACATCGAAGACTTTAAATTACTAAAAATTTTATCAAATAAAAAAAATACTTTAAAATTATTAATGTAATAATATTAATAATTTGTCTGATAGATATGAATATGTAATAGAAATCCTAAAGCATATCGACCTTAACTTTACACAGGGTAACAATTACTCATTCATATTAGCAAAAAAAAATAATTAACAAGAAACGCCTATGTGTAGCAAATACCACATTTAAAAAAAAAGTACCTAGCAGTGTTCAATTGTTACGATTTTGATGTCGAACCTGATTAAAGTAGTAAAAAGTTAATTAATTAATAAAAAATAGTAATTTGGCCAATATACTGGGAGTTAAAAAAAAAATTAAATAATAAAAAAATTAAATTATTAAACTCAAAGTAGCTTCATTTTTGTTACATTGCAAATAATTAGCACTTGTACGTTTTAAATATAAATTCAATGAGTTAAAATAAAATTAGAAAACTTTCCCAATATCTGAATTTTTTTAGTTAATCGTGTTATGAGAGGACATTCATAGATTAGTTTCAGAAATAAAAAGTATTTCCGTAAATTTCGACTATATGGACGTCATATAGTTATCAATTTACTGGAGCAAAATAATAAATTGTGGTTCGTACTCGTAAAATTAAAATTTTTTGGTTTAAAAATTTAGATGTCTCAAATTGTCGTAAAGAAATGTGAACAAGCTAGCTAGCAACCAAAAGTAGTTAGAATATTTATTAAAGAATTTAATGAATGTTAATAATCAATTAAAATATGATTTCATTTTTGACTAACTCAATTTTTCTATTTTAAAAATTAACCAAATATTTTTTATTTTAAATGTAACTCAAATTGTCCTAATATGAAAGTAACTAACTAACTCTAATTATTAATGTTAAAATTAAATCATATTTTTCCTTTTTAAAATTAACTGAACTTTTTTGAACACAAAAATTAAACCCAATTCTTCTTATTTTAAAATAAGCTCAATTTTATTAAATTTAACATTAGCTCAGATTACTTTAATTTTAAAAGTAACCTATATTTTTTTTAAATCTTAAAATTAACTCAATTGTTTTCGAATATTAAAATAAATTCAATTTTTTCAAATTTCAAAATTAACTTCAATTTTCCTTTATTTTTAACGAACTTAAATTTATTTTGTCAATCAACTTAAATTTGACTAGTTTTAAAATTAACTTAATTAAAATTTTTCGAATTATTTTAAACTTTAAATTCAAATTTTATAAGAAAAATGAAATTTTCAATATAGGTAGAATTTTCAATTTCAATATAGGTAGGTATTTAGAAAATATTTTGATTAAATTCTTTTCATATTATTTTGGTTTAGAAATTTCTGAATGTCTATCTTAAAAAGTATGTCTTATATCACCTGTCCTCTGTACCTAAAATGAATCATGAAATCCTCCCTATCTTTCTTCAGCCTTATAAAAGCAATTCACGAAAATGATTTTATGTACATAGAGGCTGAATGCCCGAAGATTGGTGAATCATATTTATATGATCATAAACTAAATTATAATCAAGAAAAACAGCCAGATTATATCGAACAGCTTACAACGACGCAGCAACTGCAAAGTTCCTGTCGCTACACGTCAATTATCCTTACTACAAAAGCGGTCGAACAGTTAGACGATAGACATTATATTATCGCCATTCCCCAACCAGATTGAAACTATCATGCAACCAACAGAAATACTTGAAAATTCAGGGAAGTCATCTCGTAACACTACCACTAGGATGTTCTATACAAAAATGGTGACCAATGCCTGCAACTCGCTTTCCGATAATGCAATAAGCACTGCATCATCTGCGTACAACAAACAATTTACCTTCAAGAATTATTATTGTACTTAGTCTAGCATTAATTTGACATTAAAGAAAAATCCTTAAGTAACACTGAAACTCACTTCAATAAATTTGACCTACATCCATGAAACAAATAGAAAAATCTCTGCACAACTGCACATATCGCACTTTATTATTATCTGCACTTTTTTCAAAACCATCTACAGCACCTGATAGCCTGTATAACGATTCCGCTATATGGAATTATTTTAGTGGCAACTATAAAAATGTTTTCTATATACTTGTAAAAATTATCAAGAAAATTCGAAAATGTAGAGCATGATCAACCGAAAGGGATATATCCAAGGAGGAAGCTAGGACTCCAGATCCAGTGGAACAAATTCTCCAGCACTATTCAAGATCCAAGGACGCTGAATAGGTGCTGTTCTTCAGGAGGGAGGTGTTACGTACCCACACTACCCTGGGATCGCTTAGTCAGGCTTCACATAACTTGTTCAATATTGCATTAGATCGGAGAATTTCAGCGGCATGTAATTTAACACTTAAAGGCATTTTCTATGTATTCTTTTTAATATAATTTCAATTAGTCAGGCTCCGCATAACTTGTTCACTATTGTTACAGATCTAAGAATTATAGCGGCATGTAATTTAACACTCAAAGGCATTTTCCATGTATTCTTTTAATTAACATAATTTCAACTATACTCGTATATTAATAAGTAATTTCAATTATAAGACACTCTTGTCTCTAGCATCGAGCAAGTAGTCACCTTTTTAGTTATAAGTTAGAATGTAATAATTTTTTTTAATAAATAAGTTTAAAGATTTGGTTTTTTTTGGATCCTCCGTGGCAGCGGACTTAATTTACTCAAAAATTTTTTAGTAAAAAATAGTAAACAAATAAATATTGTTAATATTATAAAAATTGCACCAGAAAATATTATATTAAATTATATTACAAATATATTCTCTTGCTATGAAAGTACAAGGTACTTTACATTCGTTATTGCATGAATATTTTGGTGTCGTGATTACACGTGTGATATTGGAAGTTCAATAGGCAACACCTGCTTGAATAATATCAATCGCATAATTTGGATTTAAAATAAAATTGAAATTAAATAAAAACAACTGTAATTTTGTACGAATATCACTTTTAGGCAAGGAAGGCAAGAGAATATCTAGAATTAAAACACTTCATTCCATTTTTAGATATTCTCCATAATTCTAAAGAACTTATCAATGCGTTGTCTTGCTATCAAAAAAAAAATTAACTTATTTCACCAAGTGAGGCCCATTGATAGTCTCATATTGCTACGCCCAGTCCATTGTAGAGATGCAATATGCTCAACCCAAAAATATATAGGCATATAGTAACAACTAATCGATTATATGACGGAATTATTTTTTTTTTAGTTCTAGTAACACACTATAGCCTACAAGATACAGTAAATGTATGCAAATAACTAAATACATATATATATATATATATATATATATATATATATATATATATATATATATATATATATATATATATATATATATATATATATATATATATATATATATATATATATATATATATATATATATATATATATATATATATATATATATATATATATATATATATATATATATATATATATATATATATATATATATATATAAATATATATATATATATATATATATATATATATATATATATATATATATATATATATATATATATATATATATATATATATATATATATATATATATATATATATATATATATATATATATATATATATAAAGTGGGGACGGAGAAAGCAGGAACTAAGCAACGGAGTGTCTTAACACTAGGTTCAAATGGTTCCTGCAGTTCCCTCTGCCTACCCTGCAATATGCGGGATAAAGCGTGGAGCTAGAAAAAAAAAGAATAAAAATAGTCTCATAATAAATTGTTGTCTTCCAATCTTAATTAAATAACAAGCAAAATATAAATCTATGATGAAATGAAGTCGTAGTATTCTGTTTCAAGGCATTTCAAAGTTGACTATAACGGCTCTAATTAATTCTCTAGAGCTTTTGCCGTCTCAATATTATTGTTTTTTTAGTATTGAAGACTAAGTAAATGAATTATATATGTACCTACATTTGACATAATGAACAAAATCTTTGCTAGTATTAGAAACTTATAAGAAAGATTGTTTCCTGGCTTAGTTTATAAAAAATATAAATTAAATATATGTTTTTGGTAAAGTAGACAGAGGGAATATAAACCTTAATTAATACATTCCGTTCAGCGATTTCCTAGACATTGTATTCTGGGTGGAAGAACTCAAAGCCGCGCGTTGCTAGTTGCCGGAGCAAAGTAAATGAAAGTGAAAAAATCAATATAACGTGAATGGGAATCGAACTCAAAAAAAACTGTCGCGTTTACAGGTATACGCTGCGCCTCTTCGTAACGACGGTCTATTACAGTACATTGTTCTATTAGTTAAAAGTATAATATTTTTTAGAAATATATATTTTTTTAAAACATATATTCCTATAATCGTCTTCATGTGCCAAGTTTCATGGCGTGAATCAAAATGGAATAAAAGAATCTGTATTTAAAATTCTATATTTAAAAAAAAAAAACAAAACGTCAAAATTAAATTATATTACATATTAAATTAGTATAGCCAGGAAAGATCCCTGGAAATCATAGACGTATGTTTATTTTTTTTAAAGCTTCACGCTTTATCCCGCACATGGCAGAGTAGGTAGAGGGAACTGCAGGAACCGCACGAAGTAACCGCACAAAGTAGTGTTAAGACACTCCGTTGCTTAGGTCTTGCTTTCTCTGTCCCCGCTTTAAGCCTTTTTCGAGACATTGTTAAGTGGCGGAACTCAACGCCGCGCTTTGCCTACTTTCCAGAGCGAAGAAAATGGAAATTGAAAAATCCATCTTCCCCGAGTGGGAATCAAACCCACAAACCGTCGCCTTTACAGGCAGACGCTTACGCCTCTGCGCCACGATGGTCCTCAATGTTTATTATAACAATACTAACTTAAAAAGAACATCACGTCTGTTTTCTTACCGCCTATTCGCAGTAGTCGTCGTTTTAAAAGCTTAAGCTTATATTATAAGTCATGTTTAGATTTGTTTTATTTCTTTGAAATATGATTTCACTGTACAAAGAACTCTTAAGTCGGAGTGAAAAAACATTAGAGTAGGAGTTGAAGACTCCTTCTCTAATGTTTTTTTTAATACAGTACGGAATGTTTTTTCACTAGATTCGTTTTAGATCTTTTTCTTTTCTTACAATATATTACAAGATTTTAAACTAAAACTATATATTCTGCAACCTACATAAAAATATATTTAAAAAATATCAACTCAAATAGCAACTTAAATAATATACAAAGTAAGTATTCTTAACATCAATTAACAATTTATTTCTTTTAGTTAATGAAAATGTGAAAAGTTAACTATTTAATTTACAAGCTTAATAAAAAGCAATGAGTGAAAAGATACAAGAGTCTATAAATATTTAATTATTTTAACAAATCAACTCATCATGGCGATACAATAGCAATGTCTGATTGAACGCGATTGTGTGAGTTCGAGTCTCTTTAGGGTTTTTTCTTCACACAATATCACCCAAATGGCAAAGTACTAACTGGTATTTAGGAACCTAGTGCTATGATACTTAGTTTCTTACTCTTAGCTTCCCACTTTCCGTAGTAAATATATAAAAAAGTAGATTAAGATTGGTTTGATTATCCCTGTATAAGACAATGAGAGATATTACTGTTATAAATACTTTGAAACTTCTTTGAGGCGTAAACCTTTGCAAAAAATTAAGAATACTATTATTGTTATAATAATAACACTAGAAATGGAATTTCCATTATCATAAGAAATGGCGGAATTATCATAAGAAAGCGGGGACGGAGAAAGCAGGGACTGATCAACGGAGTGTCTTAACACTAGGTTCCCACGGTCCCTGCAGTTCCCTCTGCCTACCCTGCCTTGTGCGGGATAAAGCGTGAAGCTAAAAAAAAAATAAGAAATGGCATTTTTAAATAGTGTTTTCAAATGTTTTTAACGTAAACTCGTTTAATTTTTTCCTTTTTCTAAATATATGTATGTATGCAACTGTATAGTGTCGTTCTATGTAGCTTTAGGCAAGTCCAGTTAAAAAGCGCTTTGAAGCGTCTGTCTTGTTATTTATAATACATTCTCCTTGACGAGTTCTTAAGTCGTTGTGAAAAAAGTTTTCAGATTTTCAGATTCTGCGCTAATGCGAATAAAAATGGAATACAATACATAAAATAATTTAATTTAACGTATTATATACCAAAAATTCATGTTTGACTCATATTATTTCTAAAGCTACGAAAGCTCTACATTTATAGTAAGGCTTCAAATTTACGTTAAATGTACATTTATTCGGAACAAACATCTCGGTTAGTTGTGGCGTGTTTAATCACACGAGCTTATATAATGAAACACCAACAATTATGTAGGCACGTATTATATTATCATGTTTAGAGTTTAAAGATAATTTGTTAATATTTGTATTCTGTATGTAAGAGAGAAAGGCGGAAACTGGTGACACTATGCTTTTCGCTTCCAGTTTATATAAAATGGAAAACAGAAAATCACTTATTACGTAAATGGTATATCAGCAAATAGATGCTTTTTATTCAATGAGCTATATAATAAATAATATTAAGTCAAAAAAGTTAACCATCGTGGCGCAGAGGCGTAAGCGTCTGCCTGTAAACGCGACGATTTGAGGGTTCGATTCCCACTCGGGGAAGATGGATTTTTCTATTTCCATTTTCTTCGCTCTGGCAACTAGGCAAAGCGCGGCGTTGAGTTCCGCCACTCAACACGCAATGCCACGAAAAAGGCGGTAAGCAGGGACGGAGAAAGCAGGACCTAAGCAACGGAGTGTCTTAACACTACTTCATGCGGTTACTTCGTGCGGTTCCTGCAGTTCCCTCTGCCTACCCTGCAATATGCGGGATAAAGCGTGAAGCTAAAAAAAGAAAAAAGTCAAAGAAAGGATATTACAGTCGCTTATTAGTTTGTGTAATAAGTCAGGCACATTATAGGAAGGAGTATTATAACAATAGGAAGGAGGTCCTTTATTAACTTGATATGTTTAACAAGATGAAAATTTGATGATGCACTGAAATTCAATACGATGTCTCGAAAGGCAGAGTGTGAGAAAAGAAAGTGACTTTCCCTCATATAGCATAAAAAATGAACCCTAAAAATATAACTATTATAACATATTACAAAAGTTTCCTACGCTAGCGCGGTTTACGCAACCACTTTATTTCACGTAAGCTCCACACTTATGACGAATATTTAATGCGTGCGTCGCTCCGACGCCGATTAATCATTGACTTAATAATTATTACTGTACAGAAGCTTGATGGAATATGAACGTATTTTGTGTTCTAAAATGTTTAAAAAGCTTAAAACAAAGCTTAGGTGCGATAAATTATAAGAAATAGTTACTTATTTATTATCAAAAGAAAGCTTGATATATTATAAAATAAGCTTTATTTGATAAATGTAAAAATAAAGATTAAAGAATGTTTAGTAATATTCTTATCATTTTTTTTATATAATACTTTCTTTTTAATTATATATGAAAGCAATTTATAATATTAAATTACTTTGTCACTGTGGCGGAACTCAACACCGTAATTTTATTTATTAGCGTGGGAAAGTGGCAATCCTTAGTTAATTCTAAGAGAGTTTCGAATCTGTAATTTCATAGCCTCTTTTGCTCTTCATGACATAATACTTTTAAATAATTACCGTTAATATACTTATATTTTATTACATTTTATCTCAAAATTATCTTATTATGTCGCTTGTACTTATATTTGGCACAAAAGATTCCCTTCCCAATTCCCTGGAATCTGCTGATTATGGTCATACATTTGTATTGCCTTATATACCCAAAAAGCTCAATACAAGGCACAATCCCATCTACAAGCGAGAACACAATTTACCATCTGAACGGTTAACATAGAGCGATGTCGTATTACGTGCGTGTATTTGCTTTGGCACAAAATGCTCTGATTTTGATAAATAACAGCTTTCGACATCTCCTGCACTAAAGGGAATGTCAGAAAATCGTTTTCGCTAAGCTTTATCTTAGAAAAAGTGGAATTTAGCACCGTATTTTACTTTCATAACCTATGCTATGCTAACTGCAGGAACCGTGGGAAGCTAGTGTTAAGAAACTCCGTTGCTTAGTCCCTGATTTCTCCGTCCCCGCTTTAAAGAAACGAATTATTTTTATTTTATATTAAAAACCGCGTTGAGTTCCGCCTGTATATGAAATACCTTAGAAGGTGAAAAGTGGTGAAAAATAAGCCTGTCTGCCTAATGTATAAGGGATACAGTGTGCAGGTAACCGAAAAAGAACTTATTAACGTATTAGGAACCTCTGGTATAGGTATATTCTAAGCATACAATATACGAAGGTTAATGTATTAGTATGTAGTATAAAGTTTTCTATTTCAAATTGAAAACATTCTTTATTTGAATTAGATTTTTAAACTATTGCAAGCACTTTGGAATGGTTAAAAGAACATATCACTATTGCAGAAAGTAATTTTTTCGGCAAGAAACTCAGAAGTTGCTCTTTTAAACGTCCATATTACAATTATAATTAAAAAAATATTAGGATACTCTTGAATTAAATAATATCTCACACATTCAAATGTATATAATTTAATTATTCCCGAAAAGTGTAACAGGCTTCAATTACGAGCATTGTTTTAAGGTTATAGTTAAATTTCTGAATACATGAATTTAGATTAAATTGTTGAATTTTTTTTAGACGTGTAAAAATAAAAAAAAAATATTAAAACTACAAGAATTACAACAATATATACAATACATATAATAGATCAGATTTCATAGTTTTGTTATTATAAAATGATACCAGCTTCGCAATTTTACTTTAAGGAGAATGTGTGAAACTATAAAAAAATTACATTTCTCTTTTGTGCTCAAGTAATAGTTGGCCGATTCTTGGAGTTTGATCACAATTGTGATTTGGCCGTCCCTTCATCACTGTCAGACGTGACTGGGGCAAAGATTATGTGTCGATATACTATAGAAATATTCATTTATCTTATTTTAACACTACCAGTTATATTACTATTATCACTTGCATACTACACCGTTCTGTATTTAGAATTTAGAGAATAACTTAATGCCAAGTTGTGCGTCTGTTTTTCCTTTAAAATTTTATTTAAAACCTCATTCAATGCGTTCATTCTTCGTTTTGTTTTTATAATATTTTTTCTATTGTAGTACAATAAGTGACATTTTAATTTGTAAAGGTTTTTTGTTTTCTAATTTAAAATAGCCGTTTAATGTCAATTTATTTTTATTTAAAGGTGCTTGAAATAGATTAATGACAAATTGCTAAGTTACGTATATAATATTTTTTACTTTTGGCGAAGTACATCTCCAACGTACTGACTAACAGAAGATATGTATAACGAAAACTCCACTTTTGTTCAAAATAAACATGCTGAAATAAAATAGTACGTTACGGTACGGTACAGAAAAAAAATAAACAATTTATTTTCAATTATTTTTCTTAAATATATTATTGTTGTAGACTTATATTGTTTCTAGAAATTTTGTCTTTGAATCCAGTTGCTAGTCGTTATTATAAGTATTATAAACTAACGGCCTTATTCATAAAAAGGTATAGTACAGTTGTCAAAAAACGTTATTCATAACAGCATTTTGGTGCCAATCAGTTCTATAAACCTATCATAAAGTTATAGAACCGAGAACCCTACTATAAGAGTGTTTTAAAGTCCAAAGATGGCCGATTCATATAATAGCTGATTATAGCTCATACTAATATGAGCATTGATATGACGTCGTCGAGCCGCTTGTCATCAAGAGTGTCAATTTCAGTTTCGTAAACAAAACAATATAACAATTGACATTTTGTTCGATATTATTATTAACTATATTTAATTATTAACAAATTTATTAATAATAAATTCTACATAAGAAAGGTGCACAGAACATAGGTAATACTTGTCCACGTCTAAACAATTTTTAATTCTTTGTCGTTTTAGTTCTTATGACTTAATTTTTTAAAAATTAAGTAAGTTTATAAACTAAAATAAAATAAACATTCGTGTTTTTGTGTTATCAACGACGTAAATGAAGCCGGTAAATGTCAAGCCAGATCCAACAATATATTTTTGTACGTAATATTATCTGTGGTCATACTATGTCGATGCGTGGATGGATGCGTGCATGGATTTACTGGTATTTTCGGCAACAAGTCGACCGACTTCAGTATAGTGGCAACATTGTGAACGTATAAATCAAATTAGTGACACTTTAGTTATAGAAGGCTTATAGAGCGTTTATGAATACAAACATTTATCGAACGTTCTATACGCCTAAAGAGCGTGTTAACTAAAGTATACTTAAAACGTTCTATAAGACTTTTTTATGAATAAGGCCGTAAGCATTTAAAAATAGACCTTTGATATCGAATCAATGGATTCAAAAGGAAATGAATGGATTGAAATAGATTTGAACGAAATATAATCTTATAGAATTTTATACTTTTAATTCAACTTTGCAGATTGTGAAATAGAAGTTTAAAAATATACCAAAACTTGTAAACACAGAATCAGTGGCCATCGTTTTGGACAAAATAAGTTAAATAAGTAAAAAATATACGTTTATATCCCAACAATATTAGTCACATACCATTTAGCTGTATTTTGTGGAAAATAATCTCAAATACGTTTAGCAATACATATAGATATGGGTTCTTCTTGTAATCTAATCACAAGTGAAGGGTCCCGAACCAATTCCAATCGTATTCCTATATTAAATAAAGCCACCTGAATGTACAATTGTAACGTTTGAATAGCAGACACGGATTGAGGTCGATTGGGCTAAATTCAACAAAACACTCATATTGGTCTGGTCCCTTACAAATGAGATTTCTCTATATAAATTTCTATGGTATTATTATTTGTATTAAATACAAATATATTTAAGGGACTTTTTAATGGAATTTAAAGATAGTTATTTGTTAGAGAACGAGTTATCAGTAAAGAAATTATTTAGAATTTTGACTTTTAATGTATGTTAGGTCGTTATAATGTATTGCAGATCCCTCATTCTGAAGCATTAATTTTAGCAAACCGACAGTAATATATTTGACGTTGTTAAAGTAAAGCTTATATATTCTTATTATGTGAATACAAAATTTAAACTATCGGTTATGGAGAGCAATAAAAATACATTAGTATACAAGGAAATAAAGAAAATTAATTAATTAATTATATAGTTCAATTTGAAACTAAATATTAAACAGGAAAGTCTCCATGAATTTTAAGTGTATGAAATATTAAACATCGCCAGTTACTACGGCAACCTTCGATACTAACTTTGAATCTTCAATCGGACCAAGTTACCAGAGTTTAGAATTAATTTGGGTCGAACAACTTTGACTTTAATGGCCATTATGTTAGAATGTTCTGAACACGTTTACTGATATTTAAATAGAGTTCCGCATTCTAATTCATGATAACACAATTAACGATGCCCTCTCCTAAAGAAAACAAGTTCGATGCTTAAGTTAGTGTTCGTTTGATGTCTGTACTATTTAGTTTCCCTCTAAATTTTGGTTTCCGAAATGTTTTTTTATATAGATTTTACTCTCTAGCGAGTTTATTGAAGTATTATTAAAGAATAATCTACAAGCAATCTCAAGTTGCTTTAAGCAATCTTATTTTTCTGCATAATGAGTTTCATATTGCTAATCAAATCAGTGTTAAAGCATAGACACCTAGATGTTTCTTTTTTCTTGGTTTTTAGCTTCACGCTTTATCCCACACATGGAGAGAACCGTGGGAACCTATATTTTCTTGGTGTTTTTTTTTAGTGTTTCTATTTAATGGACAAATTTATTATAAATGTTCAAAATACTAATTAAAAATGAGTAAAACTAAAAATTATATAATAATTTTATAAAAATACCAAGACTTAAAAATGACATATTTTATCATTTTCAGCCCTACAGCAGTTGCAGTAGAGTATATTAGCCGAGTTAGTGTTTCATCACTCTGATAAAAGCAAAAATGATGTACGGAAAATTGAATAAAAAATATGTGAAACGGAGTGTTTTAACACTAGAGTCCGTCCTTAGCTTTATATAAGTATTCAATAAAAAATAATTAACTTAAATTAAATCAAGGCGCACACAAATTATTTACATTAGAAAGCTATGCTATAATTGTAACGGAATGGACAATTGTTTGTTACCAAGGTACTTATCGCGTTGGAGATTGGCCGTCCCTTCGTCAGAGGGCGACGTGACCCGCGTTGTAATACTGACATAGTTTATGTTATCTATATAATCAATATAATTTTTATCAAATATGCGGTATTGTTTGTATTTATTGTCTATTATTTTCTCGTCAAGTATTTGTTTTTTTTTAATAATAATAATTATTGTAAAATAGTTACCGTCGTGGCGCAGAGGCGCAACGTCTGCCTGCAACGCGACGGTTTCTGGGTTCGATTCCCAATCGGGGAAGATGGATATTTCTATTTCCATTTTCTTCGCTTTGGTAAACTAGGCAAAGCGCGGCGTTGAATTCCGCCACTCAACACGCAATGCCTCGAAAACGGCGAAAAACGGGGACGGAGAAAGCAGGGACTAAGCAACGGATTGTCTTAACACTAGGTTCTAATGGTTCCTGCAGTTCTCTCTGCCTACCCTGCCATGTGCGGGATAAAACGTGAAGCTAAAAAAAAATACCTACGAGGGTCAAACTGAAAGTTCTTAGAAAATCAAAAACTAAGCATTCTAGCAAGTTATTAGTTTTATTATAACTTTTCAAAATAGCGTCCATTTACATCAATACATCGCTGCATTCGATGGAACCATTGAGAAAAGCACCTTGCCCATTCGGCCTTAGGGGTCTCTTCAACGGCATTTTGAAACGCAGCCACTACTTCTTCGGCGTCCATAAAATGTTTTCCTCGAAGATTTTCTTTTATTTTCGGGAATAAATAAAAATCGCAGGGTGTGAGGTCGGGGCTATACGGCGGGTGACCCAGTAATTCCACGTCTAAGGTCGCCAAATAGTCGATCGTTTGCCTGGTGGTGTGCGACGAGGCATTGTCGTGATGAAAGAGGATCCTGCTGCGAGGTCGTTTCTCTCGAACTTCTTCCAAGACAAGTGGCAAACAGTTGTTAATGTACCACTCTGCATTAACCGTTTTCTGATCCTCTAAATCGCGTAACTGTCGCGTAATGACCTGTCTTTCCGAAGAACGAGGCCACCATCTTTTTTCCAACACTTCGACCTCTCTTCACTTTAGTTGGCAACTCTTCGGAAGGAAACACCCACTGAGCAGACTGTCTTTTCGTTTCCAGATCATAACAGTAAATCCAGCTTTCGTCACCCGTTAGTATGTCGAACACAGCATTTGAGTCACCTCCGTTCTTCAGTCGTCGCTGTAGATGGCCGTCCCTCACGCAAATCATCGGTGAGATTAGTTCGACCACGTTTGAATTCATTAAACCAGTTGTAAACTGTGGCACGAGATGGGGCTTCATCGTGAAAAGCCAATCGAAGTCTATCATAACTTTCTTGTTGACTTATATAACATCGAAAGTCATAAAAAATCATTGCACGAAAATTTTCTCGACTAAAATTCATTCTGACGTGCACAGACAATTTTCAATTTGCCGCCAAATCGTAAAACAAATGACAAATGAATGAAATATATATTCAATATTATTGGTAAAGAGTTCTATTTTCAAAATTTAAACTTATTTTTTTAATATAATGCTTTTAAGTTGCCAGTTCTAAAAAGTACCACCACACGTACGTACCACCACTTTAACCCTACCCTACGATTCTGCTATATCAAGTGTATCGCTTTAAAACGCATACGACAATTCTTTACGAGTCTAGAATAATTTACTTGGCAACATTTGTTATGGGACACCGAAATAAACAGTGGATGTCTCGAAAGAACGTTATTATTTATATGAGAGTATTTCATGATGAATACAGTACAATGAATGAGGGTTTTTATTTTAAACAAGTATGTTTTACTAATATTTTTTAAATTGTTAGTCTTTATCTGTTTTGTATAAGACTATATTGTGGAACAATGGATGAATATATTTACCTCCAAATTGAAGACTAATTGAGAGGTAAATCTTACAATTCACATTTCATAAGTATTTTTTTAAGAATTACTTAAATTTTTGTATCACAAAAACCTAAAATGGATATTTAAAAACCTAAAATTTTATTTAAATATTTAAGTTATAAAATAAAAAGTAGAAATTGAAAAGTTTTTGAAAAATTTCAACTGTTCTACAGTAGAAATAAATGTCTTTTGGTCTCGTATTCAGAGAAATGTGTTTGTTTAAAATAATTTTGTTACAAGATAAGATAAAAAATGGCCTAAAACTTATAACGTGAGACAAACCATAGCGTTGACTTCTACCAATTTTTAGTGAGTGTTTCTCAAAAGGGTGAAAATTAATGAACGAAATATCTCATGACCAAATTAAAGTCTAATTTGGTTCATTTCGTTCATTAATTCCCTTTGTCAAGCTTACGATGAATCCAGCGTGTAGCAAGTAGAGGAAAGTGTAAAGCAGAGAGAACCTAGTATTAAGACACTCTGACACACATAGACACTTTCTACCCTTGCAGGAAATATAAGAGGAAATATTGATTCATCTTTTCACTAAAGCGAAGAAATGAAAATAAATTAGTACTCTATAATGAGAATATGACTCTCAACCGTAGCATATTTGGATTCTCTATGTAAAATAAGTAAAAAATATGCTATAACATTATTCAGTATGGTAGGTACAATGCTTTTGAAAACTAACAGTAACAGTATAAATACGATACGTTATTCCATTACGAAGTTCTAGTGTAAACCTTCCGGCTACATCAAGTTGAATTAAACAAGTTAAATGTGGATATTTTAATATAAAACTATTTATTGAGAACCATCGTGGCGCAGAAGCGCTGAGTCTGCCTGTAAACATGACGGTTTTTGGGTTCAATTCCCACTCGGGGAGAATATTTCATTTCCATTTTCTTCGCTCTGGATCGAGATAATCATGGCGTTTATTTCCGGCACTAAACACGTAATGCCTTGAAAGAAGTCGAAAAGCGAAGAACAAAGTGTCTTAACACTAGGTTCCCCCGGTTCCTACGCCTCCTATGTGAGGTAAGCGTGGAGCTAGGACAATAGATCAGTATTTTTATTTGGCTTCATCTGCATAATCAATTCGAGATAACTTTGAGCTAAGTTTATATATGAGTCCTTTTAAGTAACCATTTAATCCGCTGTACCAGTCCCGTTTAGTGAAATAACACAATGTATGTGTAATAGACTAAATGCACTTACATGGAGCGGCGTTGAGCTCCGCCACTCAGTACGCAATAACTGGAAAGTGGCGAACTGAGTGTTTTAACACATTAGTGAAGATCTTAAAGTGTGGCGTAACGCCTCTCAAACCGAAATAAACATATTAATTTTTTTCTCTCATAATAAAAGCTGTATAATGTCATCACAAATGCGTCACGAAGTCATAAAATTCATATTTGACTCATCTTATTTCCGAAGCTACGAAAGCTCTACATTGAAAGCAAAGCTTCAAATTTACGTTAAATGTACATTTATTTGGAACAAACATCTCGGTTAGTTGCGGCGTGTTTAATCACACGAGCTTGTATAATGAAACAACAACAATTATGTAGGCACGTATTATACTATCATGTTTAGAGTTTAAAGATAATTTGTTATTATTTGTAGTTAGTATGTAAGAGAGAAATACACTAGACGCTAGTGACACTCTGCTTTTCGTTTCCTGTCTAATTATTGCCTGGTCTTCATATGACTATAGTATGCAGAAGAAAATAACTTATTACATCATGTGGAAATTGAACTCAAAATTATCACGTTTACAGTCAAGCGCCTTACACTGTATCACTGAGCCACGACGGTCAACCAATATTTCTAAAATCAATTTTTATTCTGAAATTAATTGAATAATTTTATGAGGACCATCGTGGCGCGAAGGCGTAAGTGTCTACCCGTGAACGCGACGGTTTGAGGGTTCGATTCCTACTCAGGGAAGATGGATTTTTCTATTTTCTTCCTTTATTTTATTTTGAGTTCCGCCACTCACCACGCAACGCTTTGAAAAAGGCGGAAAGCGGAGATGGAGAAAGAAGGAACTAAGCAACAGAGTGTCTTAACACAAGGTTCCTGTGGTTCCTGCAATCCCCCTGCCTACCCTGCCACGTGCAGGATAGAGCGTGAAGCTAAAAATATAACATATTTTGCACCATTTTTATCTGCATTAGCAGAATCTGACTTTTTAACCATTTTTATCAAAATCTTAAGAAATTGTCAAAGAGAATATATTACAAATAACAAGAAGCGCCGCTTCAAAGCGCTTTTTGCCTGGACTTGGCCAAAGCTACAAAGAACGATACTATACAGTTGCATATACATACATAGATGTTTAGAAAAAGGGAAAAAATTAAACGAGTCCACGTCAAAGACATTTAAAAATTCCATTTCTTATGATACGTCATATAATTTGCTTAATATAAAAATGTTCTTTATTTTATGACAGAGGTTTATACCTCAAAGAAGTTACAAAGTATTTATAAAAGTAATAGCTGTCATTGTATTGCACAGACATAGTCAAACCAATCTTAATCTACTTTTTTTGTATGTTATTTCTCTTTTTTAAATTATATATAAGCTAATTTCTCTTGAATGTTGTTTACTTTTTTTCTCTGCTATATAGTTATGTCAATAGTTTCTTATCCTACTAAAATATTTATATGTTTATCTTTGGTTCATTCTTTTCATAAAAAATCCTTTATATATGATACATTTAAGGTAGAAATAATATTAAATTGCATTGATTCTTATATACCATCTTCATTAAAATAGTCTAGAATCTACGTCAAATCTCAAAGTATACAAATTATAAAGGCTATGCAAAACTAAGTTTGAGCAACACTGTTCCAACTGTTTGCCAAGTCTAAGATCTCGTGCCAAGTCGCTAGTAGAGAGGTCATCATCTTTGTGCATCGCTTCTTGCATTTAAAACTAGTTTTAATAGTGAAATATTTGGCAGCTCTGTTAAAACTAAGTGTATACATTTTTTGTATACTAAAATAATAATAAGATTTATTATTTTCTTTTTATTTCTTCTACTTCTAGCTAATCTTGACCACGTGGTTCAATGTTCCATATAAAGTGCTATAGTTAAGTTGATTTATCGTTTTCCTGAAGTAACCAGAAGGTATTCATCTTACTTATTTTATGTTCTATTTAGATACGTTATATGACAGGCTGTCATAGTTTATGTATCTTAGGCAAAGTGGTTTTATTAAATAGTATTATTAAATCTCGCATAGAGGTCGTTGTACTCAGCGGCACAGTGGCTGACTGCAAGAACTATTATTATTAATTTTCATTTCCCTTTAATATGAAACTCGTGCGGCTTTGAATTTCGCCACTTGACACGCGTAACACTTGGTTCGCTCTATCTATACAACAGTATATATGCAGGAAATAGTTTGGAGCAAGAGAAAATTGACATGAGTATGTATAAAGCTTATAAAAAAGTTTAAAATAGAACACAAAATGTACATCATTAAAATTTATATTCAAACATTTAATTCTCATATTCCTTTTATATGAAAAAAATAAACATAACTTTTATTATAGAAATTAGTCATGCTACACATGGAGTAGTCACATTCAATCCAATCCCAACTTTAATAGTATGTTCGTTAATACGTGACTGAGCATAATCCTGCTAATTATCGCTCAGTCCTCGTGTTGCAATTATATACTTAGTAAGTTAGAACGTTCTTGACATATTCAATGAATTCCGTACACTAGTGTTTAATGAAACCTTAAGCGTAGGTTTGCTTAACTTCACCTAAATATACATATAGCAAGCTGGGTAGATGAGGAAGAGACAGATAGAGATTTATTGTTAAACACTCGGCTTTAGGTAGGGGAGTTAATAATTAATAATAATAATTATTATCGAGTTACAAATATTTTGCATTTAAGAATTATTATGTATTGTAATAGAATACAAATACGTCAGTAAGGCGAATAGGTTCTCATGTCTGTTACGTGCATAATGACATGGCATCGTGAATAGTCACATCGCAGTCAATCCTTTGGTAACCTCAACCTCAAAATATTTAGTTTTTAATAATATTGAATAATTAACATTTAATTAACCGTACAGAGGACCGACGATTTGCGTTTGTGCGTTCAATTCCCACTCGAGGAGAATGGGTGTTTTGATTTTCATTTTATTTACTCCCGCAACTAGGCAAATCCGCTGTTGAATTCTGCCACTCGAAACGCAATACCTTGAAAGAAAGCGGAAAGTAGGGAACGAAGTGTCTTAACACTAGGTTCCCACGACTCCTGCGGTTCCCTCTGCCTACCCTGCTACAAACAGAACAAAAAGTGAAGCTAAAAAACATATAATTATTATTTTTTATATTTTAAACATATATATTTTAATTTGAAATAATATGAATATAATATAATGAATACACATGCTTAAAAATAACTTTGAAATAATTGTTTTTTGGACTCCACATTTGAAACCCGCATATTAAATAGCGTAGATAAACAGAACTTAGTAACATATGACACTCCGTTCCCTACATTCTGTCTTTCTAGACATAACATGTTGAGTGGAGGAACTCAATATGCAACACGTCTTAGAAGGCGGAAACTGGGAAACTAAGATTATGAAACTAAGTGTCATAGCACTAGGTTCTTAAATGCCGGTTAATACTTTGCCGTTGGGTAATACAATGTGAAGAAAAAAGCACCAAATGGGACCCGAACTCACACCGTCGCGTTCATTCAGACATTGCCATTGTCGCGCCACGATGAGCTGGTTTGTTAAAAAAATTAAATATTTATGGACTCTTATAACTTTTCACTGAGTGCTTTTTATTAAGCTTGTAAATTAAGTAGTTCATTTCATATTTTTATTAAAATATACGAATAATGTTTTCCTTTAAATGTAATATCAGAAGTACTCAAATATTGGTTTCTACAAATTTCACAAACGGATAAATTGTTAATTTAAATACTTTGCTTTATCATTTTAATAGCATTTGTGATTTCTTTCCGCTTATTTTTGAATTGATAATTTTTTTAATATGTTTTTATGTAGTTTATAGAATATATAGTTTTATTAAAAAATCATCAGAGTACAAATCGAAGTTAAGAGCTCTGTGTACAGTGAAATCTTATCTCAAAGTTCCCTCTGTCTACATTACCGAACAAATATATTTAGTTTTTATGTCTTATGAACTAAACCAGGAAATAATCCTACTAATATATTTCTAACACTAAGTAACATTTTGTCTATTATGTCAATGTAGTTACGTATATAAGTAATTTACTTAGTCTTTAATGCTAAAAATACAACAATATTAAGACGGCAAAAGCTCTAGAGAAGTAATTAGAAGCGTTATCGTCAACTTCGAAACGCCTTGAAACAGAATACTACGACTTCATTTAATCGTAGATTTATATTTTCCTGTTATTTAGTTAAGATTGAAAGACAGCAATTTATTATGAGATTATTTCTATTTTATAAATAAATTAACATATTTATTTATTTACAAATCATTTATTTGCATATTTGAAATAAATTAGTTTTGGTTATTGATGGTAAGACAAAGCGATAATAATTTCATTATGAAATGCAAGCATGCATACAAAATTACACTTGTTTTTTATTTAATTTCAATTTTAATTCCAAATTGTGCGATTGATATTATTCAAGCAGTTGCTGCATATTGAACTTCCAATATCGCACGTGTAATCACGGCACCAAAATATTCATGTAATAACGAATATAAAGTATGTTGTACCTACGTAGCAACAGAATATATCTATAATATAATTTAATATTCTATTTTTTAGGGTAATTTTTATAATAATAACAGTATTTAACTTGAATATGTTGGTAAAATACTTAAAGACAACATATAAAAATTTGAACGCTTCTGTAAATTTTTTCTATCCTCAGTGTGGATTAAAACTTTAATATCATAAAAATATTAAATATGATGGTTTTTAAATTTGTTTACTAAAATAATTAGATATTTTTCTAAATTTTTTAAATTAAATTACGTTGTCTACTCATCAATGTCTCATTAGGTCTCGACGGGAAGAACATAAGGATCATTCGGAAACTGTACGAGAACCAACTGGCCACTGTTAGGGTAGAAAACGAGGATACAGATGAAATTGTGATTCGACGAGGCGTTCGACAGGGTTGCATTTTGTCTCCACTGCTATTCAACTTATATTCAGAAGCTATTATATCAGAAGCTTTGATAGGCCTTGCAGCTGGTGTAAAGATTAATGGAATGATCGATGATACAGTTTTGAAGGCGTCAACAGAAAAAGACCTTATATTTTATTTAAAATTTTAAAATTAAATTTTTTAACAAATATGTTTCTTAAGCTCTCGGTTCGTGCACATTCCACCAAGACATGATGTACGTCTTCTACTTTGCCACAGATATTGCAATTCGCTGTAGTGGACTTTTAAATTACATGTTTAAATTTATTTAGCGGCATGTGCCCAGACCGAAGTCTATGTGCCATTACAACTAAGTCTCTATTTCACTTTTCGCAAACCAGGGTATACGAGGGGGCTCCTTCTGTGTGGTACTATACCAGATGCCTTTAACTTTTGAAACTTCAATAAAGTGCTTGGACCATTCGTCAAATATTTCTAATTTATATTTAGTTACAATTTCTGTAAAATCTGGAACAATATAAATCTCAGTCCCACTTGACGTTGCTTCTTTGGCTATATTATCCACTTCTTCGTTGCCACTAAGTCCTATGTGCGCCGGTATCCATTGCAATCTCACAGTCAGTCGTTTCTCAATAAAAAATAAAATTTTTCGTATAACTGCGTAGGCTATCGAAACACCTCTTTGACCAGAGGCACATAGAGCCAAATGTTGGAGAGCACTTTTGCTGTCCGATAGAATAACCACATTTTCAAATTGAACGTTGTTAGTTACATATGATAAAGCCTCTGAGATTGCAAGGAGCTTTCCCTTGTAATTATGACTTGGATCATAAGATGCTGCTCCTAAACTATTATTTATTTTTGATCCATTAGTGTAAAATCTAAACCATCCCTCATATTTGACCGCTAGCATCTTTAGGACACAATTTTTTAAAGTGCATTAATACTGTTTTTCTAAGACCCTGATACATCTTCTATCTCTGAAGATATTACTTTTGCAACTGTACTACCCTGTGATATATTTAATTGAGATGTATTCGTTAACCTGCAAGAGTAAACTTTCTCCTTCTGGAGTTTGTCATAAACGTAAGCCAGTAATGGCTTTTTCTTTTTTCTCCAATAACTCAATTGACATATCGAATTCTTTCAATAAAGTGTTCTTTCAATAAAGTGGCTGTTTCAATAAAGTGTTCTTTCAATAAAGAGTTCTTTCAATAAAGTGGCTGTCTTTTTTTCATCAATAGTAATTGATTTTAAACAATATTTAGTGGCTAAAAAACGAAGTCTTAATTTAAGTGTATTTTTTTTTATTTTTAGCTTCACGCGTTATCCCGCACATGGCATAGTAGGCAGAGGGAACTGCAGGGACCGTGGGAACCTAGTGTTAAGACATTCCGTTGCTTAGCCCCTGCTTTCTCCGTCCCCGCTTTCCGCCGTTTTCGAGGCATTGCGTGTTAAGTGCGAAGAAAATGGAAATAGAAAAGTCCATCTTCCCCGACTGGAGATCGAACCCAGTAACCGTCGCGTTACAGGTAGACGTTGCGCCTCTGCGCCACGACGGTCCTTAATTTAAGTGGAGGAATATTAAGTTCACTCTCCATTACGTGAATAGGGGTTGTCTTAACAAAGCTACTTATGATTCTTAAGGCACAATTTTGTACCCGATTTAGTTTTAATGAATATACATTAGTTGCACTATCAAATAAAAAACAACCATAACCTATACGGCTCCGGATCAATGCAATGTATAGGCGCCGTAAATGTAACGGGTGAACTCCCCATTAAGTTCCTGTTAAAATTTTTAATATATTTATCATTTTCATGGCTTTTACTCTAATTTCGTTTATATGTTTACTCCAAAGCAATGATTTATCAAGCCAAATTCGCGTATATTAACAGTATATACGCGAAATGATCGTGTATATTAACATAGCCAAATTTATCGTGTATATTAACATTTTTTGTGAAACCTGACGTTTCGAACACTTTGCAGTAGTCCATGGTCACGGGTAGACTGAGGTGGCATTCGTCTGTCATTTGATATAATTAATAATCAAACTGCCGCCAACGGTTCCTGAGTTGCCTCGCGCACTGCCCTGGATTCCTGCAGAATGAGCTGACTGTATCCTGCCCTCTGGTGTGGTGTGTTTGGGATTTTAAAATTTTTATAAGTAGATCCCAAGTGGTAGAAAGCTTCCAACCGTCTTCTCTATTGAAATTAGAATGTTTCTGTATTTCAAAAGCCTCGCGGATCATTCTAGGAATATATTTATTTTTTCTAGCGAGTATATGAGGTTTATCAAAGCTGATGTAATGGTTAGGCTTGTTCAAGGAGTGCTCACACACAGCTGACTTTAATACACGCCCATTCTTGACATCTGAGATGTGCTCTTTCACCCTAACACCGATGCTTCTCTTTGTTTGACCAATGTAAGATAAGCCACAGTCACGATCAAATTTGTATACATCTGCACACTGCAAGGGAATATTACATTTAAATGGTCTCAAGAATTGGCTCACTTTTTTGTTAGGCTTAAAAATAGTTTTAATTTAAGCTCTTCTTAAGATGTTGCCGATCCTGTCTGTAACTCCCTTTACATATGGTAGGAGTGCTGGCTGTCTCTCTACTGTGGGTGGCTTGGTGGTCTTCTTACAACGCTGGCGGGGAAATGGCAGCTTGTTCTGATGAAGGGCATCTTTTACCAGTCGAAGCTCCTCCCCTAGGTTTTCAGCGTCGTCAGCCTTGTTACTTTTTCAAAGTATAAATAATATATGGAAAAGAACGATATTATGATTCTTTTGTTAATTTGAAGTGTGGATTTTCACTCGAGGATATAAACTATTTTCGTAGCAAGAGAAAAAGAGGCGTTAAGTTCTGCCGCAGAAGAAAACATCATTATTACACTGTAATATCAAATATCAGTATAAAAAATATATATTTATTTTTGAACACCTGTTCATGTATTCTTTTTTTTTTAAAAAAGAAAAGATTAATATCCCTGACGAAGCAACACCAATTACTATGACTATTAAATAAAATTTAGAATTCACATTTTTTTAGATGTTAACTTATAGATATTAATATGATAATAAGATATACAAAATGTATAAAATATTTTAACATATATAACACTTTATATTAAATTTTACTTATAATTTATATATCATTATCTGAGTTAGTACATAAAAGGTATATTGGAAAACCAAATCACTGTCTAAAACTGTCAAAATATCGTTAGTTTAGCCTATTATTTCAGTATTTATTTAAAAACAATATCTAGGTATGTAAAGTCGTTTAAAACGCTTATCTTTATAAGATGCAACATTACATAATATATACTTAGCTTATCGTCTGCAGTCTCGGGGGTGCACTTAGCTGCAATTGCTAGATGCATACCAATTGTCTCTAAAGCTATTATCTAACGCTGGACGGATATGGCCATCAAGTGGCCTATATTATAATCATAAATTGCAATTTACTAAGCTTAGTTAGCTTGCATTGATCCTTTGTTTCTTCTCTACAGAGTTGTAGCGCCGATGTTGTATAAATTTGTGTGAAATAAATAGATGTTCTTGTATATTATGTATAATTTTATCATAAATGCATTATATTTCAATTTTTTAAACTTAATATTGAATAATTTTGAATATCAAACAAAGTTTCTTAGTTTGCTTGCTTCGATCCTTTGTTTCTTCTCAATATAGTTGTAGCGTCGATGTTGTATAAATTTTTGTATAATAAATGGATATTATTGTACATTATGTATATATCAAAACTGCATCATTTATGCGTTTCTTTCAAACTTTACACAGAATAATTTTGACAATCAGAGTAAGCCACACATATCTATATATTTTTTATATTTACTTTAATGACTAACAAAGTTAACAAAAATATTTAAGTATTCGTTTTATTCAGCTTATTATAAAGAACATAAAGATAATTTATTTCTCCAAAAGGAAAAGTAAAGCTCGCTCACAGTCAATAGTTTATTCCATTGCGCCACAATTGTGTTAATATACATAATATAATCCTTCCAAAATGCTTTTTAAATATTAAATATCTTTATCAATGTATCGGCTTACTATATAATAGCAAAGTAGATAACCGCGGTTAACGTGACAACCGCCATCGCCCGAAAATATGACTCTCTTAGGCACAATCCTGACTTGCGACTAAAGTTTATGATCTAGTATGTTATGTATAAAATTTACGAGACGGAGTGTTATTAAAACTATTTTGGTACTGGGTTCCAGCTGATTTGAAAAGATATATATTATTTAGTCTTAGGGTCGAATAGTATTGAAAAGTTCTAAATAAATTGGCTTCTCTCTACCTATCTAACTGCCTATAACTATTCCATCTATGACATATAAAATACACATAAAAATATTAGAAAACATACATGAAGGCTACCTATAAAAATGTTTCACGTTATATCACGCATGTAGTAGAGTAAATAGCATAAAATACCAAATATATAGACACTCTGTTCCTTACTTACCTTCTAATTGGAACTCGTTATATTTTATTGCTAATGTGATTTGCATTAAATATTTGCAAATGCAAATATTTAATGCGCAAGGGTACCAGCGCGAAATGCACTGGAGAATCCCTCCCTGAGCCTCCTCGCTCAGGCTGCCCTACGAATTCTGGGAAGGGCAAAATTCCGCTCAACGCCAAAGGCAATACTCGCAAGGTTAATTCGACGGCACCGCCCCCAGTGCTCCATGTGCACTATTGTAACATACGGGGAATTCATGCTAATTTAAACTCGGTTCACTACCATCTTGAGACCCAAAAGCCGGCCTTGTTCTTCTTAACTGAGACTCAGATATCGTCTCCGGTGGATACGTCGTATTTGCAGTACCCTGGCTATAAATTAGAACATAAATTTGTGCCTCGCGCCGGTGTATGTGTATTTGTTAGAGATGATATCTGTGTCCGTCGCCTGGGCAATATTGAAGGCACTGACCTGTCAATAATATGGTTGCGTGTAGATTGTGATGACCATCCTCGAGTCTACGCGTGCCTTTACAGGTCCCACAGTGGTGATGCTGAAACTGACCGACTCATGGAGCATATTGAAATGGCGACAGATTACGTTCTACAACAAATCACATCCGCAGAAATTGTGGTACTAGGTGATTTCAATGCCCATCACATCGAATGGCTTGGTTCACAACGGACTAACCATGCGGGTAAATCTGTTCACGCCTTCGCCATGGCCTATGGTTTAACACAGCTGATTCAATCGCCGACCCGAATACCTGATGTTGAAGATCATATCCCTTCACTGTTGGATCTTTTGCTGACTTCCAAGCCCGAAAGCTACCAGGTCACTGTTGACGCCCCGCTCGGATCGTCTGACCATTGCCTGATTCGGTTCACGGTGCCACTCACGCGCAAATTTCGGCCTCGTTCTGCAGGTTGCCGCCGTGTTTGGCACTACAAGTCAGCAGACTGGGATGGGATGCGTACCTTCTTTTCATCCTACCCATGGAGGCAATTGTGCTTCTCGCTAGAGGATCCTATTGCTATTGCCAACTTTGTTGCAGACGTTGTGTTGCAGGGCATGGAATTATTTATTTCAAACTCTGTAGTGCCCGTTGGCAGCAAGTCGCAGCCCTGGTTTGCGCTTCCATGCAAAATGGCATATCATCAAAAGCAGCAAAAGTACCAAGCTTGGGCCGAGGCAGTTGCAAGTAGGGATCCAAAAGTGAATCTTTACAAAAAGGAGTACAACTTTGCCTCTAGATCCTTCAAAAAAGCCGTGGCTAGGGCAAAGGCAGGGCACATTGGCAGAATTGGACAGAGACTAGCCTGTCTTCCTTCGGGAACACGCGTATTCTGGTCTCTGGCCAAAGCTGTTGAAGGTAACTTCTGTCAGCCAACTTTTCCACCATTACGCAATGAGGACAATACCTTGGTCTACGATGCAAAGGAAAAAGCCAATCTCTTGGGCAACCTCTTTGCGTCCAACTCGACTTTGCATGATGAGGGTAAACTACCACCTACCATCCCACACTGCAAGTGTTCTATGCCGGAAGTAAAACTTACACAAAAATCCGTGCGAAGAGCTCTTCTTTCACTTGATATTCACAAGTCCTGTGGACCTGATGGTATCCCTCCTATTGTACTGAAAACTTGTGCTCCTGAGTTGACTCCAGTTTTAACGCGTCTTTTCCGACACCTGTACTCTTCAGCCACTGTCCCAACTTCATGGAAGACAGCTTTGGTACACCCGGTTCCTAAAAAAGGCGATCTCTCTGATCCTTGCAACTACAGGCCTATTGCCATAACCTCCTTGCTCTCTAAAATAATGGAGTCTGTTATCAACCGCCAGCTATTGCGATACTTGGAGGACCAACAGTTGATTTGTGATCGTCAGTACGGATTCCGTCAGGGTCGGTCTGCTGGTGATGTGTTGGTCTACCTAACCCATAATTGGGCAGTTGCGGTTGAGAGTAAGGGAGAAGCCTTAGCAGTCAGTCTGGACATAGCGAAAGCCTTTGATCGGGTTTGGCATAAAGCTATACTGTCAAAACTGCCTTCCTATGGGCTGCCTGAGAGATTATGCAAATGGATTTCTAGCTTTCTTACGGAGCGTAGCATAAAGGTTGTTATCGACGGTACATGCTCTAATTCCTTACCCGTGAACGCTGGAGTCCCACAAGGCTGTGTACTATCCCCCACACTGTTCATCCTGCATATCAATGACATGTTACAATCAAGTAACGCTCATTGCTATGCAGATGATAGTACTTTGGATGTGTCATATCGTGGCCACGCAAACATCTCTCAGGCGCAAATCAGTGTGTTTCGGAACAAACTTGTGTCAGAAATGGAAACTTCCCTCAACCAGGTTTCGAGTTGGGGCTCTCATAATCTCGTAGAGTTCAACCCTAAAAAAACACAAGTTTGCGCGTTTACCTCGAAAAAGAATCCCTTTGTCGTATCCCCGGTTTTTCAGAGCATTCCCCTTGAAACCAGTCCGACTATTAGAATTCTCGGTATCGACATTTCCAGAGACGTTCAATTCCGCGTTCATTTGGAGGATAAAGCCAAGTTAGCCTCCATAAAGCTTGGCGTCATTAGTAGAGCGAGACGGTATTTCACATCAGCGCATCGCCTTCAACTTTATAAGGCCCAAGTTAGGCCGCACATGGAATACTGTTCTCATCTCTGGTCTGGGGCACCCCAATACCAACTTCTTCCTTTTGACCGCGTCCAACGTCGGGCTGTTCGGATTGTTGATGACGAGAATCTCACTAAGCGGCTCGACCATCTGGCCCTGCGGAGAGATGTCGCATCACTGTGCATCTTCTACCGTATGTACAACGGGGAGTGTTCTGAAGAACTATTTAGGTTAATACCGGCTGCGGATTTCCACTATCGTAACTCCCGCCACAAATTAAAATACCATCCTCACCACCTTGATGATTGGCGGTTATATATATATATATATATATATATATATATATATATATATATATATATATATATATATATATATATATATATATATATATATATATATATATATATATATATATATATATATATATATATTAACTTCACGCTTTATCCTGCATATGACTGCAGGGAAAAAAATATTAATATTTAAAGTTTCTAATAACCTTATATAATAATATTATTAACATTTTTTAATTAACTTGTATTTGAGAATATATTCTAATATGTTACATTGTGATGATAGATGTCACATATCTTAGTCAACTAATTTATAATATTATATAAGCCATATTATTTTAATTTTAATCAATTTCAACTCATTCAGGCTGAAGCTGTATAAATGTATTTATATTAAACATATTATTATAGGAATAAATTAACAATTTTCATAAAAAAACATCTAATAAAGAAATTGTGACAATTAAAATTTATATACAATTTATATAAGTCAAAGTATAAACACAATGAATGACTAAATTACTTGATTTTTTTATATTTAAAAGTCAGATCCTCTATTTATCCACCAATATGTAGACATGAAAAATCCTTAGTCTCAATAAACCATAGTCTCTAATTAAAGGCTACAATTCTCACTAAATTAATTCTCACTTATATGCTTTTCAAGTCTAAGAGATGAGATCTCTGCCTCGCTCTCAGTGGTTGCAAATATGAATTAAATAGCTTCTAAATAGCATCTAAATCAAGCAAGTGTATGTTAAGGTCAATTTACCTGATTTGTTTTAATTTGAAATTATAATATTTAAAATTAGTAAATAAAATATGTTATATTTTAAACAAAGTACAATATAAGCTCGTAATTTACTAAATAACGAAAGTGTCATCTGAAAGTAATAAATGTGTGTACGACTTTGAAAGGTCCGAAAAGGTTTGATTCATATATCATGATGTTTTGGGAATATTATAATCTCACTTTAATAAGTGTTTAGATGTTAGTAAATCTGTTAATAACTCCGGCTTGGTTTGGGGTTGGGCAAACCAAATTTAAAACTCTTTATAATATATGATATCAAAAATATATATATATATATATATATATATATATATATATATATATATATATATATATATATATATATATATATATATATATATATATATATATATATATATATATATATATATATATATATATATATATATATATATATATATATATATATATATATATATATATAATATATATATATATATATATATATATATATATATATATATATATATATACATATATATACATATATATATATATATATATATATATATATATATATATATATATATATATATATATATATATATATATATATATATATATATATATATATATATATATATATATATATATATATATATATATATATATATATATATATATATATATATATATATATATATATATATATATATATATATATATATATATATATATATATATATATATATATATATATATATATATATATATAAAATTCATGGAGACTTTCCTGTTTAATATTTAGTTTCAAATTGAACTATATAATTAATTAACTAATTTTCTTTATTTCCTTGTATACTAATGTATTTTATATTGCTCTCAATAACCGATAGTTTAAATTTTCTATTCATATAATAAGAATATATAAGCTTTACTTTAACAACGTCAAACATTTTACTGTCGGTTTACTAAAATTAATGCTTCAGAATGAGAAAACTACAATACATTATAACGACCTAACATACATTAAAAGTCAAAATTCTAAATAATTTCTTCACTGAGAACTCGTTCTCTAACAAATAACTATCTTTAAATTCCATTAAAAAGTCCCTTAAATATATTTGTATTTAATACAAATAATA
The DNA here is from genome assembly GCA_037178615.1 of Dione vanillae. NCBI lineage: Eukaryota > Metazoa > Arthropoda > Insecta > Lepidoptera > Nymphalidae > Dione > Dione vanillae. Next base: position 400,389 of record JAZFAU010000347.1, read on the forward strand.
ATACCATAGAAATTCATATAGAGAAATCTCATTTGTAAGGGACTAGACCAATATGAGTGTTTTGTAGAATTTAACCCAATCGACCTCAATCCGTGTCTGCTATTCAAACGTTACAATTGTACATTCAGGTGGCTTTATTTAATATAGGAATACGATTGGAATTGGTTCGGGACCCTTCACTTGTGATTAGATTACAAGAAGAACCTATATCTATATGTATTGCTAAACGTATTTGAGATTATTTTCCACAAAATACAGCTAAATGGTATGTGACTATATTGTTGGGATATAAACGTATATTTCTTTACTTATTTAACTTATTTTGTCCAAAACGATGGCCACTAACTCTGTGTTTGCAAGTTTTGGTATATTTAACATATATTTCACAATCTGCAAAGTTGTATTAAAAGTTTAAAATTCTATAAGATTATATTTCGTTCAGATCTATTTCAATCCATTCATTTCCGTTTAAATCCATTGATTCGATATCAAAGGTCTATTTTTAAATGCTTGGTATATAATAATTATAATAATGACTAGCAACTAAATTCAAAGACAAAATTTTTAGAAACAATATAAATCTACAACAATAATATATTTAAGAAAAATAATTGAAATAATAAATATTAAAATATTTCCTAGCTCTGGCATCTAAGGCAAAGCGCGGCGTTGAGTTCCGCCACTTAACACGCAATGCCTCGAAAAACGGCGGAAAGTGGGGACGGAGTAAGCAGGGACTAAGTAGCGGAGTGTCTTAACACTAGGTTCTTATGGTTTCTGCAGTTCCCTCTGCCAACCCTGACAAGTGCGGGATAAAGCGTGAAGCTAAAAAAAAAAAAAAAAAAAATTGAAAATAAATTGTTTTTTTTTTTTCTGTACCATACCGTAACGTGCTATATTATTTTAGTATGTATATTTTGAACAAAAGTGGAGTTTTCGTTATATATATATATATATATATATATATATATATATATATATATATATATATATATATATATATATATATATATATATATATATATATATATATATATATATATATATATATATATATATATATATATATATATATATATATATATATATATATATATATATATATATATATATATATATATATATATATATATATATATATATAACGAAAACTCCACTTTTGTTCAAAATATACATACTAAAATAATATAGCACGTTACGGTATGGTACAGAAAAAAAAAACAATTTATTTTCAATTTTTTTTTTTTTTTTTTTAGCTTCACGCTTTATCCCGCACATGGCAGGGTAGGCAGAGGGAACTGCAGAAACCATAAGAACCTAGTGTTAAGACACTCCGCTACTTAGTCCCTGCTTACTCCGTCCCCACTTTCCGCCGTTTTTCGAGGCATTGCGTGTTAAGTGGCGGAACTCAACGCCGCGCTTTGCCTTAGATGCCAGAGCGAGGAAATATTTTAATATTTATTATTTTCAATTATTTTTCTTAAATATATTATTGTTGTAGATTTATATTGTTTCTAAAAATTTTGTCTTTGAATTTAGTTGCTAGTCATTATTATAATTATTATATACCAAGCATTTAAAAATAGACCTTTGATATCGAATCAATGGATTTAAACGGAAATGAATGGATTGAAATAGATCTGAACGAAATATAATCTTATAGAATTTTAAACTTTTAATACAACTTTGCAGATTGTGAAATATATGTTAAATATACCAAAACTTGCAAACACAGAGTTAGTGGCCATCGTTTTGGACAAAATAAGTAATAATAAACAATATAGTCACATACCATTTAGCTGTATTTTGTGGAAAATAATCTCAAATACGTTTAGCAATACATATAGATATAGGTTCTTCTTGTAATCTAATCACAAGTGAAGGGTCCCGAACCAATTCCAATCGTATTCCTATATTAAATAAAGCCACCTGAATGTACAATTGTAACGTTTGAATAGCAGACACGGATTGAGGTCGATTGGGTTAAATTCTACAAAACACTCATATTGGTCTAGTCCCTTACAAATGAGATTTCTCTATATGAATTTCTATGGTATTATTATTTGTATTAAATACAAATATATTTAAGGGACTTTTTAATGGAATTTAAAGATAGTTATTTGTTAGAGAACGAGTTCTCAGTGAAGAAATTATTTAGAATTTTGACTTTTAATGTATGTTAGGTCGTTATAATGTATTGTAGTTTTCTCATTCTGAAGCATTAATTTTAGTAAACCGACAGTAAAATGTTTGACGTTGTTAAAGTAAAGCTTATATATTCTTATTATATGAATAGAAAATTTAAACTATCGGTTATTGAGAGCAATATAAAATACATTAGTATACAAGGAAATAAAGAAAATTAGTTAATTAATTATATAGTTCAATTTGAAACTAAATATTAAACAGGAAAGTCTCCATGAATTTTAAGTGTATGAAATATTAAACATCGCCAGTTACTACGGCAACCTTCGATACTAACTTTGAATCTTCAATCGGACCAAGTTACCAGAGTTTAGAATTAATTTGGGTCGAACAACTTCGACTTTAATGGCTATTATGTTAGAATGTTCTGAACACGTTTATTGATATTTAAATAGAGTTCCGCATTCTAATTCATAATAACACAATTAACGATGCCCTCTCCTAAAGAAAACAAGTTCGATGCTTAAGTTAGTGTTCGTTTGATGTCTGTACTATTTAGTTTCCCTCTAAATTTTGGTTTCCGAAATGTTTTTTATATAGATTTTACTCTTTAGCGAGTTTATTGAAATAGGTATTATTAAAGAATAATCTACAAGCAATCTCAAGTTGCTTTAAGCAATCTTATTTTTCTGCATAATGAGTTTCATATTGCTAATCAAATCAGTGTCAAAGCATAGACACCTTTTAGATGTTTCTTTTTTCTTGGTTTTTAGCTTCACGCTTTATCCCACACATGGAGAGAACCGTGGGAACCTATATTTACTTGGTGTTTTTTTTAGTGTTTCTATTTAATGGACAAATTTATTATAAATGTTCAAAATACTAATTAAAAATGAGTAAAACTAAAATTAGATTATAATTTTATAACAATACCAAGACTTAAAAATTACATATTTTATCATTTTCAGCCCTACAGCAGTAGCAGTAGAGTATATTAGCCGAGTTAGTGTTTAATCACTCTGATAAAAGCAAAAATGATGTACGGAAAATTGAATAAAAATATTTCAAAATATGTGAAACGGAGTGTTTTAACACTAGAGTCCGTCCCTAGCTTTATGTAAGTGTTCAATAAAAAATAATTAACTTAAATTAAATCAAAGCGCACAAAAATTATTTACAATAGAAAGCTGTATAATTGTAACGGAATGGACAATTGTTTGTTACCAAGGTACTTATCGCGTTGGAGATTGGCCGTCCCTTCGTCAGAGGGCGACGTGACCCGCGTTGTAATACTGACATAGTTCATGGTATCTATATAATCAATATAATTTTTTCATTCTATACTATATTTATTATATATATAATTTTTATATTCTGTTTCAACATGCAATGCCTCGAAAATGGCGGAAATCGGGGACGGATAAAAGCAGGGACTAAGCAACGGAGTGTCTTAAGACTAGGTTCGTATGGTTCCTGCAGCTCCCTCTGCCTACCCTGCCCATGTGCGAGACACAGCGTGAAGCTAAAAAAAAAAAAAATGCGGTATTGTTTGTATTTATTGTCTATTATTCTCTCGTCAAGTATTGTTTTTTTTAAATAATAATAATTATTGTAAAATAATTATCGTCGTGGCGCAGAGGCGCAACTTCTGCCTGCAACGCGACGGTTTCTGGGTTCGATTCCCAATCGGGGAAGATGGATATTTCTATTTCCATTTTCTTCGCTCTGGTAAACTAGGCAAAGCGCGGCGTTGAGTTCCGCCACTCAACACGCAATGCCTCGAAAAACGGGGACCGAGAAAGCAGGGACTAAGCAACGGAGTGTCTTAACACTAGGTTCCAATGGTTCCAGCAGTTCCCTCTGCCTACCCTGCCATGTGCGGAATAAAGCGTGAAGCTAAAAAAAGTACCTATTTATACCATTATCACCTAGACGATATAATAGTCTAAAAGACAATTTAAGCTGATAATTTACTTGTAACTCAGAATCAACTTTAATTATTAATTTAGATGATATGATTTTCAAAAAATGAAACATGAATTTTTATTTTGAATTAAGTTATGTGAATTTGACTTTAAATAAAACAGTCGTACCACCACTTTAACTATCGCCCTACGATTCTGCTATATCAAGTGTATCGCTTTAAAACGCATACGACAATTCTTTACGAGTCTAGAATAATTTACTTGGCAACATTTGTTATGGGACACCGAAATAAACAGAGGATGTCTCGAAATAACGTTATTATTTATATGAGAGTATTTCATGATGAATACAGTACAATGAATGAGGGTTTTATTTTAAACAAGTATATTTTACTAATATTTTTTAAATTCTTAGTCTTTTTCTGTTTTGTATAAGAATATTTTGTGGAACAATGGATGAATATATTTACCTCCAAATTGGAGACTAATTGAGAGGTAAATCTTACAATTCACATTTCATAAGTATTTTTTTAAGAATTACTTAAATTTTTGTATCACAAAAACCTAAAGTGGATATTTAAAATTTTATTTAAATATAATATTCTTTATTGCATTAAAAAAAAATGAGAAAGACAGAAATACAGAAATATCATGAGCAAAGGTGGACTTATCTCTATAAGAGATTTCTTCCAGCCAACCTGTGAAAGTGGATGAAAGCAGAATGAACGAGAAGACAGAAAAATGCAATATAAGGTTAAAAAAAAAAAAATAATAAAAAAATCAATACATAAGGCATAGAAAATATACATACATATACACACATAAGTAAATAGACATACTTATATAAATACATACATATATATACATACACACATACATATATACACAAAAAAATATAATATCAACGAAACATAGTTAAATTAAGATTTCAGATACTTTAAAGTTCATTAAGTAAGTGTTTTTTTAATAATGATTTAAATGAAACAATTGATTGACTCTCTTGAATGGCCTTGGGCAGTTTATTCCAAAGTAGTGGAGCCTGTACGGAAAAGGACTTTAGGAGAAATTTGGTATTGCTCTTAGGAATGTCTAGCATTGGTAAAACACCAGACCTCCTCGAGCGTGTAGGAGCGGGAAGGATTTTAAAACGTGAACGTAGGTAAGGAGGGAAATTTTGGTAGTTGATTATCTTAAACAGAAGAGAAAGGATATGCATATCACGGCGAAAACGAATAGGGAGCCAATTAAGCTGAGCACGAAAATGGGATACGTGGTCATACTTACGAAGACCGTAAATGAAGCGTATAGCGAGATTTTGAAGACGCTCTAATCTGTTAAATTGCTCCTCAGTCACATCCAAGTAGCAGACATCGGCATAGTCGAGAATTGGGAGGAGGAGACATTGCGCTAGCATTACTTTTGTTTTATGGGGGAGAAAGAATTGGAGACGCTTAAGAGAACGATAGGAGAAATGCATACGTTTACTAAGATCGCTAATGTGGTGTGTCCAAGACAAATTGCGGTCAAAAATTAGACCCAAATTCTTAACTTTATCGTAATATGGAATTTGAGTTCCAGAATATATAATCGCGGGTGTTGCATTCCACTTAATTTTACTTGCAAGTCGGCTACTGCTGATTATAATTGCTTGCGATTTTTTCGGGTTCATTATTAAACCGAAGGATTCAGCCCAACGTTGTATAGCAGCTAGATCGTTATTTAAAATATTGATAACATCCGACAGTTCATGAATATAGCCATGTCGATACAACTGCAAATCATCCGCATACAGATGGTAAGGAGAAGAGATAATTTTGGAAATATTGTTTATAAAAATAGAAAACAGAAGAGGAGAGAGAATGCTGCCTTGTGGAACGCCAGCAGTGAGATCTAGCCAAGATGACGTATGGTCATTCACTTTCACGCATTGTTGGCGTCCGAAGAGATAAGAATGAAACCAGTTTATGGCTGAGGAAGAAAAATTTACTGCGCGAAGACAAGCAAGAAGTATGTCGAAATCAACAGAGCTAAATGCATTGCTGAAATCCAGTAGTACCATTGCGGTGAGCTTGGTGTTATCCATGGCACACCGAATGTCCTCCGTAATATTCAGCAGTGCACTAACTGTGCTGTGGAAGGGACGGAAACCAGACTGGAAGGGACATAGGAGATTGTTTGAGGAGAGAAAGGAATACAGTTGGTTATAAACAATGGATTCAAGTACTTTGGATAGGATAGGCAGGATGGAGATAGGGCGATAGTCAGAGACTAAGGAGGGATTAGAGGTTTTAGGTAACGGAACAACATAAGCATTTTTCCACAGAGAAGGAAAGACATTACGTGACAGTGAGAAATTTAGAATGTGGGTGAGCACTGGTGCAATGTTCTCCAACACGGGAAGAATCATCTCAAGGCTGAGATTGTCACTTCCGATGGCTTTAGTGGATATGGAGCGATCATACTTCTTGACTTCATCTTCTGATACAGAGTTAAATGCAAATAGGGCAGATTCAGGAATGTCAATATAAGACAAAGAAGAAAGTGTTTCCTGTTTTCTTTGGTTGTTAATACTTGAAGTAGGTTTACTAAAGAAGGAATTCAGAACATTGAGATCCACTGAAATATGATGGCGATCAGTGGATTTCCCTATACCAAGTGACTCTAAGAATCTCCAAACTTGGTCGTAAGATAGGTTTTGAATAGTATTGTGAATATAGCGGCGTTTGGCATCCCTACACATTCTGTTGCAAATATTACGCAGTCTTTTGTATGTAGCTAAATTTTCATCACAAGGATGTTTTTTGTTTCTAGATTTGGCCCGATCGCGCTTAGCCATGCATCTTTTGATAATTGGGGTCAACCAGGGCGCGGGTGCATGCTTCATTCGAACTGGTCGTATTGGCGCATGAGTGTTGTAGATATTAATCAACTCAGTAGTTAGTGATTCTACCATATCGTCAATGTTACTTAATGACATTATGGGTGACCAGTCGATGTTCTCCAAATCTGCTCTGAAGCGTTCCATGTCGATAAGCTTAAAATTACGCTGGAAAAAAATTTTGCCTCTAACTTTAGGAGGGCGTAGCTTATATGAAAGGAAAATAAGGTCGTGAAAAGAGAAAGGAGCAGTCAATTGGCCGTGAGAGATCACAAGATCAGGCTTAGAAACTGAGATAATATCAATGAGGGAAGGCCTGCAGTTAGGAAAATAGTGTGTGGGAGAAGACATGGGTAAAATATGTAAATTGAGAGATTCATTAATAGCTCTTAACTGTTTACTTCTCGTGTCGTTTTTTAATAAACATGTATTTAAGTCGCCCATACAAATTATATGTTCATACTGTTGTGAAAAGTTTTCCAAAATGTCCTCCAGAAAACTAAAATAATTTACTTTGTCATTGGGGGCATACAAGACACCGAGAAGAATTTTTTTATGGTGCAGATGAAAGGCATGGTTTAAGCCAGGTTTCAGATATTAGAATACAATCGACTGTGCCGGAGCCAAAGGATGCGAGAAGATCAGTATAATGAGCAGGTATGCTCTGCGCGTTGATATGCACCAAGGAAAGAGAACCAAAAGGATTATTAAATATATTTGATAACTTTTCTGAAAGAGTATCTGTATCTGAAAAAGAAGAGTTATTACTATCAATACTATCATAATTGCTAGATGAGCAAGACAAGAACTCATCATCTGTGTTCATAGTTTTAAATTATTAAAAATATACAAATAATAAAAAAATATACAAAAAAAAAATATACACGAAAAATAAATATAAATAAATTTATATATAAATAAAAATTAAAAAAATATATTCAAAAAACAAATAATAATAATAATCCACGTGCACAAGTTGACTAACCAAAAAAATATTACAACACATAAAGAAATTAAAAAAAAATATGTCTATACTTAAAATGGATATTACATAAAAAGAAACGTAATTGTAAACAACCATATCATCTATATCGTTTTTACTCTGTGACATTTCGTGATACGTCAAATATTATGTCACATTGAAAGTAAACAAATGGGAATGTTTAGTGTTTTTGGTTAACAAAAGAAACTTAAATATTTGACAAAAAAAAACAACTAAATACATTAAATGCACGAAATATCACGTATAAACCGACGAAATTGAGGAGATAAAAACAAAACAGATACCCGACTAACTGTTGTTAGAGGATTTTGGATTTTGTGTGATTAACAGTTTGAGCTCCGACATGAAGATATTTTCACCTTAGATTTGTTAGCCACTAAAATAACTATCATGCCATCAGCTGACCAGCACTTCTTAATTCCAAAGTGTTTACGAGCTGCGACGAACACTTCTTGGCGCGATTTTGATAGGAATTCAGTCAACGTTATTTTAGTGCCTTTTAACCTGGTCTTCATTTTCCAAACGCTGGATCGGACCTGCACACTGGAAAATCGTACAAGGATGGGCCTGGAGGAATCCTTTTTTGAACCGAGTCTGTGGCAATATTCAATTGAAGAAGAACCAACATCGGACAACTTCATATGTTTCGATAAAACGTCGATAGTCTGTTTTAAAACATCTTCGTCTTTGTCTTCTCTAACACCATGGAATAAAAGCACTTTTCTTCTTGAATGTGTCTCTAAACGATCCAGTCCAAGAGCTACCAGTTCAACCTGAGATTTTAATAGGCTGAGGGTCTTCCATACAAAGGCCTTGAAAGTAAAGAACTCAGCGGCCAAGGCTTTGATAGTGGGGGTGGGAGCTGCAGAGCTAGGCTGAGACAGATTCTTCTCAAATTCTCCCATTCTTGAAGAGAACATGGCAGATAGTTCCTCCATGCTTTTGAGTAACTTTTCTACATCCATTATTAACTATTAGCTAGTCAACTTAAGCACAGGTAATTAGTTTTTTAACATATATGCTTAATAATTTAATTAAAAAAAAAAAAAAAAAAAAAAAAAAAACATAGAGCGTTAAAATACGTGTGAGTACTTTCGTGTCTACCCGCGAAAAAAAAGTTATAAAATAAAAAGTAGAAATTGAAAAGTTTTTGAAAAATTTCAACTGTTCTACAGTAGAAATAAATGCCTTTTGGTCTCATATTCAGAGAAATATTTGTTTAAAATAATTTTGTTACAAGATAAGATAAAAAATGGCCTATAACTTATAGCGTGAGACAAACCATAGCGTTGACTTCTACCAATTTTTAGTGAGTGTTTCTCAAAAGGGTGAAAATTAATGAACGAAATATCTCATGACCAAATAAAAGTCTAATTTGGTTCATTTCGTTCATTAATTCTCTTTGTCAAGCTTACTATGAATCCAGCGTGTAGCAAGTAGAGGAAAGTGTAAAGCAGAGAGAACCTAGTATTAAGACACTCTGACACACACAGACACTTTCTACCCCTGCAGGAAATATAAGAGGAAATATTGATTCATCTTTTCACTAAAGCGAAGAAATGAAAATAAATTAGTACTCTATAATGAGAATATGACTCTCAACCGTAGCATATTTGGATTCTCTATGTAAAATAAGTAAAAAATATGTTATAACATTATTCAGTATGGTAGGTACAATGCTTTTGAAAACTAACAGTAACAGTATAAATACGATACGTTATTCCATTACGAAGTTCGAGTGTAAACCTTCCGGCTACATCAAGTTGAATTAATAATAATAATAATAATAATAAAGCCTTTTTATTTTCCTTTAAAAAAACTTATAAAACATATTTGGTATATGTTAGTTGTTAGTATAACTTAATTTCTATGTTAGCATGTATTCTGATTTTTAAGTGTTAGTTACATTGATTTTGAAAAAAATACTTATGAATAAAAACTTAAACTTATTTTAATGTTGTTTCCGTTTTATTAAAGGAACCCCTGTTGGGTATAGGCCTCCTCCAAATTATGCCATTCTTTTCTATTTTTTGCTAATTCGATCCAGTTCTTTCCTACTGTCGAAACTATATCGTCTACCCATCTTTTTTGTGGTCTTCCTACGTTTCTCGTTCCTTTTGGGCCGGTCCAAGTCGTGCTGTTGACAGTCCATCGCTTGTCTGTGTATCTCGCTATATGACCTGCCCATCCCCATTTTAATTTTAATGCTTGGTGTAGTGCGTCGGTCAGTTTTGTCTTTTCTCGTATGTCTTGACTTCTCGTTTTTTGAATTTTTCTTAGGTGTAACATACTTCTTTCCATTGACCTCTGACATGTTCTTATTTTGCTTCTTATCCTGCCTGTGAATGTCCATGTCTGGGAAGCGTAAGTCAAGCATGGTAGAATGCAGGTGTCCATTATGGTTTTTTTCATATCCAAGTCATAACTGCCTTTTAATATCTCTTTGTGAGCCCAATATTTGTTCCAACTATATGTGATTCTTCTGTTGACCTCATCTTCATTATTTGTTTTGTTAAACGAGACTTGCTTTCCTAAGTAGACATATTGATTCACATACTCCAGCTCAACTCCATCTAGCATTATTTTACTTTGTTCGCCATTTGTCATTACCTTTGTTTTTCCAAGGTTCATATTTAGACCTACGAATTTGCTCTCTTTATTTAGTTGTGATATCATTTTTTCTAACTTCTTAGAATTTTCGGCGAAAATTACGATATCATCGGCAAATCTCAGATGGGTGAGGCGCTCGTCGTTGATGGGGATGCCTTCTGTTGTCCAATTTATTTTGGAAAATATTTTTTCCAAGACCGCTATGAATAATTTTGGAGATAATGGGTCTCCTTGTCTGACACCTCGGGCTATACTAAACTCTTCTCCTCGAGTTTCTAGTTTTACCCTACTCACGCTCTTCTGATAAATGTTTCTTATACTTCTTATATATATTGGGTCAATATTGCAGTTGAGTAGAGCTTGCCAGATAGAGCTATGGTAGATGCTATCGAATGCTTTTGAGTAGTCTATAAAACCTATGTACAATTTCTTATTGAACTCCGAGTATTTTTCTATTACTTGTTCCAGCGTGTGTATGTGATCCATTGTTGAGTACCCGGGGCGGAAGCCAGCTTGTTCTACAGGTTGTCTGTTGTCTATGGCTGAGCTTATTTTGCTGAGTATAATAGATGTGAATAATTTATATACACTTGATAGGAGGCTGATCGGACGATAGTTTGCAATATCTTGTGGGTCTCCTTTTTTGTAAAGTAGTATTATGTCTGAACTTTGCCATTGTACTGGTATTATACCTGTGTTCAAAACCATATTGAATAAGAGAGTTAGCGGTCCGGTAAGAAACTTCGAGCCTACTATTAGTGCCTCATTTGGTATACCATCAGGTCCTGGGCTCTTCTCTCGCTTCAACTTTTTAATATTTTCCCATACATCGCGTTCTGTTATAATAGTTGTTTCGTTGGTGTTAGTCGATAAGCTATCTATTTCCGTAGGAGTGTCAATATCTTGTGAGTCATGAGCATATAGGTCTTTGTAGAAGTTTGTGGCACAGGATATAATGTCTTTTCTTGATCTTGTTTCGTTTTGTCCATTCTTTAAGCTCTTTATCCAGTCTTTGTGGGTGGTTAATTGCTTGTGAGCTCTTTTAGCGCTTCGGTGGTGTTTTATGCTCTTTTCAATGGTTTTTTGCCTGTGTTTCTTGTAGTCTCTTCTTATTGATTTGCTGGTTTGTTTAAATAGATTTGACAATTCTTCGTTTATTTCGCGTGATTTGTTTTGGATTTTTATTAGTTCGTTGCGGCGTTTGATCATCTGTTTGGTTGTTTCAGTGAAAAAGTGGCAAGTATTTTCATTGTCATTATTTGTAGACTCTGATTTTAGGCTATTTTTGAGGTAGAGTTCGAGTTTATTATAGGATGTTTGTATGTTGTCTTCATTGAAATCCGTTGGGTCCATAGTGTTCGCTTCTAGTTTGTCGAGGTATGTTTTTATCTCTGAGTCTGTTCTTAGTGACGAAACTGAGTGCTGAAAATGTCTCCTACATTTTTTGGGTTTATCTAGGGTTACTGTAGCTCTTACTATTCGATGGTCTGACGGAAACTCTACGTTGTTTAAAACATCTACGTTTGTAATAGTTTTGGGGTTATTAGCCATGATAAAGTCTAGTTCATTTTTAGTCTTTTCGTCTGGCGATATCCATGTCCATTTTTGTTTAGATTTCTTCTTAAAATGGGTGTTCATGATGGATAGTTTATGTTCTAGCGCATAATGTATTAGCCTTTCGCCTCTAGAATTTCTAGTTCCGTAGCCATATTTTCCCATAATTAGTCGCTCGTTGGTTCTTGGTTTCCCTATCTTCGCATTGAGGTCTCCCATAACTATAATGTTGTTGTTGTTGCCTAGTAGATTGTGGGCTTCTTGTAGTGTTTTATAAAATAATTCTATGTCTTCCTCGTTTGATTCTGTGGTAGGTGCGTATACTTGGACAATTGACAAATGAGTATTGTGGAATTTTAATTGAATGTATGCAACTCTTTCCGATAGTCCGCAGAAATTAATAATATTTTCTTTATATTCTTTCTTGATGAGAAATCCTACCCCGTATCGACCGGGAGTTTCACCAATATAACACAGAATGTGATCATTATATTCTTCTATTTTACATCCAACTCTTCTTATTTCAGCTAGTCCAAGTATGTCTATGTTTATGTACTTTATTGCATCTATTAGTTCGAAGTATTTTTCGGGTTTCGAGAGTGTTCTGACGTTGTATGTCGCAATTTTCAAGTTGTTGTTTTTATTTCTTGTCGTTGTTGAAGTATTTGGAGGGTTTTGGTCGTAATCTTCCACGGTGACCGGCCGGGTTGGAAGATATGGGTTCTTTGTGCTCTTTTCAAATGTGTGTTCGGTTTTTTTCGTGAGAGAGGGCTGTAATTGCTATTGTTTGTTGTTTTTATTTGATTGATCATTTTGTTGGTTGTTTTGGTTTCATCAAGGTTGGCATCAAGTTGAATTAAACAAGTTAAATGTGGATATTTTAATATAAAACTATTTATTGAGAACCATCGTGGCGCAGAAGCGCTGAGTCTGCCTGTAAACATGACGGTTTTTGGGTTCAATTCCCACTCGGGGAGAATATTTCATTTCCATTTTCTTCGCTCTGGATCGAGATAATCATGGCGTTTATTTCCGGCACTAAACACGTAATGCCTTGAAAGAAGTCGAAAAGCGAAGAACAAAGTGTCTTAACACTAGGTTCCCCCGGTTCCTACGCCTCCTATGTGAGGTAAGCGTGGAGCTAGGACAATAGATCAGTATTTTTACTTGGCTTCATCTGCATAATCAATTCGAGATAACTTTGAGCTAAGTTTATATATGAGTCCTTTTAAGTAACCATTTAATCCGCTGTAGCAGTCCCGTTTAGTGAAATAACACAATGTATGTGTAACAGACTAAATGCACTTACATGGAGCGGCGTTGAGCTCCGCCACTCAGTACGCAATAACTGGAAAGTGGCGAACTGAGTGTTTTAACACATTAGTGAAGATCTTAAAGTGTGGCGTAACGCCTCTCAAACCGAAATAAACATTTTTCTCTCATAATAAAAGCTGTATAATATCATCACAAATGCGTCACGAAGTCATAAAATTCATATTTGACTCATCTTAGTTCCGAAGCTACGAAAGCTCTACATTGAATGTAAAGCTTCAAATTTACGTTAAATGTACATTTATTTGGAACAAACATCTCGGTTAGTTGCGGCGTGTTTAATCACACGAGCTTGTATAATGAAACACCAACAATTATGTAGGCACGTATTATATTATCATGTTTAGAGTTTAAATATAATTTGTTATTATTTGTAGTTAGTATGTAAGAGAGAAATACACTATACACTAGTGACACTCTGTTTTTCGTTCCCTGCCTAATTATTGCCTGGTCTTCATGTGACTATAGTATGCAGAAGAAAATAACTTATTACATCATGTGGAAATTGAACTCAAAATTATCACGTTTACAGTCAAACGCCTTACACTGTATCACTGAGCCACGACGGTCAACCAATATTTCTAAAATCAATTTTTATTCTGTAATTAATTGAATAATTTTATGAGGACCATCGTGGCGCGGAGGCGTAAGTGTCTACCCGTGAACGCGACGGTTTGAGGGTTCGATTCCTACTCAGAGAAGATGGATTTTTCTATTTTCTTCCTTTATTTTATTTTGAGTTCCGCTACTCACCACGCAACGCCTTGAAAAAGGCGGAAAGCGGAGATGGAGAAAGAAGGAACTAAGCAACAGAGTGTCTTAACACTAGGTTCTTATGGTTCCTGCAATCCCTCTGCCTACCCTGCCACGTGCGGGATAAAGCGTGAAGCTAAAAATATAACGTATTTTGCACCATTTATATCTGCATTAGCAGAATCTGACTTTTTAACCATTTTTAAATTTTAAACAAATCTTAAGAGACTGTCAAAGAGAAATATGTACACTGTATGGACCCTCCGGTCCCTCAGGATAACTATTATAGACACTGCTCACTACTACCACCCTGACGCAGCGCACGTCCGTTTCGTACCTTGGTTGCAACACGACTGAACAACAGTCACATCTAAACCCCCCTCCAGTGTGGTACGTGAACAGTGTATTATACTCCTGTATAGATACAAACACTACATCACCTTCTTTTAACAAATTTAATTATAACTCCAAAATTACATTTCGTATAGATTTTTTTATAAATAATTATTCCCATCATGTTATTTATTCATTGATTTTTAGTGCCGCAGTTAGATTATCATCTGTTAGATTTCCATTCGCCTTCGACTCTTTTAGATGTATGACATTCTTCGAATTTTGTCCTGTTCCCGCGTTTAACTGTAACTTACCACATGTACGTTTTTTCGAACTACATTAGGTGTAGGGTTAATGTACTTGCAAGTTTGTTTTGTCCTTTCTAACTTCTTCTACTTCTTTAACGTAAACATTTCGCCCTTCTTTAATTCTGATATCCGCTCTTCCTTTTCCTATCTCATATTCTTTCCCTTTTTCTTTTTGGCTTTTATATCCCGATCTCTTACTTCCTATCACTGTCTTATCAATATAGTGCCACACGTAATCTTCTCCATATTCTCTTTGAAAGAAAAGTGCTGAGGGTGGTTTCCCGTTTACTGATTGAGGAGTAGAATTATACATCATAAATATTCATACAATGCTTTCTCCATAGCTGATTTTTCACTTGCACTTATTTCTAAGCCGCTTTACAAATCTCTATTTTGTCGCTCGACCCTCCCCATTCATTTGCGGCCAAGATGGAATAGTACTAAAAAGTTTAATTTACAACCTTCACAAAGTTTTAAATTCTCACTCACAAACTGTCGGCCATTATCCGCAGTTATAGTTTGGATAGCCCAGTCGACACTAGAGTTCCTTTAAGAGTTTTAATGATTTGTGAACTAGTTAGTTTCTAGTAATTTCACTTCTTTATAACGACTGTAGTACTCATGATAACTAATAAATATTCGTCTTTGGTATGGCCTAACAGTCAGCGCGATATCTATCCATGGTTCCTAAGAACTCTCTACCGTTTCATGGGTGCTGGAGGGATTTATTATACTAACGATTGTACAACTTTTGCACGATTTCACCATACAGTTCAACGTCTTTGGTCTATTCTAGCCACCAAACTTTAGATCGCAAACGACCTTTTCCTCGCTACCATCCTGGATGGCCTTCGTGTGCGGCTTTGCAAAACCTGTTTTCTAAGAACTCCTGTTGTAATAATTATTTTATTCCCTCTTATATCATATTTTCGTAACAGCATAATTCTTCCCAAGATATATTTTGAGCATTTTTACACTTCATCCCGACTGATCACTAAAAAGCCATTTTTTATTCTTGTGATTCCGTTGTCTGTTTCGATTCCTTAATTATTCTTTCATTGAAACTTGCTCTATGTCTTGACAGTTCCACTATTTGAAGAACATAGTCTTTTGTTGCTGTACTTTTTGAACATCAGAGAGTTGGCATAATCGCGATAATGGGTCCGCAATGTTGGTTCCTTCCCGGTTTGTATATATTACTTTTAAATCGTATGCTTGAGACCAAAACCCATCTCATCCACGCGAGCCAGGGCTTTGAATCTCGGACGCTGAATATGAATTCGAGTGGCTTGGGATCCGTTATTAAATCAACTCTTTGCATAAAGAAATTTATTGAAATTTTCTATACCCAAACAAGAGCAAGGTCTTCTTTCTCCGGTGTTGCTATACTTCCGTTCACCGTGCCTAAGTGTCCTATTCCCATACGCAATAATTCTAGTCCGTTGTTTCATCGACCTAACTGCTCCTAGTCCCTTACTTCCTTGCGTCAGCTATTACTTGTGTCTTATTCTTAACATCATAATATCCTCACTTTTGGAGTCCGATAAATCCTCTTTAAGTTTGTAAATGCTTCATTTGGTTTGTCATCCATATTCTTCATCAGATTGCCTTTTTTCCTAGTTTTTTTCTTCAATATCTCCTTCATGTGGTTCCGTCATCATTGCCAATTAGGGTATCCATTTAGGTATGTAGTTCGCCAGTCCTAAGAACTTTGCAATTCTCAATGGTTTTTGGTGTTCTAAATTCCGAATCTTTTGATGTATTTTGGGAAGCGGTTTACTCCTTGTGACGTACGTTCGTGGCCCAAGAAATTTACTTTATCAACCTTGTAAATGGCACTTGTCCTTTGGTGAGCAAACGTTGTTTTCTTTAAGTATCTCTTTACCTATGTCACTCCAACTCATTTCTTCTTCCGTACTAGTCCCCAAACCAAATATCGCTTAAAGTTACTACCTCACACTAAGGCAGCATTTCCTCTATTATTTTTTGCAATAATTCTGGTGCACATGTACCCCACCATAAGTGTTTGTATCTAAAAGACCTGTCGATGTTATGAATGTATGTAAATATCCTTGACATCCGGTCAGCTCCACTTGGTGGAACGCTTCTTAATTCCAGGTTTTTGAGAAATACTGAGCCTTCTTCATTTTGGCAATAAGTTCTCCATACATGGTAATGGATGGTTTCTCCTCTTAGATATGCCGAGTTCGCACTTCGCATGTCCCACCACACCCTTACCTCTCCATTAATCCTTAAGGAGCGGGACTATAGGAAAACCCATGATGACGGCCATGTACCCTCCTCTATATAGCTAAATAAGTAGTTCTTAATTTTTTTCGTTTATCTTGTTCTCCAAAGTATTGGAATTCTCCGTTAAGGTTGCATAACCGTTTAACAGATAAATCTACAGGATTTCTACTAAGATTTTCCTTAAGTTTCGGAAACGGTTCAGTCTTTTTCAGTTAATTGGACTATGGTTTCAATCACCACCTAATTTTCAGACCCAAGCCGCATAGCTGTATCCCCTTCCAAGTTTTCACGTGTCCATTATCAATTACATAAATGTGCTCCGTTCCCTTTTGAAAAAAAAATTTTTACCATTCGTTTTTATTACGACTTCAAATGAAATCCTTGCACTATTTCAGGTGGTTGTACTTCCCTAAGCAAGAAACGTCCTTTTCGGTTTTCCTTTTCCTTGATAAAGCAAAACCGCCATTCTTCTTGAGATGTTCCCAGTTTTAGCAGATATCCAATTCACTCGCACCCGGATCAATTAGCATATCCAAGTAATTCCTCCATCTCACATTTTTATTGTTTGCACAGACATCGTTTGTTTTAAATTAAAAATAGAATGACATCTCCGTCCTCAACTGATTTGCTGTATTTCTTTCCTTGTTTTGTGGTATAGTTTTTTCCGCTAGAAGTTTTTTTCCTACAAATTTTCTTTTTCTTGTCCTACAGCTCTTTGTAAAATGACCAATTTTCCACATCCATTACACTTTTGGTCCCTTGCCGGCACGAAAATCTTTGTATAGAGATTGTTGTTCCACATCTTGTCATTCATGGGTCTATCGTCACTCCTTGTTTACCCTTGTGGCTCTGATCTTGATTTTTCTTTGCTTGTACTCCTATTGCCGTTACTTCATTGATCTTTTCCTTTTCTTTTTGTTCATAGCTTTCATTGGTATTTACAATTTCTAGCGTATTTGCTACTGTATTACTTTTCTAACGTTATTGTCATCACCACCCATTGTTAACATTTTTTCCTTATTCTGATTGAGAGGCATTTCGCATAATTTGATCTATAATATGCTCATCTGCTTTTCAATTTGCATTTTATGCCTGGTTCCTAAGTTTTACTAGGAATTTTCAATAACTTTCGCCAGGTCTTGTTTGCTTAACGAAAGATGTGACGTTATCATATTTTATTTTGTTTTGGCAAGAAGTATTCATTAAGTTTTTTTAATGCTATTTCAAGACATCAACATTCTTTCCAGATTCAGCCGCTTGCCCCTGGTAAATTATAATAACTCTTGTGCAGTGATCGCTCCCCTCCCTTCCAGTACCTAATGTGGCTCTCTTTTTAGCAGATGTCGTAATTCATCTGCTCCAAATAGATACGTAATGATCGCTTCCATTTCTCCCATTTCAAACCGACTGATGTGCTTTTCGCCTTCGAGGCTCCATTTTTTTTTTCGGGTGGCGGAAGTTGATTTGCCATTATGGGTTTATTTGAGGCTACTGAAAATGTACCAATCAAGTAGAAGGTCTGGAAGTACCTTCATTTAATGAAAGTCGTTTTATTTTTCGTATACCTCTTATTTAAAAGAAGTCGATGCAACTCTGTTCAGTGTGATACTAATATTACCTTCATTTAATGAAAGTCACTTCTTATTTAAAAAGAAGTCCGAGGACTTTGTTCAATGCAATTAATAATATACCTCAATTTAAATGAAAGTCCTTTTATTTTACATTACTTCTATTTAAAGAATTCCGAAGACATTTGTCCACATAATAAATACTTTACCTTCAATTTAATGAAGTCACTTTTATTTACATTACTCTTATTTAAAAGAAGTCGAAGACATTTGTCCAACAGAATAATAATTTACCTCAAGTTAATGAAGTACTTTACTTACTCCTTATTTAAAAGAATTCCGAAGCACCTAAATTCAATGTAATAAATTTCATTCTGTTTTTTTTTTTTTTTTTTCAATTAATGAAACAATTTACCACCTCCAAGTTAATGGAAATCCCCAAAACCACACCGTCGAAACATATATTCACACATATACATACATACCCACATACAGAGTCTATTTAGATCAATTAAATAATAAACCGATACGTATAATGTTTTCCTGAACGTTCTAACGAGTTTTTTAAACATTTGAATTTTCTTTAGATTTTCCTAAATAAATTCAATACCGCGGGTAGTTGTAAAACTAGCTTAATACGAAAGCACGGAGATATAAAATTAATGCACACTAAATAAACAATTAATTCTTAACAATGTAATTACAACGATATTATACTGCATTCCGATGCAATGAGTCATCAACAATATTTACTTAGTATAAGCATTTTTTTTTTAAATTATAATGCGTTGTAATTTCATGTACGTAATTTTATAGAAGTAACTTAGGAAACACTAATTTTATGTCATCTATTTTTATTTTAGTAATGTATATACTAAATTGTCGTTTAAATTATTATGTAAAATATCTCATTTAAGTGAACATTGTATATTCTTTATGAGAAAAAATAAAATTCTTAAACCACATATATACTTACAATTTTTTTTTTTTTTATTTTTTATTTTTTTTTTTACTGACCTTTTCCTCGTCGCCATATGTAGGACCCTCCGGTCCCTCAAGGATAACTATTATAGACACTGGCTCACTACTACCACACCTGGAGCGCAGGCGCACGTCCGTTTCGTACCTTGTTTGCAACACGACTGAACAACAGTCACATCTACCCCCTCCAGTGTGGTACGTGAGACAGTGTATTATATCTACTGTATAGATACAAACACTACAGTAAATAACAAGAAGCGCCGCTTCAAAGCGCTTTTTGACTGGACTTGGCTAAAGCTACAAAGAACGATACTATACAGTTGCATATACATACATAGATATTTAGAAAAAGGGAAAAAATTAAACGAGTCCACGTCAAAGACATTTAAAAATTCTATTTCTTATGATACATCATATAATTTGCTTAATATAACAGTAAAAATATTCTTTACTTTATGACAGAGATTGATACCTCAAAGAAGTTACAAAGTATTTATAAAAGTAATAGCTGTCATTGTCTTGTACAGAGATAGTCAAACCAATCTTAATCTACTTTTTTGTATTATTTCTCTTTTTTAAATTATATATAAGCCAATTTCTCTTGAATTTTGTTTACTTTTCTTCTCTGTCATACAGTTATGTCAATGGTTTTTTATCTTACTAAAATATTTATATGTTTACCTTTGGTTCATTCTTTTCATAAAAAAACCCTTTATATATGATATATTTAAGGTAGAAATAATATTAAATTGCATTGATTCTTATATACCATCTTCATTAAAATAGTCTAGAATCTACGTCAAATCTCAAAGTATACAAATTATAAAGGCTATGCAAAACTAAGTTTGAGCAACACTGTTCCAACTGTTTGCCAAGTCTAAGATCTCGTGCCAAGTCGCTAGTAGAGAGGTCATCATCTTTGTGCATCGCTTCTTGCATTTAAAACTAGTTTTAATAGTGAAATATTTGGCAGCTCTGTTAAAACTAAGTGTATACATTTTTTGTATACTAAAATAATAATAAGATTTATTATTTTCTTTTTATTTCTTCTACTTCTAGCTAATCTTGACCGCGTGGTTCAATGTTCCATATAAAGTGCTATAGTTAAGTTGATTTATCGTTTTCATGAAGTAACCAGAAGGTATTCATCTTACTTATTTTATGTTCTATTTAGATACGTTGTATGATAAGCTGTCATGGTTTATGTATCTTAGGCAAAGTGGTTTTATTAAATAGTATTATTAAATCTCGTACAGAGGCCGTTGTACTCAGCGGCACTGTGGCTGACTGCAAGAATTATTATTATTAATTTTCATTTTCCTTTAATATGAGACTCGTGCGGCTTTGAATTCCGCCACTTGACACGCGTAACACTTGGTTCGCTCTATCTATACAACAGTATACATGCAGGAAATAGTTTGGAGCAAGAGAAAATTGACATGAGTGTGTATAAAGCTTATAAAAAAGTTTAAAATAGAACACAAAATGTACATCATTAAAATTTATATTCAAACATTTAATTCTCATATTCCTTTTATGTGAAAAAAATAAACATAATTTTTATTAAATAAGTTAGTCATGCTACACATGGAGTAGTCACATTCAATCCAATCCCAACTTTAATAGTATGTTCGTTAATACGTGACTGAGCATAATCCTGCTAATTGTCGCTCAGTCCTCGTGTTGCAATTATATACTTAGTAAGTTAGAACGTTCTTGACATATTCAATGAATTCCGTACATTAGTGTTTAATGAAACCTTAAGCGTAGGTTTGCTTAACTTCAACTAAATATACATATAGCAAGCTGGGTAGATGAGAAAGAGGTAGATAGAGATTTATTGTTAAACACTCGGCTTTAGGTAGGGGAGTTAATAATTAATAATAATAATTATTATCGAGTTACAAATATTTTTCATTTAAGAATTATTATGTATTGTAATAGAATACAAATACGTCAGTAAGGCGAATAGGTTCTCATGTCTGTTACGTGCATAATGACATGGCATCGTGAATAGTCATATCGCAATCAATCCTTTGGTAACCTCAACCTCAAAATATTTAGTTTTTACTAATATTGAATAATTAGCATTTAATTAACTGTACAGAGGACCGACGATTTGCGTTTGTGCGTTCAATTCCCACTCGAGGAGAATGGGTGTTTTCATTTTCATTTTATTTACTCCAGCAACTAGGCAAACCCGCTGTTGAGTTCTGCCACTCGATACGTGATACCTTGAAAGAAGGCGGAAAGTAGGGAACGGAGTGTTTTAACACTAAGCCACGACTCCTGCAGTTCTCTCTGCCCACCCTGCTACAAACAGGACAAAAAGTGAAGCTAAAAAACATATAATTATTATTTTTATTTTTAAAACATATATAATTTTATCTGAAATAATAATGTTATTATGAATATATAATGAACATACATTCTTAAAAATAACTCTGAAATAATTGTTTTTTTTACTCCACGTTTGAAAGCCGCATATTCAATAGCGTAGATAGACAGAACTTAGTTGTAATATGACACTCCGTTCCCTATATTCTGTCTTTCTAGACTCTCTTCTAGGGAAACTAAGATTATGAAACTAAGTGTCATAGCACAAGGTTCCTAAATGCCGGTTAATACTTTGCCGTTGGGTAATACAATGTGAAGAAAAAAGCCCCAAATGGGACCCGAACTCACACCGTCGCGATCATTCAGACATTGCCATTGTCGCGCCACGATGAGCTGATTTATTAAAAAAATTAAATATTTATGGACTCTTGTATCTTTTCACTGAGTGCTTTTTATTAAGCTTGTAAATTAGGTAGTTCATTTCATATTTTTATTAAAATGTACAAATAATGTTTTCCAGAAGTACTCAAATATTGGTTTCCACAAATTTCACAAACGGATAAATTGTTAATTTAAATACTTTGCTTTATTATTTAAATAGCATTTGTGATTTCTTTCCGCTTATTTTTGAATTGATAATTTTTTCAATATGTTTTTATGTAGTTTATAGTTTTATTAAAAAATCATAAGAGTACGAATCGAAGTTAAGAGCTAAAAATACAACAATATTGAGACGGCAAAAGCTCTAGAGAAGTAATTAGAAGCGTTATAGTCAACTTCGAAACGCCTTGAAACAGAATACTACGACTTCATTTAATCGTAGATTTATATTTTCCTGTTATTTAGTTAAGATTAAAAGAGAGCAATGTATTATGAGATTATTTCTACATTATAAATAAATTAACATATTTATTTATTTACAAATCATTTATTTGCATACTTGAAATAAATTCGTTTTGGTTATTGATGGTAAGACAAAGCGATAATAATTTCATTATGAAATGTAAGCATGCATACAAAATTACACTTGTTTTTTATTTAATTTCAATTTTAATTCCAAATTGTGCGATTGATATTATTCAAGCAGGTGCTGCATATTGAACTTCCAATATCACACGTGTAATCACGGCACCAAAATATTCATGCAATAACGAATATAAAGTACGTTGTACCTACGTAGCAAGAGAATATATCTATAATATAATTTAATATTCTATTTTTTAGGGTAATTTTTATAATAATAACAGTATTTAACTTGAATATGTTGGTAAAATACTTAAAGACAACTTATAAAAATTGAACGCTTCTGTAAGTTTTTTCTATCCTCAGTGTGAATTAAAACTTTACTATCAAAAAAATATTAAATATGATGGTTTTTAAATTTTTTTACTAAAAATAATTAGATATTTTTCTAAATTTTTTAGTTAAATTACTTTGTCTACTCATCAATGTCCCATAAGGTCTCGACGGGAAGGACATAAGGAACATCCGGAAACTGTACGAGAACCAACTGGCCACTGTTAGGGTAGAAAACGAGGATACAGATGAAATTGTCATTCGACGAGGCGTTCGAAAGGGTTGCATTTTGTCTCCACTGCTCAATACCTTGGAGTTTGGGTAAATGAAACATGGGAATCAGACCAAGATATCAAGATCCGGATAGAAATGGCCAGAGCTTCATTCACTAACTTGAGGAAAGTTCTGTGCTGCCGACGAATTGACGTCAAGTTCCGAGTTAGAATCCTCCTCATCATGATGGGCAAGGTGGAAGGAAAGAGATGCGCTGGATGCTGGAAAAAGTCGTGGCTCAAAAACATAAAGGAGTAGACAGGCATCACCTCTGTCGAATAACTGTTCCGATTGGCCATGGACATTGGAAGGTTCAGGGAACTAACGGCAAACCTTCAGTAGGGAAGAGAAATAGCAAGAAGAAAAAGAACTCATCAATGTCAATGCTACGTAAAAATATACGTTAAATGAAATGAAAAATGTAAATCAGGGCGCTTGTACATTTTGTGGTGTGGGTTCAATTACCGTTATATTAAAATTTTTATATTGAAGCCATTGCACAATATCTCTATTTTATGTTGCAGAAGTACATAAATACGAAACGTGGTATTGAGTTCCCCTTATAATAATTATTATACTAATACAAAATCTTTATTATACTAACTTGGTTAGGCGTAAAGGGGACATTGAAATATTTTGGCACTAACTTATTTCTTCTTACCTAAAAGATGTAAGGTAAGGAGAGTACATACAAACATACATAGCTTCACGCTCTATCCCTAGCGGGGTAGTCAGAGAGAACGGAGCGTCAAACGCTGCGGTCCCTGCATACCTCTTTCGCCTCGTCCACTGTCATCAACCTCTTCATGCATGCTCTCCGGGGAGTCCTCATGCTTTTTACGTGACCTTCCTCCAGTATCTTCGATACTGTGTTTTCGAAAGTCAACCGAGGTCTCCCCTTACCTCTCTTACCACTCACTTTTCCATCATATATCTTTTTTACCATTCTTTCGTCACTCATTCTTTCGACGTGCCCAAACCATCTGAGCACTTGGCTTGGTGGTCTTCTTACAACGCTGGCGGGGAACTGGCAGCTTGTTCTGATGAAGGGCATCTTTCACCAGTCGAAGCTCCTCCCCTAGGTTTTCAGCGTCGTCAGCCTTGTTACTTTTTCAAAGTATAAATAATATATGGAAAAGAACGATATTATGATTCTTTTGTTAATTTGAAGTGTGGATTTTCACTCGAGGGTATAAACTATTTTCGTAGCAAGAGAAAAAGAGGCGTTAAGTTCTGCCGCAGAAGAAAACATCATTATTACACTGTGATATCAAATATCAGTATAAAAAATATATATTTATTTTTGAACACCTGTTCATGTAGTCTTTTTTTTAAAAAAAAGAAAAGATTAATATCCCTGACGAAGCAACACGTATTACTATGACTATTAAATAAAATTTATAATTCGCATTTTTTTAGATGTTATCTTATATATATTAATATGATAATAAGATATACAAAATGTATAAAATATTTTAATATATATAACACTATATTAAATTTTACTTATAATTTATATATCATTATCTGAGTTAGTACATAAAAAGTATATTGGAAAACCAAATCACTGTCTCAAAATATCGTTAGTAGCCTTTTACTTTAGCATTTATTTAAAAACAATATATAAATATGTAAAATCGCTTAAACCGCTTATCTTTATAAGATGCAACATTACATAATATATACTTAGCTTATCGTCTGCAGTCTCAGGGGTGCACTTAGCTGCAATTGCTAGATGCATACCAATTGTCTCTAAAAGCTATTATCTACCGCTGGACGGATATGGCCATCAAGTGGCCTATATTATAATCATAAATTGCAATTTACTAAGCTTAGTTAGCTTGCTTTGAACCTTTGTTTCTTCTTGATAGAGATGTAGCGTTGATTTTGTATAAATTTGTGTGAAATAAATAGATGTTCTTGTATATTATGTATATATCAAAACTGCATCATTTATGCGTTTCTTTCAAACTTTACACAGAATAATTTTGACAATCAGAGGAAGCTACACATATCTATATATTTTTTTTATTTACTTAAACGACTAACAAAGTTAACAAAAATATTTAAATATTCGTTTTATACAGCTTTTTATAAAGAACAGATGATTTATTTCTCTGAAAGGAAAAATAAAACTCGCTCACAGTCAATAGTATATTTCAATGAGCCACAATTATGTTAATATACATATAACCCTTCCAAAATGCTTTTTAACTATAAAGTATCTTTATCGATGTATCGGCTTACCGAGAGCGAAGTAAAAATTCTCATACTCGTATCGTATATAATAGCAAAGTAGATAACCGCGGTTCACGCGACAACCGCAATCGCCCGAAAATATCACTCTCTTAGGCACAATCCTGACTTGCGACTAAAGTTTATGATTTAATATGTTGTGTATAAAATTTACGAGGAAGAGTGAGCTTAGTTGAATTTTTGTATAGAAAAGCTTTTGTGGTCTTTTTTATTCTATTGAGTTAACAGCGAGACATTGTCATGTCATCTATGAAAAAGTATGGGAACAAATGTTGCAAGTTAAAATCGAGCTTTTCAAGTCATTGACATCGTAGCAATAAATCAGCGTTATACGAAGGCGTGCGGCTTTATTTATATTATATGGGATAAGCATGTAACCTGAATACGATCTATACTTTTATTGAATCAAATATTGTATCTATTGGCAATGAATTTCTTTATATAAATATAAATTAATTAATTTCTAATTATATTACACTTATTAAAAGTGATTTAGGATATTTTTATATTATAACAAAACTCTGGTTTTGTTATTTCATCCTAACTTATTACTATTGGCCAAGTAAACGAAGAAAAGGGACCATGACCAAAAATTACGACCATTGTATTTACATACTTTCTAGTACTCTACATCTCACTTAATATAGTCGATAAAACATGAAACGATATAACATTAATAAATAATAATATAATATTATGTGGACATCGAATCTTAGGTGTTGAGTGTACACTGACTCTGTGAATGTTTGTGAAGATTTACAGAGGTGCCAAATGGGTAAATATAGTTTTAGTTTTGACTTTTAAAGCTTATAATAATTCATATATATTTAAGAAATTAACTTAAATCTTAAATATATAACGAAAATATTACTTTCAATAAATTATTTATTCAACACACTGTTCTACAAACATGATTTGAGTATTAAGATTGACGTGTGGATAAAATATTCATTATCAATCTAAACAAGATTATCAATCTAGATTCTAAATAAGAGCAAACTTCTCGTATACATCTATAACTGATAAAAATATTGTAGGAAAAATAGCGGGTATAAGTTGTTTCACGCAAGAGGTATTACGTGTTAAGTGGCTGAACTCGAAGAAGATATTAATTAATATATTTATTTAATCCAACGAAAGTAATAAATAATGTAAACTTAGTTGTAGCACCTAAGTCTTCTTGTGTTAATAGTTTTACCCCGTTTCTATTACTCAATGTTGAAATGAGCGAACGTCTTTGAGGAAGTTGAATGCGACGTGTGTACAAGTTGGGAGATTCATTGCATAGTCTGCACCTGACGGCTTCTATAGTTGGGAAGTTGTCATTAGGCATTAGTGGGAATAATGTGACTTTAGTGTTAAGGAAAATGTTATATATAATAAGGTAAATTTTAATAAAAAAAATATAAACTATATAATTGCAGCGTAGTAAAGACACCATTTTATTTCTTTCTGGCCGAATATTAGATATTACACGATTAGTAATAGTTTCCCATTTCTCGACGTTTCAAAGAAAATATTTAAAAATAACTACTTTTATTATTTCCAAAATGAGAATTGAACCGAATAACGATTGCGTTAAAACGCCCTCTCGAAATATTTATAGCTGTACCATAATCAGTATCATGTGCTCTATATACTTAACAATGCCATTGTTGAAATTACAAATATATAAAATTTTAATTTCTTGATGTAATTTATAATTCATAATTATTTTATCGTATAGAAGTCTACAAAGTCAATTGTATAAAAAAACAAAATATTTTTATTAAATAAAATAAATAAAATTTATCTGTATTTAGGTAATAATGTATGGGTTACTTGGGTAGGATAACGGTATTTGAGAGGTGCAGGTTCTGTCATACATTTAAAAAAATAAATTGAATTTATATATAAGGAAATTTTAATAGGAAAATTGTCTTTCTGCACAAGTTAGTTAAACTACATCACGTAATATAGGAACTTTTAT
Organism: Dione vanillae; assembly: GCA_037178615.1. NCBI lineage: Eukaryota > Metazoa > Arthropoda > Insecta > Lepidoptera > Nymphalidae > Dione > Dione vanillae. Next base: position 428,160 of record JAZFAU010000347.1, read on the forward strand.
GTTAAAAGCTCCATAGTATATGAAGCAAAAATCATTCTTCATAGAGCGTGCTCCCGCGAACACACTTTACTCAAGAGACTAACTCTATTGTAGCGCTTTAGCTCGACAGTTTTATGAATATATATATATATATATATATATATATATATATATATATATATATATATATATATATATATATATATATATATATATATATATATATATATATATATATATATATATATATATATATATATATATATATATATATATATATATATATATATATATATATATATATATATATATATATATATATATATATATATATATATATATATATATATATATATATATATATATATATCTCTGTTTAGTATACAATATATAAGGAATGATATACAATAATAATAAATTATAAATATATAATTTTATTTTTTTTAAAAAATCTTGTTTCTTTTGTTATGTTACACTGAGCGAATAGGACGTCATAGGTTTCTGTTGTTTCCTCTGTCTACACTGTTATGTGCAGGATAAGCTTTATCCTGACAGAGAAAACGTAGAGATAAGTCACTTCATGCTCAATACTCCATATGGCAACATTACCTTTTAAACTGTGGGACCCGCACAGATAAGTACACAACACGCGTCACGTAACATCTTAATGTGACGTATATAACCAAGGTCTATGCGCTTGAATATTTATGATAAATCAGTTGCTATACATACAGGCTTTAAATTGATTTAATAGGCTTTGACTATTCCTATATAATATTATAAATTAATTCATCATCACAATGCAAAATATTAGAATATATTCTCAAATACAAGTTTATTAAAAAATGTTAATAATATTATTATATAAGGTTACTAGAAACTTTAAATATTAATACATTTTTCCCTGCAGCTCCCTCTGCCTACGCTGCCATATATATATATATATATATATATATATATATATATATATATATATATATATATATATATATATATATATATATATATATATATATATATATATATATATATATATATATATATATATATATATATATATATATATATATATATATATATATATATATATATATATATATTCATAAAACTGTCGAGCTAAAGCGCTACAATAGAGTTAGTCTCTGGAGTAAAGTGTGTTCGCGGGAGCACGCTCTATGAAGAATGATTTTTGCTTCATATACTATGGAGCTTTTAACATAAAAGTTCCTATATTACGTGATGTAGTTTAACTAACTTGTGCAGAAAGACAATTTTCCTATTAAAATTTCCTTATATATAAATTCAATTTATTTTTTTAAATGTATGACAGAACCTGCACCTCTCAAATACCGTTATCCTACCCAAGTAACCCATACATTATTACCTAAATACAGATAAATTTTATTTATTTTATTTAATAAAAATATTTTGTTTTTTTATACAATTGACTTTGTAGACTTCTATACGATAAAATAATTATGAATTATAAATTACATCAAGAAATTAAAATTTTATATATTTGTAATTTCAACAATGGCATTGTTAAGTATATAGAGCACATGATACTGATTATGGTACAGCTATAAATATTTCGAGAGGGCGTTTTAACGCAATCGTTATTCGGTTCAATTCTCATTTTGGAAATAATAAAAGTAGTTATTTTTAAATATTTTCTTTGAAACGTCGAGAAATGGGAAACTATTACTAATCGTGTAATATATAATATTCGGCCAGAAAGAAATAAAATGGTGTCTTTACTACGCTGCAAATATATTATATAGTTTATATTTTTTTTATTAATATTTACCTTATTATATATAACATTTTCCTTAACACTAAAGTCACATTATTCCCACTAATGCCTAATGACAACTTCCCAACTCCAGACGCCGTCAGGTGCAGACTATGCAATGAATCTCCCAACTTGTACACACGTCGCATTCAACTTCCTCAAAGACGTTCGCTCATTTCAACATTGAGTAATAGAAACGGGGTAAAACTATTAACACAAGAAGACTTAGGTGCTACAACTAAGTTTACATTATTTATTACTTTCGTTGGATTAAATAAATATATTAATTAATATCTTCTTCGAGTTCAGCCACTTAACACGTAATACCTCTTGCGTGAAACAACTTATACCCGCTATTTTTCCTACAATATTTTTATCAGTTATAGATGTATACGAGAAGTTTGCTCTTATTTAGAATCTAGATTGATAATCTTGTTTAGATTGATAATGAATATTTTATCCACACGTCAATCTTAATACTCAAATCATGTTTGTAGAAGAGTGTGTTGAATAAATAATTTATTGTAAGTAATATTTTCGTTATATATTTAAGAAATTAAGTTAATTTCTTAAATATATATGAATTATTATAAGCTTTAAAAGTCAAAACTAAAACTATGTTTACCCATTTGGCACCTCTGTAAATCTTCACAAACATTCACAGAGTCAGTGTACACTCAACACCTAAGATTCGATGTCCACATAATATTATTATTTATTAATGTTATATCGCTTCATGTTTTATCGACTATATTAAGTGAGATGTAGAGTACTAGAAAGTATGTAAATACAATGGTCGTAATTTTTGGTCATGGTCCCTTTTCTTCTTTTACTTGGCCCATAGTAATAAGTTAGGATGAAATAACAAAACCAGAGTTTTGTTATAATATAAAAATATCCTAAATCACTTTTAATAAGTGTAATATAATTAGAAATTAATTAATTTATATTTATATAAAGAAATTCATTGCCAATAGATACAATATTTGATTCAATAAAGTATAGATCGTATTCAGGTTACATGCTTATCCCATATAATATAAATAAAGCCGCCCGCCTTCGTATAACGCTGATTTATTGCTACGATGTCAATGACTTGAAAGGCTCGATTTTAACTTGCAACATTTGTTCCCATACTTTTTCATAGATGACATGACAATGTCTCGCTGTTAACTTAATAGAATAAAAAAGACCACAAAAGCTTTGCTATACAAAAATTCAACTAAGCTCACTCCGTCTCGTAAATTTTATACATAACATATTAAATCATAAACTTTAGTCGCAAGTCAGGATTGTGCCTAAGAGAGTCATATTTTCGGGCGATTGCGGTTGTCGCGTGAACCGCGGTTATCTACTTTGCTATTATATAGTAAGCCGATACATTGATAAAGATATTTAATATTTAAAAAGCATTTTGGAAGGGTTATATTATGTATATTAACACAATTGTGGCGCAATGGAATAAACTATTGACTGTAAGCGAGCTTTATTTTTCCTTTTGGAGAAATAAATTATCTTTATGTTCTTTATAATAAGCTGAATAAAACGAATACTTAAATATTTTTGTTAACTTTGTTAGTCATTAAAGTAAATATAAAAAATATATAGTATGTAATGAGAAACCTTATATGTAATGTTGTTGATTTGCTTATAATATTGAATTTTAATACAAGCAATAAAATTTTATATTAAAAATTTACTTACTGAGTCTTATATTTTTTTAATTTTTTTTTGCTTCACGCTTTATCCCACACACGGCAGGTAGGCAGAATAAACCGTAGGGATCATAGAAACCTAGTGTAGATACTCCGCTCCCTACTTTCCATCCAATTTCCAACAACGCCACGCTTTGCCTAGTTGCTAGAAGAAAATAGAAGTGAAGAAATCTATGTTCCTCATATGGGAATCGAACCCACAAACGGTCGCGTTTGCAGGCAGACACTGCGCCCCTGCGCCACGACTCTCAATAAAATGATTCATGAAAATTAATTTTAACACGTACTTAAGTATTTTTGATGCATTTTTCTTATAGAAATCTCATCTTGAGCTACGCAGTGATTTGTTTTTAACATATTACTTCTTTCTAAGTGTACATAGTGACTTACTCTTATAATATTCATTTTCCTGACGAACTCTAGAAATATTAAGTTGTCTGTACGTACAATAAATTATTATTATTGTTGTAACGAAAGTTTCTTTTGTTTATTTTAATTTTAGCTTCACGCCTTACCTAGCTTATGAGTTGGACAGAAAAAATTTCAGGAATCGCTTGCCTAGTTGCCAGTGCGAAGAAAATGGAAATGAAGTAATCCATCCACTGCGAGAGAGAATTGAACCCACAAATTGTTACACAGCCTACCTGCCGTGTGTGGGATAAAGCGTGAAGCAAAAAAAAATTAAAAAAATATAAGACTCAGTAAGTAAATTTTTAATATAAAATTTTATTGCTTGTATTAAAATTCAATATTATAAGCAAATCAACAACATTACATATAAGGTTTCTCATTACATTTTACATATAAATATTAAGTGTACTTTTAACAGCAATTACGAAGCCATATTAATTTAATTTTAATCAATTTCAACTCAAGTTATCGGAATTCAGGCTGAAGCTGCATAAATGTACTATATTAAACATTTTATTATAGGAATAAATTAACAATTTTCATAAAAAAACATCTAATAAAGAAATTGTGACAATTAAAATTTGTATACAATTTATATAAGTCAAAGTATAAACACAATGAATGACTAAATTACTTGATTTTTTTATATTTAAAAGTCAGCTCCTCTATTTTTCCACCAATATGTAGACATGAAAAATCCTCAGTCTCAAAAAACCATAGTCTCTAATTAAAGGCTATAATTCTCACTAAATTAATTCTCACTTATATGCTTTTCAAGTCTAAGAGATGAGATCTCTGCCTCGCTCTCAGTGGTTGCAAATATGAATTAAATAGCTTCTAAAAAGCATCAAAAGCAAGCAAGTTAAGGTCAATTTACCTGATTTGTTTTAATTTTAAATTATAATATTTAAAATTAGTAAATATTTTATACAAAGTAACAATATAAGCTCGTAATTTACTAAATAACGAGAGTGTCATCTGAAAGTAACAAATTTGTGTACGACTTTGAAAGGTCCGAAAAGGTTTGATTCATATATCATGATGTTTTGGGAATATTTTAATCTCACTTTAATACGTGTTTAGATGTTAGTAAATCTGTTAATAACTCCGGCTTGGTTTGGGGTTGGGCAAACCATATTTAAAACTCTTTATAATATATGATATCAAATTAAGCAGATAATAAGGAAAAAAGTTAAACATGTTAAAGTTAGTAGTAACCTAAGTTATTTATTTAGTAACGTAATTTTGAGGTTCTAAAAAATATTTTTAGAATATGATATATATATATATATAAATATATATATATATATATATATATATATATATATATATATATATATATATATATATATATATATATATATATATATATATATATATATATATATATATATATATATATATATATATATATATATATATATATATATATATATATATATATATATATATATATATATATATATATATATATATATATATATATATATATATATATATATATATATATATATATATATATATATATATATATATATATATATATATATATATATATATATATATATATATATATATATATATATATATATATATATATATATATATATATATATATATATATATATATATATATATATATATATATATATATATATATATATATATATATATATATATATATATATATATATATATATATATATATATATATATATATATATATATATATATATATATATATATATATATATATATATATATATATATATATATATATATATATATATATATATATATATATACAGTAGCATGTGTTTTTATATTGACATCACACCTTGGAAATGAGATGCTCGCTCCAGTCGATCAAGTCAAAATGAATTAATGTAAAATTATTGACCATTTAAAAAAAGAAAAAGGCCAAAATCATACTAAGTTATTATATAGACAGGATGAGATTGATCTTATTGGAAGAAATAATATTATTTACGAGTAAAAACAAGCGAAAGTTAGTGTGAACATTTTAATAATTTTGAGATATTCCTAATTTAAAGTTTGTGTCCTTGATGTCATATCAATGTTACCAAAGATAAACCTTACTATACGTTTCTAGTTTAGTTACTGATTCCTCGTGATATATTATACAGTAAATTTTATACGGATTTAAGATTTTTATTTTTACGAAATATTTTCTATAGGATCAATGAAGTATAGTGAAAATTGAGAAAGTATACTAAGTGATTTACTATTCAGGTATTACGAGATTTTTCTCAAACACATTCTATAAAAGTAACAAGCGACTCCTATAATAACAGCTATAAACTAATATAAAACGTAATATCGCTCACAGTTAATCCACTTAGGAGTTTCATATTTGGTTCAAAATATATGTCGTTATAATTCCATGTTACATGTCTTAAGCTAATAATGACGTTAACTAATGTATGTTGGTTCTGTTTAGGTGGTTGTGGTTTGATGTAAACCCGAAAGGAATAATAATAATATAAATATCTTGATACTATTTTGGCATGAGAAATAAATGGAGGAGAACAAGTGTAGCTCGAATGTGAAGAATCCATCGCCCTTTCCTCGTATTTATTCCGCCCACTGTCATTTTAGTTGAATATAGCTTAGGCAGTATAACTTAAAATTGCAATCGCAATATTTTTAATGGAGGGAAATATGCTATGACAAATATTCAATATTAATATTAAAAATAACTATGAAGCTATTACACCTATAAATTCCACATTTATTAATTAAATGTCCAATATTTGCGGGATCTAATTGCGGGGTCTAATAGAATATATCTCGTACTCTATCGAGAATTTTTCTTTCATAATTCAAATGAATATTGAATTTCACAAGCTTCCGTTTTCATCAATCTTTTAAACTATAATTATAAATAATATAATTGCATTGATTGTAACACTTAACATTTTCTTTATATGTTAAGCGACGATACGTATAAATTGCTTGTTCCTTTCGTATTTGTTGTGAATGATTCACTACAAAGTGTTAAAAGTAAATGTCAATAAAATTCATTGTAATTATATCTTGTATAGTTTAAAGGATTGATGAAAACGGAAGCTTGTGAAATTCAATATTCATTTGAATTATGAAAGAAAAATTCTCGATAGAGTACGAGATATATTCTATTAGACCCCGCAATTAGATCCCGCAAATATTGGACATTTAATTAATAAATGTGGAATTTATAGGTGTAATAGCTTCATAGTTATTTTTAATATTAATATTGAATATTTGTCATAGCATATTTCCCTCCATTAAAAATATTGCGATTGCAATTTTAAGTTATACTGCCTAAGCTATATTCAACTAAAATGACAGTGGGCGGAATAAATACGAGGAAAGGGCGATGGATTCTTCACATTCGAGCTACACTTGTTCTCCTCCATTTATTTCTCATGCCAAAATAGTATCAAGATATTTATATTATTATTATTCCTTTCGGGTTTACATCAAACCACAACCACCTAAACAGAACCAACATACATTAGTTAACGTCATTATTAGCTTAAGACATGTAACATGGAATTATAACGACATATATTTTGAACCAATTATGAAACTCCTAAGTGGATTAACTGTGAGCGATATTACGTTTTATATTAGTTTATAGCTGTTATTATAGGAGTCGCTTGTTACTTTTATAGAATGTGTTTGAGAAAAATCTCGTAATACCTGAATAGTAAATCACTTAGTATACTTTCTCAATTTTCACTATACTTCATTGATCCTATAGAAAATATTTCGTAAAAATAAAAATCTTAAATACGTATAAAATTTACTGTATAATATATCACGAGGAATCAGTAACTAAACTAGAAACGTATAGTAAGGTTTATCTTTAGTAACATTGATATGACATCAAGGACACAAACTTTAAATTAGGAATATCTCAAAATTATTAAAATGTTCACACTAACTTTCGCTTGTTTTTACTCGTAAATAATATTATTTCTTCCAATAAGATCAATCTCATCCTGTCTATATAATAACTTAGTATGATTATTTAGTATATTACGCATACAAATTTCTCAATAATCGGGTATTGGAACCAACAATATCCACGGTCAATAAGACATGCAAACTGTACGATAGTGCGAATACACCGCATAATTATAATGAGCCCAGTCAAGCTAATTACAAGACCAGACCCTCGCATAAAAGAGGGCAAATTGCGGCGATGCTGTACTAAAAAGTAAGAAAGACAGTATTCATTATCATATTTTATATACAAACGATTCTTATGTAGTACTTGCTTCTGATATTTTTTGTAAAGCATGTAATTTGTCTCGTTTAATTAAGATTTTCAGGAATATAGTGACAGTTTTATTTTTGTTATCTTGACAAGATATTTGCAAAAATTGTTTGAAGTCATAACATTTCTTATATATCTTTATGTGTTTCACGTTAGACTAATACTTTAGATAGATGCTAAGGGTGGATAGATTGTGCTAAGTATTTTATTAAATATATAGTATTCAATATAATTTTATCACTAAAATTTAAATTATATTAATCATTCTTGTCTTACTTAATCAAATTATGATATTATTTTAATGTAAGAATCATCTAAAACAATTTTATTTTATATAACTTTTAGTTTTCTTTTATTTTCTTGCTGATGAAAAGTGGAGAATGAAATGTCTTGATAAATAGTTGTAATCTCTTGTAAGTGTCTGATTGAAATTGGCATAGTATTGTTGGTATTTTATTTTAGGATACTTTCCTTGTACTATTTTCTATTGAAGTAATTAACTCTAAAAAAATTACTTTTGTATAGATAAGGCAATGTAACAAATAGACACATACAACTTGAACGCTCCTATTATTAATACAAATTTCGATCCAAATTCCCGCACTGCCTTTTCCCTGGAAATGTTTACAGTATTTCAGTATCCGAAGTTATTGTTAAAATCGAAATGGCTCGCCAACTGAAAGAACTCAATTTCACGCTTTACACTTTACAGTGATAAAACATTTCAACATGTTATGTGGAGGTTTTATCTGATATGAAACTAATATTTTTTGGAAGAAATAATATCACTAGGATATACTCGTACATGTTTACGAATTCATTTTTTCTTTTAATTTCAAATATTTTAACTTCAAAACTGTACTTCAATATTAATTTTAGAAGTTAAAAGTTTATTAGCGTTTTACTAGTTCTAATGTCAGGAACTACCGATTTTTTTTATTTTGACAAACGAACAAAGCTAAACGAGTGTTCGTATCATCTGATGGTAAGTGATCAGATGCGACTACGGTTAACACTAGAGATATAACAGACATGTTGTTTTCTTGTTGCTTTCTTTGAAAGTGGAAGTAGATGCGCTTTATCTCATTGATACCCGTAAGTTATGCTAAACTTGTATGATGCGTATTAGGAATTTTTTATATATCCGCACAATAGTAAAGTACCAAGTGGATGATCTTTCAATTAAGTCGTGAAGTTGTCGAATTCATTCATAATTCGTAGAGACAGTACAACGAAAACACGTTTCCACGTAATGCCAAATTCTACATATAATTTAGTCCACAACGATACGAAAGGCTACAATGCTTTATACAGTTTCTAGCTCTTCTCAGTTTCTTCGCGGGCAACTTGGCCTGTTTTTTAAATGATTGCAATACCAAATTATTAAATTACTTATATATACGATTAACTATTGCGATAAAATGACCGCTTGAAATATTTTTAGCAGTACAACTATCGGTATTACGTGCTATATACCATAAAATGCCTTTATTGAAAGAACAAATTTATGTAAAAAATTAATTTATTGACGTTTCTTGTTATTGATAATTATTTTAACAAATAAAAGTCTAAAAAATTAATTGTAATAAAAGTAAAATGTGTTTAATTTACTTGGAGCTAGGCAATAATATCTAGTTTAAATATTTAGGGGGACGCGATATGATCGAAGAGGCGTAGGATCTGTCATAAATTTCAATAAATAAATTCAATTAAGATTTTTATTTATTCTGTGTTACAAAAGTAGAATAAATATTTGAAATAGTTAAATAAAATAATTAGTGAATTAATCGTAGAAAAAAATAAAAAATATATTTTTTACACAAAATATTATTATGAAAATAATATAATTTCCATGTTTATTTCTTGTTACAGTTGCTTGCACTCATACTAACTTCACCGCAATATAACCACTAAGCACTAAGTTGCTTACTGTCCAGCTGTCTCTTAATAATGATTAATATAAATTCTCAACGAAGTTGTATACTTTGAACACTTTACACCTTATAACGTATACAAATGTACGTGTTTACTTCATATGATTATACACTAAGTATAAGTATATTTTCTAGGTTAATAGTATAATGTAATTTGAACGAGCATTTTTTAAAAAATATTTTGATTTTTTTTTTAGCTTCACGCTTTATCCCGCACATGGCAGGGTAGGCAGAGGGAACTGCAGGAACCATAAGAACCTAGTGTTAAGACACTCCGTTACTTAGTTCCTGCTTACTCCGTCCCCACTTTCCGCCGTTTTCGAGGCATTGCGTGTTGAGTGGCGGAACTCAACGCCGCGCTTTGCATTTAAAAAATATTACCCAGAGAAAATAACGATGTCACTAAGTGAATACTGATTTCTATGTACTTCTAGTATATAATAGTCTACATAAAAAAGTCCAAATTTACTGTCTTATTTTATTTAAATATTTTAATTTACATTTTTTAGCTTCACTTCAAGGTGTGAAGACCCCAAAAATAGTACCTAGTAGAAAGATAAAAAAAAAACTTAATCTATCACATATTTAAGTTTCCAAAAAATATTCATATTTTTTAAATAATGGTAACATTATCAATATCACAACCCTTAAAACTAACAGCAATGCATTTGATATTTCCCTAGATAGCTTGATGCATATCTTTATAATCAATTATGTTCTTAATTTAGGAACTATTTATTTAGAAAACGTATTGACTTCTATATTGTAAATAAAAACGCAGACAGCAAAAAAAAACAATAAATAAACGAGATCCATCAACAATAAACAACGACCTGTCCAGTTTGAAAAGTAGTAAATCTGACGTAACAATGGCAACTCTTCGTCCATCAAATAAATAAAATCTCTGTCGTGATTTAATATCCTTTGAAGTAATAAGTGGATTGTAGCATTGATTCCTATAGTGTGGTCTAAATGGAAAAAAGCTTATTTTATTTGAAACTTATTAAAAGCTTTTTTCTAATACTTACATATTTTTCTTTAAGCAATAAAGGATACTATTTTAATATTTAATAAGGAATCTATTGCCATACATATATCCCTAAACAAAACAATTCATTAATATTTGAAGTTTCTAATAAAGATAAAGATAATAAAGATAAATTTATTTCTCTCCTACATACAATTTCCTCGTTACAATAAATATTACGTTTACAATTTAATTATTATAGATATGCATGTGTGGAACACAGGAATCCATTCCTAAAACAGTTCCTAATACAATAATATTATTAATAAATCTTCATTTAAGAAAATATTTATACCTTTTAAATACTAAAATATTATTATTTGCATTGTGCTGATAAATGTCACGCTCTAGTCAACTAATTTATAATATTATATTGCAACAGTTGGAGCCTCTTAAATCCATTAAAACATATATGTACGTATAGTAACCGATTTATCATAAATATTCAAGAGCGTAGAGCAAAGGTATATACGTCACATTAAGATTGTACGTGACGCGTACCGTGTGTTTATCTGTTTGGGTTCCAAAATTTTGAAGGTAATGTTGCCATATGAAGTGTGGAGCATGTAGTGACTTATTTCTACGTTTCCTCTGTTTAGTCTACGACATATAAGGAATGATAGAAAATAATAATAATAATAAAGGTAGGCAAAATTATTGTTTGTTTTATTATATCATAATGTTCTCGTGGTTCCCTCTGTTTGCTTGCTATGTGTGTGAGGGCCATCAGCCTGTAAGTATAACGGGTATAACGGGTTTATTTCCCACTTGCGGGGTATGAATTATCTCATTTCCATTTTCTTCGCACTGGCAAGCGATTACTGAGATTTTTTGTGCCCAACTTATAAACGAGGTAAGACATCAAGCTAAAATAAAAATTAACAAAAGAAACTTTCGTTTCAACTATAATAATTTATTGTACGTACAGTTATATTAAAGATAACTTAATATTTCACGAATTCGTCAGAAAAATGAATATTATAAGAGTAAGTCACTTCGTACACTTTGAAAGAAATAATATGTCAAAAATAAATCACTGCGTAACTCAAGATAAGATTTTTATAAGAAAATCACATCAAAAATCAAAAATACTTAAACACGTGTTAAAATTAATTTTTATGAATCATTTTATTGAGAGTCGTGGCGTGACGCGACGGTTTGTGGGTTCGATTCCCATACGAGGAAGATAGATTTCTTCATTTCCATTTTCTTCGCTCTAGCAACCAGACAAAGCGCGGCGTTGTTCTGGTACTCAATACGTAATGCCTTAAAAAAGATGGAAAGCAGGAAGCGGAGTGTCTACACTAGGTTTCTATGGTTCCTACGGTTCCTTCTGCCTACCCTGCCACGTGTAGGATAAACCGTGATGCAATAAAAAAATATAAAAAAAAGACTCAGTAAGTGAATTTTTAATAAAAAATATATTGGTACTATTAAAATTCAATATTATAAGCAAATTACACACCATTAAATATAAGGTTTCTCAATAAATTTTACATATAAATATTAAGTGTACTTTTAACAGCAATTACGAAGCCGTATTATTTTTATTTTAATCAGTTTCAACTCAAGTTATCGGAATTCATACTGAAGCTGTATAAATGTATTTATATTAAACATATTATTATAGAATTACTTCGAGAATTTTAACAGAACAACTAATAAAATCATACGTTTGTGGTTTACAAATTTTATATAATTAAATTACTTTGGTCTCGGTTTTTATAATTAGTAATGGCGTGAGAGCATTACAGGTCAGCTCCTCGATTTATCAATTCCTATTTCGAAACGTAAAATCTTCAAGGTAAATTAATAGTCTCTAATTAAAGGCTATAACTCTCACTCACTTAATTCTCATTCATATGCTCTTCAATTAAATCTAAGAGGTAACTCTCGCGCGCTCTTAGTTGTTGCAAATATGTATTAAATAGCCATATAGAAAACATCAAAAATATATTATGTTGAGGTCAATTTACTTGATATGTTTTATTTTGAAATTATAATATTTAAAATTAGTAATAATTTGTTTATGAATTTTCAAGAAAGTAACCACGTAAGGTTGTAATTTACTAATTAGCGAGAGTGTAAACAGAAAGTAACAAATGTGTGTACGATTTTGAAAGGTCCGGTTTGATGTTTTGGGAAAATTTTAATCTCACTTTAATAAATGTTTAGATGTTAGTAAATCTGTTAATGTCTACGATTTTGTTTGAGATTAGGCAAATCGAATTAAAAACTTTATTACAACTAAAATTATATACAATATAAAATTAAGCAGAAAATGGGAAACGGAGCGATATAGGTTCAAAGTCAAAGTCAAACAATATTATACAAAATAAGAAGTACAAGCTTCATTTTTTGAACCTCAAATAATTAATTTCTTAAATATTGTCGCACATAATTAACAGATAAAAAAATTTTACAATTTGAAACAATAATTTTACATAAGTAAGTTGTTACAAGAGTTTACATGTATGTGTTTTAATAGAAAATTCTAGGCCGCACAGCCGGCAGATAAGCAGTCAAAGAAAAAGACATTTCTCTAAGACTTTCCAGCAAAGATGATGATGTTTTTGTGAGAGGTTGTCAGCTGTCATTCTCGAGTTGGACGATCAAATGATGAGTTCGGCGGTCAAGATGCCGGAAGCCACTTAATTTGTCGTAGAGATCCGTGAGTTTGATCCGTGAGCTTGTACAAGTAAAGTTTGTATTAAAGTTCATAACACTGGTGATATATATTTGTACATGCCCACATTCATACATTTATAGTAAACTTATTTTATCAATAAGTAAGTACATAAGGGTTGTGGTTATCATAGCTGGAAATGTTGGTAAGTTTTCCATCAAAATAATATTGAATGTTATTGATATAAGTATTGAAATAATAAATAAATGTTACTTGTAGCGCAATCTAGACTTTTTGTATGTGTACTACATGTCAATGATTTATAAAATAAAAAACAGTCTAAAATAGCTACGCATCGTGTTTTATTAGGTTATGGGCCCAGACTCATTTTTCGCGATAAAAAGTTGTTTTTTTTGATCTAATATTTGTGAAATATCGTACTCTCAGTAGTTAGTCGTGTGTGGACTAATAAATTAAACCAGAATTGTTCAGATTAAGGACAGTGTTGTGCGTAAATTATTTTTTCGCCGAGTCACGTTCTTGAACAATGGCGGCTAGTTACATAGTAAATGTACCGAAGCTAAAGGGTCGAGAGAATTACGATGAGTGGGCGTTTGCCGCAGAAAATTTTCTCATCCTAGAAGGAGTGGACATCAACGTGAAGCCAGACGCGGGCATCCTTGCCGTTGATGCGCAGAAGGCAAAAGCAAAGTTAATTATGACCATCGACTCTTCACTTTATGTTCATATCAAGGACGAGAAAACCGTTCATGATGTATGGGAACGTCTTAAATCACTTTTTGATGATTCAGGATTTCAAAGAAAAATCAGCTTATTACGGAGTCTTATTTCTATAAGATTAGAGGACTGCGAATCTATGACTTCCTACGTAACACAAATTGTGGATACAGGACATAAATTACGAGGAACAGGATTTCAAATTACCGATGAATGGATAGGTTGCCTATTATTGGCGGGATTAACTAAAAAATTTAGCCCGATGATAATGGCTATTGAGCATTCAGGTATGGCAGTTAGTACGGATGTCATCAAATCAAAATTGTTAGATATGAGTGCAGAAGTTGGCAGCACTGGAAACGAAAGTGCTTTCTTGTCTAAAAGTTGGCAGCATCGTAAAAAACAGGCTGGCAGCAATGGGGAAACGTCAAAGTCAAAAACTTCATCTTTGAAAACTGTCAAAACGATTCGTTGTTTTAAATGTAAACAAGTTGGACATTATAAAAACCAGTGCAATTACAAAAACAATGAAAAGGAAAGCACAGTGTTTAGTGGTTTTTTCTCAAACACAACATATAAAAGAACAGATTGGTACATAGATTCCGGCGCCAGCACTCATATGATTTCCGATAAAGAACGTTTGTCAGATATTTCCTATAACCCCTCTATGAAACACATTGTAGTGGCTAATAATGTAACAGTACCAGTGTTATGCTCAGGAAAGACGCAGTTGACCACGATAGTGGAAGGTTCAGAGCACAATATTGTGGTGCAAAATGTCATGTGCATTCCTAACCTCACAACTAATCTTCTCTCAGTTAGTGAGCTGATTAGAAACGGGAACAGAGTGGCTTTCGGAGAAAATATATGTAAAATATATAACAAGAATAATATACTTGTTGCCAAAGCACACTTGGTAAATGGAGTGTATAAGTTGGACATCAAACCAGAATGTTTATTGGCAGGTGCAACAATGCTAGAAAACAGTTTGTTATGGCATAGAAGGTTGGGCCATATAAACAGTAAAGATCTGAACAGCATGAGAAATGGCGCTGTAGAAGGAATTACCTACCCTGACAAAGCTGAAATTGATAAATCCCAGTGTATCACATGTTGTGAAGGGAAGTTAACCAGATTGCCTTTCTCACACAGAGGTTCCAGGAGTGACAGTGTATTGGAGGTTGTACATGCGGATATTTGTGGTCCCATGGAGACAGTATCAATTGGAAAGTCAAGGTATTTTCTTCGTTTTATAGACGATTACAGCAGGATGGCATTTGTATATTTTCTGAAGTCTAAGAATGAATTGATAACAAATTTTAAAGAGTTTAAAGTTATGGCTGAAAAGCAAACAGGAAAGTTTATTAAGGTACTGAGAACAGACAACTGCGGAGAATTTTGTTCTTCAGAATTTGAAAGTTTTTTGAATAAAGCCGGAATTGTGCATCAAAAAACAAATCCCTACACGCCAGAACAAAATGGCATGTGTGAAAGATTAAATAGAACTGTGGTTGAAAGAGCTCGATGTCTTCTTTTTGATGCTAAAATGGAGAAGAAATTTTGGGCAGAAGCAGTAAATACTGCAGTATATCTGCGGAACCGAACTTTAGCATCAGGCTTAAAAAAGACACCTTATGAGCTCTGGACTGGAAAAAGGCCAAATCTTAGTCACATTCGCATTTTTGGGAGCCCTGCAATGGTTCATATTCCTAAAATAAAAAGGACCAAGTGGGACAAGAAGGCAGACAAGCACATTCTTCTTGGATATGCAGAGAATACCAAGGGATACAGACTATACAACTTGGTAACAAAAAGCATTACCACAAGCAGAGATGTTGTTATCATGGAGTCTTGTCAAAACTCAGACATGGTACAAGCTGTAGTGGAGGAGAAGAAAGTAACAGCTAGTGAAGAAGAAGGGAAACAAGATCAGAGTTTAATTGACCATACAGACTATACGTACGAGCCAAGTGAGCAGGATACTTCATGCACTACAAGTTCTGACGAATTCTATGATTCAATGTTAGAAAAAACAAATGTTGAACCAGTTGAAAACTTAAGTAGAGAAAATCGTGTGAGAAGACCACCAGAACGATATGGTTACAGTCATGTATGTGTGACAAATGTTAATGATGAAGGAAACTTAACCTATGATGATATTTTGAATGGAGATGAACGTGAACAGTGGTGTAAGGCAATGGAAGACGAGTTGCAGGCATTCATAGACAATAAAGCTTGGGAACTAGTGGACAGACCTACTGATGTGCGTGTTGTGCAGTGTAAGTGGGTATATAAGAAAAAGTTAAATAGTGATAACACAGTGAGGTATAGGGCTAGATTAGTCGCCAAAGGTTTTACCCAAAAGGAGGGAATTGATTATACAGAAACATTTTCCCCTGTTCTAAAATATTCCACTTTGAAATTGTTATTTGCAATTAGTGTTAAGTTAGATTTAAATATCACTCATTTAGATGTAACAACAGCGTTTCTAAATGGAGATCTTGAGGAAACTGTGTACATGCAATTGCCTAAATTCTTAAAATGTGAAAATGTATGTAAAGTTTTAAAATTGAAAAAGGCTATTTATGGATTGAAGCAATCTGCACGTGCATGGTACAAGAAAGTTGATAATTGCTTACAGGAGTTAAAATATAAAAACTCTGTCCATGAACCATGTTTATTTGTAAAATCATCAGGAACTATAAAAACTTTTGTTGCTTTATTTGTCGATGATTTTTTCATTTTTTCAAATTGTAATGATGAGGTTGTTCACCTGAAAAGCGAGCTAAGTGCCAGATTTAAGTTGAAAGATTTAGGTAGATTAAGGCAATGTTTGGGTATGAATGTTACAATAGAAAAAGATAAGATATGTATTGATCAGAAAAAGTTTATAGAAAAATTATTATATAAGTTTAATATGGAAAATTGTAAAACTGTGGAAACTCCTATGGAGGTAAATTTAAAGCTAGAAAAAGGTAACAATATAGTTAGTAAATATCCTTATCAACAACTAATAGGTAGCCTAATGTATCTTTCAGTTCTTACAAGGCCAGATATATCATATTGTGTAAGTTACTTAAGTCAGTTCAATAATTGTAATAATGAAATCCACTGGAAACATGCAAAGAGAGTTTTAAGATACTTGGGATCTACAAAATCTTATGGCTTGAGGTATGTAAAAAATAATTCAGATTTAGTTGGATATGTAGATGCAGATTGGGCCTCAAATACTGTGGATAGGAGGTCCTATACAGGATACTATTTTGAATATTCAGGGTGTGTTGTTTCTCATGAGTGTCGAAAACAGCAAACAGTGGCACTATCCAGCACTGAAGCCGAGTATATGGCCATCAGTGAGGCTAGTAAAGAAGCAATGTTCTTAAAAAAACTATTATCTGAACTTATTAATAGAGAAAATATGCAAGTGCTTTTGTATAATGACAACCAAAGTGCACAAAAGTTAACAAAAAACTCTTTGTATCATAGAAGAACTAAACATATAGATGTTAAGTTTGACTATATTAGAGAGGCTGTAGAAAATAACATTATTAAGATTGCATACTTAAATACTTCAGAAATGATAGATGATATATTTACAAAAAGTTTAGGTAAAATTAAACATAATAATTTCATGCAAAAAATGGGTGTAGTAAAATTGTATTAGAATAAACATAATATGTTATTGTTTTTGATTATTTCAATAAGAGGTGATATTGATATAAGTATTGAAATAATAAATAAATGTTACTTGTAGCGCCATCTAGACTTTTTGTATGTGTACTACATGTCAATGATTTATAAAATAAAAAACAGTCTAAAATAGCTACGCATCGTGTTTTATTAAATGTTGAATTATGATCCCGCAAATATTGAACATTTAATTAATAAATTTGGTATTTATAGGTGTCATAGCCTCATAGTTATTTTAAATATTGATATTAAATTATTGCCATGGCGATGTTTGACTCTACTAATGTGGCGTCAGATTACAATATTTATAAAATATACATAGTTTCGTATTGTCTAAGAATTATTCAACTGAATTGACGGTGAGCGGAATAAATAAAGGAAAGGGCGGTATGACCAATAAGTTTTGCGACACATAGATTTTCGACTATCGGCCACAAACTGTACGAAGCTAGTACTTACTAAGTAGAACGATCACACTTTAAATGTCAAGCAGTACAAGACTAGACAAGAGTGTATACAAAATAATGATCGTCGTGAAAATACTAACATACAACAAGATCGGCTGAGATTAGCACACTGTGATCGGCAAGTTGTTATGGTAATACTAAGAGGTAAATTGAGATCTGCCTCTCAACACGTAATATTTAGAAAGGCAGAAAGCAGGTTTTTACCCACACCTGCATCCTAAACGCCAACCAGAACCGATAACTAATAACAACAGAAACTAATACCGATTATGTGGGATGGATCCTTTTCCTCCTCCAATTACTCTTATACTTCTGACTTTCTTCACAGTCGAGCTCCTCTTCAGCCTGTGATACTGTCAGGACATTTCTATTAAGTATATAGCATAATCGTTATGTGTAAAGTATATGTAGTTAGAAGTCTATTATAAAAAGCATACTCAAAGATTAAAAAGCCTATCAAAGCGATAATTTCATAACAATCAGGGCGGTTGCATGCTTGCAACGGTCCGTTTTGAAAGAGTAATTTTTATCATTTACTACAATTACTTATAATGTCCCAATACGTATAAATATATTACAATTACGTATAAATATATTATGTTTGTGTTTCCATGTTTTAATTTAATAATTAACTATAATAACCTAATTCTGTTTTTTCAGAACATATAATTACAAATATGCCATTTATTTCTCCTGTCAAAAATATAACAAGATATGTATATTATTATTATTAATTCCGGGTTTATATCAAACAGCAACCACCCAAACCATACTACATTAGTTAACGTCATTATTAGTTTAGGACATGTAAGATGGGATTATAACGACATATATTTTGAACCAATTATGAAACTCTCCTAAGTAGATTAACTGTGAATGAATTACGTTTAATACTATTTTTTGGCTATTTTTACAGGAATCGCTTGTTAGTTTTATAGAATGTGTTTGAGTTGTGACATTTAACCTAATGCTAAATCACTTCATATATTTTCTCAATTTTTATAATATTTTATTGATTCCGTAAGGAAGCCTTATAAGATCGTGATAATATTTACAATAACTTAGAGAAACGTATAGCAATGTAAAAAATTTGCAATAAAAATGTGACATTAAGGAAACAAACTTTAAAGTAGAAATATCTCGAAGGTTATTTTCACACTAACTTTCCCTTGTTTTTACAAGTATATATTATTACTTCTTCCAATAAGATCGATCTTATCACGTATATATAACAACTTTGGGAATATTTATATGCTTAATATAATAAGTAATCATCTTAGTATATTAAGCATATAAATATTTCCACAACCGGGCATTGAACCCACAATATCCACGATGAATTAGACATGCAAACTGTACGATAGCGCGAATCCACCGCATAATTATAATGAGCCCAGTCAAGCTAATTACAAGACCAGACCCTCGCATAAAGGAGCGCAATTTGCGGCGATGCTGTACTAAAAAGTAAGAAAGACAGTATTCATTATCATATTTTATATACAAACGATTCTTATGTAGTCAAGTACTCCTGGTATTTTTTCTGAAGCATGTCGTTTTTTTTGTTTAATTAAGATTTTCAGGAATATAGTGACAATTTTTTTATTTATTTTGATAAGATATTAGCCAAAATTGTCTAAAGACATTTCTTATATATTTTTATTCAAGTTTCACGTTAGATTAATACTATAGATAGATACTAAGGATAGACTGTTCTATATACTTTATTAAACATAAAGTATCAAATATAATTTTATCACGTTTTTTTGCATTAATCTTTATTATTTTACTAAATCCAATTGCGATATTGTATTAAAGTAAGAATCATCTAAAACAATTTTTTCTTTCAACAAAATCATATCTTGTACAGTATTATGACTTTTTATCAAAATAAGCAAGATTTTATATAGCTTTTAGTTTTTCTTTTATTTTCTTGCTTGTGGAGTGTGAAAAAGTGGAGAATGAAATGTCCTGATAAATAGCTGTAAGTATCAATTTGATATAAGCATAGTATTATTGGTATATTAGGATACTTTCCTTGTATTATTTTCTGTTGAAATAAGTTACTCAATAATAAGTTACTGTTGTAGAGATAAAGTAATATAACACATAGAAACACGTGCAACTCGAACGTACGTTACATTAACACAAATTTCGATCCAAATTCCCGCACTGCATTCGTAAATCTATCGCTGGCTTACGAATCCTTCTCCCTGGAAATGTTTACAGTATTTCAGTATCCGAAGTTATTGTTAAAATTGAAATGGCGCGCCAACTGAAAGAACTCAATTTCACGCTTTACCCTTTACAGTGATAAAACATTTCAACATGTTATGTGGAGGTTTTATCTGATATGAAGCTAATATTTTTTGGTAGAAATATTACTACGATATTCTCGTACATGTTCACGTATTAGTTTTCTTCGTTCAGTTGGTAAATTACCTTGGCCTTGGCCTTTTATTATTATATATCATTAATTTTGTTACTCTTCACTTATGTAGTGTATATTTTAGATAGTTGTACAAAAAAGTATATTTGGGTTGTATTGTATATTTTGAGATCCACCTTAGCAAAGTACTCGTTGCTAATGTCTCTAATATTAGTAGAGAACGGAGTTTCCATCTAAAATGCCAATTTTAAATGGGGATGTAAGAAGATTGGTTACAAGAAAATATTATTAACGTTTCTTCTAATTTGAGAGCTTATTGACTAGAGCATTGGTATGATTCCACATAAGTGTAGGTGCTAGCGTTGTTTTTTTTCTATTGATAATATTTAAGTATCTATTTGGAATAATTATTAATTCCAAAGTCTTTGAAGGAATTGAAAAGTAAATATATATCTAAGAGATCGCTTATAGATAAATGTCACAAAGAAAACTTGTAACTTAAGCCAATCCCGTATATACGATATATAACAAGATAGGCGTATAAAATGTGATTCCGAGGCCAAATAAAAGAACCGATATTTTACTTATCTGTCAGTTAAACGCTTGCTATTGTACCTAGAGAGTAAGATTGAGTACTTTCTGAAAGATTTTATTTTAAAGGAACAGTTTCATTTTTTTTATAGCTTCACGCTTTATCCCGCACATGGCAGGGTAGGCAGAGGGAACTACAGGAATCATATGAACCTAGTGTAAAGACACTCCGTTGTTTAGTCCCTGCTTTCTCTGTCCCCGCTTTCCGCCATTTTCGAGGCATTGCGTGTTGAGTGACGAAACTCAACGCCACGTTTTTGCCTAGTTTCCAGAGCAAAGAAAATGAAAATAGAAAAATCCGTCTTCCATGGGTGGGGATCGAACCCACAAACCATCGCGTTTACAGGCAGATGCTTACGCCTCTGCGCCACTACGGTCCTCAACAGTTTCATAATGCTATACAAAGTTAGGCAGTCCTAGGACTTAGTGCTTGTTATAGAAGAGTTCTTAACTTCAAAATATTTATTTATAAATGAGTAATTATTGCCGCCTCTTTGTCATTTAATAGGTACATACAAAGCTTATTGTGAGGTAATATTTATGACTAATGAAATTGCAACTAGGAATTACTTTCAAATCTGAAGTAGTTTTGAATTTTCTTTTTCTTTAACAATGTAAATTTAATTTAGTTTCTATATTCAGAAGATATCTAGAAAACATAAATAAAAGGCAAGGCAAGAACTCATTAGTTGTTTTGATCAATAACTTAATGCAAGTTTGTCAATTTGTCAATTATTAATAAGCATGAGGTCAGCTCTAGTATGTCAAATTTTCATTATTTTACTACTGTATATTTATATATGTATGTATAACCTAGTGTTAAGATACTCCGTTTCCTAGTTCCTGCTTTCTCCGTCAATGCTTTCCGCCTATTTTCGAGGCATTTTGTGTTCAGTGGCGAAACACAACGCCGTACTTTTACCTAGTTGCCAGAGCGAAGAAAATGTAAAATAGCAAAATCCATGTTCCCCGGGTCGAACCCACGAAGTACGAAAATAACGATGTATAGTTCTCATCAGTCATAATTGTACAACAATACAACATAACAACAATACTGTAAAATGCTATACATTAATTTCCACAAGAAACCAGTCAATCCAAAATAAATACAAAGAAACGCTTTCATACTACCTCC
>JAZFAU010000348.1:0-42500 GCA_037178615.1 Dione vanillae
TGTCGTTCAATGTGATTCCAAAATTAATAAAATATTATTTTAAATTATATATATAAATATTATTTAATCAATTTTATTTAAAATTTTAAATAAAATAATATATAAAAAAATTAATATATATTTTTATATATTTTCTTAATATTAATTATATATATATATATAGATATTATATATATATATCTATATATATATATATATATATATATATATATATATATATATATATATATATATATATATATATATATATATATATATATATATATATATATATATATATATATATATATATATAATATGAGATTGAATAAAACAATATTTTTATTAATTTTGGAATCACATTGAACGACATAATTTCACGATTGCCTCATATTGCTGCTCAAACGTATGACCTTTTAAATCAGAATTGAAAAATATTAAATTTAAATTACGGAATAATCTCATGCCATTAAAAACAAAAATATTGGCTTGGCTCAAATTTTTCTTCTCTATATAGTTGATTATGCTGATACATGTAACAAAACATCGTGATTAAGTTTATCTTTGGGCTGAAGGAGTATCTATGTAACATAGCACCGTACTAACTTTTTCTCACTCTTTTACAATTAAACCATAATTTAAAAACTTAATTTAAGTTCTCACGATCTAATACTTTTCGCTTTTAGCCACTTTATTTCTATATAAATATTAATTTCATACTACATACAATGCAACAGAGTCAAAACAATACGACGCACGTTATAAGATAAGATCTGTATCACAGTTTATAGTACATAAACTTATATTTATTATTATTACTTTTAATGTTAAGCTTTTGTGAGAAATCACTGTGATAAAAAGAGAAATATATAAACAAATGACAACAAAGAGACGCGTTGCGAGCGTTTCACAACTATTTCGAGGTTATGAACCCTAAAATACACATTTATATTTAAAGATTTATTTCTTTTGTTTACTTTGAATACAAAAGCGTTTTCCTATTATTTCTTTATTATTTTTTAATTATATTACAATATATATAACCAATTTTCAGTGCCTTAATTAAAAAGTTACGTATTATTATACATTGAAAAGTTAACACCGAATAAGAGTACGAAAGTTGTTTGTTGTAAATACTTGTATAAATTGTAGTGGAGTTTTTGGGCGTTGCTTAAATATGCTTGAGTAAAAGTTTAATATTGTGAGCATGGGGATGAAGTTGGCAAATTGACGTTTCTTTATTAAGTTTTGACATATCTATAATAATTATAATACTTTCGAGAACAGGGCCAAGAATTGTTTATGGGTTGATTGTTAAGAAATTTATGATTTCATAAGAAAAAACGTAATTTCATAAAAATAATTTATAGTAATTAAAAAGAAAATACTTCATACTGTATATTTTTACATAATACATATGTGTAACTTCGTTAATACTTTCTTTCTAGAGGTTCCGTTTCGTTTAAATAACACTATAAATTTCTTATCTTATCTATAATAAAATATTAGTAATAAAATATGTTTCAGAGGCAGATACAAATTGTGATAACATATGGTATATACCATAATTATTACATATTTTAAATCAAACTTGTCTTTTCACTATTCACTTATACTATTGGAAATGTCAATTACTGTTATATCCAATAAAGGGTCTTTCTTTAGGTAGATTATCCAATAATTTCAATAAAATGTTCAAAAAAGGGGAATATTATTATATATCCAAAATGAAAATAAATTAGAAATTTCACGCTTGAAGATCTTTTATTGGAGCAATCATATCCGACAGTACTTCAATATCGGAACGAATATTTCCAAATCTAATTTTCACTAAGTAACAATATTTACTTAGTGATTTGAAAATTGACTCAATCATGTTGTGTTAGGCCTTTCACAAAAGCGATTATTAAAAGCGGTTATATTTTTAAAAACGGTTTGATTGCCAAAAACTAATTGTTTTTAGACTTTTCAACAAAAGTATCTTACTCCAGAAAAAAGTGAGTGGTCTGTGAAATCCTTAGGTATACCAAAAAAGGCACAATATCCTGGTTACGTTATAAAATTGTTCCGATTTTTATTTTTTTGAATTAGTCAATTTAACTTAACTTACTTACTTAACTTATTTATTAAATCAGTTCTATCCTATTATATTAAATATTCTAAACAAACATACATACATTACATGTATTCTATTTTTATAAATCCAATACTAAGCGGTGTTTTAACTCCTTAAAAGTTAATTTTACTCCAAGAAATAAATTTGTATACTAATATATTATATTATCTGATGTCTCGATCGTAATCATCTAAGTTCAAGCAAAGAGATTCTCGAGAGTTCACAAAGCGGGGGACAATTTTTTAAATTAAATATAGTGCGATAAGCTCACGCAATATATTTAAATGGTGTTTTGTGTTGATAAATGTTTTAAACTATTGTAGTTTCAATTACCTTGCAAAAAATGAATGCTTTTATCTCGCTGCTTTGATTAAGTCACGTATTAAATTAATTTTGAATCGCATACTGCACACAAGAACACACACTATTTTCTACTTTGCCTTAATAGGCAAAATAATGCTATATAATGCGTGAAGCTTGAATGTGAAATTATATAAATACCTAATTATCAAAAATTTTTTTATGTGAACACGTACATTAACCATGACCACTGCACTGCACTGCCACATGGAATCATGCCAACTCTTTATACATTCCTCAATCTCACACTTCAATAAATTCTTCCATTTATCGATATTAGGACAAACTAGCTTGAAATTAGTAACTGTCACGAAAGCATATTTTTTTTGCTTATTTTACTTTGTAAATGTGTTTTATGTAGATTGATAGTTATTTATAATTGACGAAAAAACGTAATCTTAACTCTTAACCTTAACATAAATACCAATAAAGTGGGTGCCAAATCCTTCGAGTAAATAGATACTTTTCATCATATACCTCTGAAATTGAAATTGTAAAAGCTAATGCTAATACCAATACTCTTAAATGGTTGGCAGTTGATCCAAATTGACTACAAATTACAGTGGGAAGCTTATATTAATGGATTGATGTCATTTCAGCACTTTTTGCTGTTAAGAAAATTAGATCTGAAAGAAAAAATAAACAAATGTGGCTTTGTCTACTTTAGCTACTTTTTTAGTATTATATCTAGTGACAGTATACTTTAAGGTAATGCAGCCGAGATTGCACCGAGTTCGCAAATCTTTCTGGGTGCAATGTGTACTCTTTTACAAAGTCAAAAATGAATTAGTGTAAATCTTATGGTCACATTAAAAAATGTCCCGCTGAATTTATTGCTCCGGTTCATCTCACGTTCTTTAAAAACATTACAACCAGTTCAATATAGTTAATGACTCAGAGCAATAACTATAGTTAACAAATTGTAATATTTTTGACGTTCTAAAAATTTATTTTCATGAATACAACTATTAGATTTTAAAATTTATTACTTATGTATCTATATTTTGATTACTATTATAACAGTTGAGGACCGTCATGGCGCAGAGGCGGAAGCGTCTGCCAGTAAACTCAACAGTTTGTGGGTTCGATTCCCACTCGGGGAAGATAAATTTTTCTATTTCCATTTTCTTCGCTCTGGAAACTAGGAAAAGCGCAGCGTTGAGTTCCGTCGTTCCGTGCTTCGAAAAAGGCGGAAAGCGGGGATGGAGAAAGCAGGGATTAAGCAACGGAATATCTTAACACTAGGTTCCTATGGTTCCTGCAGTTCCCTCTGCCTACTTTGCCGTGTGCGAGATAAAGCGTGAAGCTTATAACACAAATTCTATACACAGTCCTCACCATATATTAGACAAAGCATTTACTTTTAATATTACATATAAACTATATTATGTAAAACTTAAAAATTCGTAAAAATCTAAACGCATATAGTTACATAATTTATATAAATATAATATAATAATATTATTATATAAAATTTTATGCGGCAACTATTTCTTTATTTTAACATTAAACTTAAACCGTTAGCATTTTTAACTGAACTAACAGATTGCAACTTGCGTTGGGTTTCGTCTGAAAAAATGGCAAGAGTATGTAATTTTTATGACAGTTATAACTATTTCATGTTTTTAAGTTGTACAAAATAATATTTATAATACGTATAATTTTATCAATATTATTAAACATTCACTAAGTACTCGTGGGTAATCTAAATTGGATAGTTTGTTATGTACGCCGTATGTCCGTACGCCTGATCGGAAATGGCGTGTGTTGTGGTCGCGCGATCACGTTATACAATTTCCGCAAATATTTCACGTTGTAAAAACACATACTTGTAATAAATCAAGAAAAAATATATATAAACTTAAAAATATATATTTTACTAATAATATTTTTATCTTATTATCTTATTCTAAGTTAATGTATTCTACACTTATTTGATAGTCTATGTTATGGTAATTTCTTATTAAAATTGGCAGTGAAAACTGATTTTATTACTATAAATCACTTAAGTAGGTTGCTATGACGTACAATATTTTCTACTTGCTCATTTAATAATATTATGACAGTATAATATCAAAGCTAAATTGTATCAACGATACATATATCGCGTCATAGCTGATATCCGATAGCTTGTAAACAACACGAAATTGAAAGCATACATCGGACTACTCCCAACAGTAACCAAAATGAAAGTTTGCATATTATTTATGTAAAAGGTACACAGTTAGTGAATACTGTCATATAACATAGATGAGTATTATCGTTTGCGTTGAAATCTAAACAGCATGACTACAATTTATTTTTTTAAAATCACCTCGTTTTCGCTGTATTACTAATAATAATTGTTTCCTCACTATGGTAAGTGCGTAAATGATAATTATAGTATTATACTAATAATTATAGTATTTTATTCCTTCTATTAATTAATTTATGAATGGTTTACGGTATACGCGACGATTTGAGGGTTCGATTCCCACTTGGGGAACATAGATTTTTCTATTTCTTTTTTCTTTGCTCTGGAAACTAGGCAAAGCGCGGCGTTGAGTTCCGCCACTCAACACGCAATGCCTCGAAAAAGGCGGAAAGTGGGGACAGGAGAAAGCAGGGACTAAGCAACGGAGTGTCTTAACAATAGGTTCCCACGGCCCCTGCAGTTCCCTCTGCCTGCAATATGCGGGATAAAGCGTGAAGCTAAAAAAAAAAGATTTCACATAACCCACGAACATATTGCACCTCTACTGCTGTATATTTGTAGGATAATTAAATAACTTATTAATATTTGTATGCAGTGACACAACGTCCGACAGGCAAGAAGACAAAGTGCGAGTTCAACCACTCAATACATAATGTAATGAAATAGTCGGTCTTAATTTGTATTTAAAAATAATATGAATAAATAACAAAATTATCGTTATATTTTATTTTTCACAACATAAAATTTTTATGTTTTACAAAAATGCTATTATCAAAATGTGACGACATGAGTGAACTAGCCGAATGCCAACAATATGCAGCGTGAAGCACATGTTTCTTTTTTCTTGCCCAAGTTTGAAATATTGTGAATGAGAGAAAATACAAGAAAATTATGTATAATATTAACATTAATAAATAAATCTTCTCGTTCTGAGCGCAGTAAAATAGCCATAATAAATACTTAAGCGTATTTTTATGATTTTTAAAGTGTTAATCCACACTGAGGATAGAAAAAATACTTAAAGAAAACATATAAAAATTTGAACGCAGCGGTACTCGAACCCACGCCCTCCTGCGAACCGTGCAGGCGCTCTCACCACTGAGCAATGCGTTCTACATCACACCGCGCGGGTTCGAGTCCCGCTGCGTTCAAATTTTTATATGTTTTCTTTAAGTATTTTTACTTAAGCGTAATGATTCAACTTGCATTGTTCATTCTTATTCAACTTCAGAACGAAGTTCAACTTTTGTTCCAAGTATCTAAGTTTAAGTAACTTTAAACAAACAAAAAGATAGTGGTGAAGTAAAATTAAAAACTCATTCAATTTGATATATTATAAAGGTACCATTATGTTTAATAGGTGATAGTTATCTTATTTATCAAGTGTATTGTAAAAGACAAAAATATTTTTATTTTAACACTATATCATACCTATGTAAATGATTACACGTTTCTGAAAATTATTTTAATAATTGATTTAAAGATAAATACTTTAACATTAATAGGATTTCTTTAAAATAACGTTATTATAATCAAAAAATATTATTTTGGTAAAGCGTTCAAAAGAAAAATTTTAGTTTGCCTAAGTAACTGCATTAGATTTTCCTTTATAGTAGGTATATGAAATGCATGTCTTGCCTATATTTTGTTCAGGCTTAGTGTACAACAAGCAAAGGTTTTCTTTAAATACAAACATACAGACATACAGTTAGAAAAAAATTAAATCTTTTTAAACAACTTTTAATTCAAGTTTTATAATTAATTATATATTATCAACCGAATAGATGTCACTCTATATAAGTACCTTATAACTTTCAGAAAACAAATCAAATTGTATTGTAAAGCCGTCGTAAATAATATAAACCTTTTATACTTGTCTACAAATATCTAGCAGCCTTTTGAAATAAAATTTACATTTAATTTTAAAAATATTTTTCATTTTAATGATGTTCACTAATTAATTTACTAGAATTAATATTTTGTAAAAACATCGATCATAACAACAACAACACAGGTCATTATCATGTAATAGTAATTATGGGTGAGTCGCGTAAATATGCTGATTAAAAATTAAATATCGAATATTTTACTATATACAAGGTCAGAAAACAGTAGATAATATGAATTCGAAGGCTATTCAGTTCGAAAGTGAATACATTGAATTGGTGCTTATATTTAACAAACAGCTTACAAGCCAACGTAGCGCGATATTTCCTGAAGGGTTTTTTTGTTTGTAAACGATCATTTTTTTCTGATAATGCTATAGCTTCCGCTTGCCGGCGTTTTCCATTTTCTGGCTTCACGTCTATGCCGGAAACGCTGTAGAAAGGTTGACTTTTCAAAAACAAACCTGACATTTCTATTTTATTATATTGCCTTTATATATATGTTCAGGCACCGCTAAAAATTGTGCAAACTGGTTATTATCAACTTTTTTAAGCTTCACGCATGTGCGTATGGTTTTCTATATGTAGTAGGATAGACAGAGGGAAACGTAGAGGCACAAGAAAAGGAATCGAGTGTAGAGACACTTCGTTGAGTGGCGGATTTTAACGACGCGCTTTACCTTATTAACGAAGAAAATCAATCTTCACGATTGAAAACGGAATCCACAAGCTGACTTATTTCCAGAAAATAGTCAAAACAAACTTTATATTATTAAAAAGTAAAATATATTAATTTGGTCCAGTTTTAAAATTACATCGTAATTATAATAAGTTACAGTTTCGGAAGAATAAAACAATATAGAAACTAATAATTTATGACAAAATGGTGCTAGTTTAATGCCCTTTATACATAAATAGCTGACGTAGATATTTATTTTGTAAATTATTCATAAAAATACTGTTTATACTGTCATTGTATCTCTAACAATTCACACAGCGGCACAGCGAAGTTTTCATTCCAGTATAATTGTAAAATAATATTTCATTTTCTTTTTTTGTCGCCCTACTTGCTTGAATATAAAAGGTAAATACTGCCAAAAAATAAATTTTAAGAGTAATTTCTATAGAACTTAGAAATTACTGTAAAAGAAAATAAACCTCTTAGCATACTATGG
Source organism: Dione vanillae (assembly GCA_037178615.1). Taxonomy (NCBI): domain Eukaryota; kingdom Metazoa; phylum Arthropoda; class Insecta; order Lepidoptera; family Nymphalidae; genus Dione; species Dione vanillae. The sequence goes on from JAZFAU010000348.1 coordinate 7,711, forward strand.
ATTCACCGTCAGTGGACCTTTTAACTTTATTACAAGAGTCCATGAAAATCAATAATCTCTTATATCACTTAGAATAAATGTTATATATTTAACAAATATTTGTTATAAGCGTAATTAGTGAATTGTTATAAAAATATATGTGTTTCATTCTAGGGGAAAATTATCTAATAATAGGTTGTTAGTTTGTTTATTATTTAAAAAATATTTTGAGTTTGAGACAGAGAAATCTCTTGAAGATCAATGTAAAATGGTATTAGGCTCGCGATTAACATGAATATTTATTATTTACTTTAATACTGAAGTTTATGATTTTGTTATATAAAATTGTCAAAAGATAATTAATGCCATTTTGTTTCTATTTTGTGAGATTAAATTTTTATTTTTCAGTAATAATGAGACTTGCTTCAATTTTGGTAGCGTATAACTAAGAATATATCCACTTATGTTGGTTGTGCACATGTGTTGGTTGTATGAGTAAGTTATATTAAGCGTGGTAAAATTTTCATTTATCAGTAAAAATTAGACTAGTTTCAGCCTTGGTCGGATATGACTGAGCCTGTTTCCATTCGTTTTAGTACATCTATCCGCGTTACGTGTAACAGTTATGTTAATCTAATATTAACGTTTTTATTTTGCATTTACGGTCTACGTATTTGTGAGCTGAGCCCGCTGAATTTGAATAGAAAACCACTTTAATGATAGTCAAATACATAACTATTGCTAATGAGGATTTTTTTTGTGATTGCATGGCGTTATTCTGCTTAATATGCATACAATGTTCAACAATATAATATGTTATACTGCAAGGTAATATTTTGATATTACATTTTAATGTTATCTTTTGACTTAGAGATTTTTTAAAAATGTTTATATAACTTAAATCCATCGTGGAAATATCGAGAATCCTGAACATATATCGGTAAAGCGTAATTTCAGTGCCGTCTGAGGTATTTTAGAACGAAGACAAGAACTTAAATTGCTTTGTTAACAATAAATTAGTTTCTCACTCGTTTCGAAATAGCTTCCTTTAACTTTGATTTTTAACTCTAAAAAGAGACAGTCAAGAAGTTAAATTTAAATTTGAACTACTATCGAAAGACATCGTTTCAAAACATGAATTTGATATATAATTAATATTATTTATATTTTTACTTTTTGAACGTATGTACTTGCATATATCTAGTTCCACCAACAAAGTCTTCTCGTAACGTAAACTTTTCATATATTCTGCCTTTGGACAGTTTGGTTTAAAATATGTATAATAATAGAAAAAATAGTAATTTGTGAATTCCGGTGTCTCCTTTTGCCTTATTAATACAATGAGGCAAAAAAGAAAATATGAAATCGACCTTAAAATTATTTGTTCACTTTTTAGGGTTTCACACCTTTCCCTTTGCCCTCATAGGGTAATTTAAATGTACATTTGTCTATCCTGAAAATGTAGTCTGTCAAGTTAAAATTAAAATAATAAAAAAAATATCAATTTAACTTAACGTAATAAAATATCAATTTTATATGGATATTGTTAAGGTCCTAAGTCCCCTAGATAGGGCAGAGGGCAGAGCGAACAGCGTGTAACTGTAAACGCGACGGTTTGTAAGTTCGAAACGCACACAGGGAATATGGATTTTGTCACTTCTATTTTCCTCGCTCTGGCAATTAGGCAAAGCGCGATAAGTTGAGAGAGACCGCCATTCAACACGTAGAGAGACCGCCACTCAACCCGCAATGCCTCAAAAAGGCGGACAGTGGTGAATGAATTGTGTTAACACTAGATTCCCATGGTTCCTGTAGTTCCCTCTGCCTACCTTGCTGTGGGCGGTGTAAAGCGTGTTCGTTATGAGTTACCTTGCTTGACGAACAAGGGCGTTGACATTCGGTCAAGGTGCAATTTCATATGTTCGCAGTGAGTTAGCTTGCTAGGCAAGCATGGGCGTTGACATTTGGTCAAGTCGCCACCACATATGTACGTAGTGGGATTCCGCAAGGAGGGCTATGGCCCCGTGAGTAACATTGTTTGATTTCAGACAACGAAGCTGAGCTTTCAGAGTCAGGTCAGCCGTCAACATCAGCACTTGGTGAAAATGAAAGCGAGGGCGCTGGTAATGCAACACCCACTCCCTCGGCTACAGATGGTATTGATGACATCATCAGAGCATAGCAGGCCTCTACAAGCAGACCAATAGGATCATCGTTGCCGCTACTCGACTAAGCTCTTCCATGGTCATCTCGGATAGCTTGTATTCATTCATTCTTCCAAACAACTTTATAAAAGGGGGTAGTTTTAGATATTAAGAATATGAAAGCGTTGAATTTATGTCAATCGTGGCAGTTGCACGTAGGCAACGGCCCATACTGTAAGGGAACTATCCTGAAGTATACTTATCGAGTGATTTGTGTCGTTTATTGTTATTACGAGAAATGTATGTCCGAGTAGACTTAAAACATGTGATCTATGTGTGTTTCAATGTTTTCCAATAAAGTATAAGTACTCAATAAGAGAATATCTGTTTTAGAAAAGTAAGTAAAATATATAGCCACCTGTAATATAAATCCTTCACCTGTAAAAATGTATAAAGAACAATAAATTTTAACAAATAATACTGCGTAGTAAACGAAAAGTTGTTAGTTTAATTACATTCAAACACACATAGACCATATGTTCGAGCGTATTCGGATAGAGTAGACGCATGTATAATTTGTCAATTTGTCAAGTAAATGAAGTTCAATTGGTGTAATATATCAATACACTGTTTTTTTTTTTTTTTTTTTTTTTTTTAGCTTCACGCTTTATCCCGCACATGGCAGGGTAGGCAGAGGGAACTGCAGGAACCATATGAACCTAGTGTTAAGACACTCCGTTACTTAGTCCCTGCTTACTCCGTCCCCACTTTCCGCCGTTTTCGAGGCATTGCGTGTTGAGTGGCGGAACTCAACGCCGCAACACACTGTACTGTATACAATAACGTAAAATAGAATTTTAAATTTAAAAGCTCTTGTAAATTCAGGATTCTGTTCACGGACTGTGGTTGTTGATAAAATAGGAGCATGGAGAAATTTATTGACCCTTATAATCTTCTAACAATATGTTCTGTAAATATAACTTGGTTCTGTCTATACTTTTGGTGCCAGTTATTTTGTTAGTAACTAACAATTCTTTGCTGTATCTGTGTTTTTATCGCATTTTATTTTCTTTCATATTACAATATTTGTGTAAGCTTAAGGAATCTGGTTTGGAAAACCAACAGATTTTGTCTGTTCTAATCTGCGACAATTTTCCATATGATAGCGAGCTAGCAATTATGTAAACAACCAATCTTAAAATAGTCTACCATTTAAGACATATAACAATAACGAAAAAATTACAAAAATAAATACTCCGTCATATTTCAAAATATTATTTGAAAACTTATGACAAGAAAATAGATACTTGACGAACTCCAATATAATACAAAGTAGAGTCGCATTAAAGGGTAAGCTTGTTTGTTGTCGAACAGTTTGCACGTCATTTGAATAAAACCCTTTCGTTAGTTGACATTCGTAATATTATGAATGATATCATATCCTACGACTAGTAGTCGTAGCGCTCCAAGCGATAATCAACGTTCTTGTGAGTGATCTTAGCTTTGAGTTATAAGATCACTCACAAGAACGTTGATTATCGCTTGGTTGCTTACCAAGAGGTGCACGTTCAAATCCCGTTAAAATATTATGTGTTTTGTAATAAAATCACTAATTTTTTATGTAAATCCTCCATTAATACAATGAGGTAAAAATAAATAAAATCTTTTATTTATATTAAATATTTTTTTTTTACTTTTTTTTCATTGTAATGAAAAACGCATAGGCTTAGTAATCAAAGCGCCTGCACGGTTTGCTAGAGACGCGGGATCAAATCTTGCTGTGTTCAAACTTATACATGTTTTCTATAAGAAATTTTCTGTTGTCAGTGTGATCAACACTTTAAAAATCATTAAGTTATGGTACAAAATAGCATTCTCACTCGCTAAACGATTCTTTGTATATATTTGGTAGTGAAAATTTGTAAAAAAATATCTCTGTACCACTGTCCTACAATTATGTAAAACATATAAGTATTTCATTTAAATAATGAGGACCGTCGTGGCGCAGAGGCGTAAGCGTCTATCTGTAAACGCGACGGTTTAAGGGTTCGATTTCCACTCGGGGAAGATGGATTTTTCTATTTCCATTTTCTTCGCTCTGGAAACTAGGCAAAGCGCGGCGTTGAGTTCCGCCACACAACACGCAATGCCTCGAAAAAGGCGGAAAACGGGGACGGAGAACGGAGCAGGGACTAAGCAACGGAGTGTCTTAACACTAGGTTCATATGATTCGTGCAGTTCCCTCTGCCTACCCTGTAATATGCGGGATAAAGCGTGAAGCTAAAAAAGATAAAAAAAAATTAAATATTACTCTAATCTGTAATACTGACGAATCTTTTATCTCAACAGCACAGAGTCATGTTTCAGAAGCTTAATGTATTCAGATTCAAATTATAATAATATATCAGTACGTCATGATTCAAATAAAATTTTAATTTTTCGTTTTATTTTATATAGCCTTGTTAACTATTTATAATTCTAAAAAGTTATGTTTTTTATGCATATGATAGGTATATTTTCTTTCAAAGGATTCCATAGTCACAACATCCCACATATTGCTTTTAAGACATTTAAAAGCAATATGTATTATGATAACATTTGGATATTTAATTTAAACGTTTACAAAAACGTACATTTAAAAAAACGTACTTTAGGTTATAAGACCAACTTTGCCGAATTTTACTATTTAACTAGTAACATATACAAATAATTATACGTTAACAATGTACAACATGTTTCTCCCTTACAAATATTAATTTTCGGGACTCATTCATCTGACTAAGATATTCTAATCCTAAATAATCAAGTCCTAAGTAAATAGTAAAGCAATATCACAGCGTTTTATTCAAAATTCATACTTTGAGTCAACAACAACAACAACAACAATAAATATTCTTTATTGCACAAATATAAAAACAAAACAAGAACTAAACAAAAAATTAATAAAAGTACAACAAGGCGACCTTTCTTCCTAGGCAACCATTGAATGTTCGAATTCTAAAAGAAAGGGTAGTGCATTAATTAAAATATATACTTAAAATATATGAAATATATATAAATCAAATAAATATATGCTTATAAACATACATATATACAAACATACACATATACATATATATATAAATACATAAATGTGAAATTGATAAATCATAAATACATTATTATATTAATTCTTCTTATAGAAAAGAATATTCTTATTTTCTTTGTGAAAAGCTTTTTCTTTTGGCAAAGTGTCCATTAATCTCCATTCAGAATTTTATTATATATTTGAAATGAACCTAAATTAGGAAGTTTACGCTTGAGAGAATCTTTTATTGAACCGATTACATCCGCCAATATTCTAATAACTGAGCAAATATCTCCAAATTGAATTTTCATAAAATTAAATTAGGGCAACTCAATGATATACATATATCTTGTGAACTTATTTGTAAGATTTTTAATTAGGTTAAAAATAAAAATAAAAAAATAGAGTGTTCTGTGGAATCCTTAATATGGGCCTGAATATACAAAAAGACACATTATCCTGGCTTCGTGACAAAATTAGTTTCGATAATAACTTGTTTCGGTTAGTATTAAGCCAGCATCTGTTAGCCGAGCAACTTTTGTCTGCTTCATTTTTGGTTATTGTTATAAAAGTAAATGAATTGACGTTATCATATAAATGTTATTACTTTATCAATTCTACCTTTCTATTTTATAAATATTCATAACAAACATACGAAGCAACGTATATAGAAGATGATCTCTAAAGGAATACTTCACGGATTTTATAAATTTAATACTACAAAGTCATATTTTCACAAATAAATCCTTATATGGATATATAATGTCAATATTTTGATCGTTATTATCTGAGTTTGAACAAAAAGTCTCATCGAGAGTTTACAAAGCGGGGGATAGTGTATTGAATAAAATATAGTGCGATAAGTTGACGCAATGTATTTTATTGCTTGTTTGTTTTAACAATTGCTATTAGAGAGATATTTTCTATTGATGATTTTACTATGTAAATGTTTATTACTTAAATTATTGTATAGTTAATTATAATTGACCTAGAAAACTTTATGTCATATTTTATTCTATCATGTATACTAATCATGACATCTAAAGTTAATTAGATTTTAGATTAGGCAGAAGCTACGCCTCTGCTTCACGACAGTTCTCATTACTTATTTCATTTTTTTTTTGTTTTTTTTTTTTTAGCTTTACGTTTTATCTCGCATATTGCAGGATAGGCAGAGGGAACTACTGCAACCTGCTCTTCTCTTAGTTAGAGTTTTATAATCAAATGTGGAATAAAATTAAAGAATATTTACAAAAAAATCTAGAATTGATAATTTTAAATAGACCGAGACATTAAAAAAAAACGATTTGTGCGTTCCATGTGTTTAGAATAATATAAACAGACCCCACTTATCAAAATTTTTTTGAGATATGACGTATTGAGAAGTGGAACACAGCACCACGTGGTATAAACCAAAACTAAATACAATCCAACTAGAGAATTAAATATAACTCAGATAAGGACTGAAGTCGTAAAAAGTATTTAATTATAAATTATAATTTCGATATATTTTTTTTTCAATAACTGCAAAATAAATACATGTATTTTGCAAATTGAGAAGCTTAATATCCTATAAGAATGTTAACTAAACAAATAATTACTTATTAAAAGTCTGCATTAAGGACATCTGGTAACTTAGGAGTTACAATTTATTAAGGTTAATTATGTACTTTTCGACTATTTTTTGAGATAAAGCGTGTTGGAACACAGCACAACGTGGTACAAACAAAAAGTAAAAATAATCAAATTAGAAAATGAAATATAATTTTTTTATAAAAGATCTTATGAAATATTTTTACTATGAATTAAAATTTATACATCAATAACCTTTCTTTCAATAACCTTTGGAACCGCCTTTAATATGAAATAATGACATTACGTACTATATATAGCTTTTATTTTGCAAATTAAGAAGCTTACCATCCTATTATAAAGTTAATGAAACAAATATTTCCTTATTAAAAACTGTGTTAAGGACTTCTGGTGATTTAGGAGTTACAATTTATTGAGGTTAATTATGTATTCCGATATTGTTTGAATCATCCTCTTGTAAAATAAAATATTATTGACAAGTAACTGTACCTTATGAAATAACAATTATAGTGAAATATAGACCCGTTTTGCACACAATACTTACACAATATTTTGTGATATAAAAAAACATACAGCACTATTTTTCTTTTATATAGATTATTTGTATAAAAAATGTAATTCAATATTTGTGAAATATATTAGAATATTTATTAAATATTTAATACCTCTTATCAAATGATTATTAATGAAAATTATTTTATTAAAATTTTATCAAATTATATAAATCACCTTGCGAACTGTGATACAGTTATAAATGATAAGTACCAGACTTCGATGCAAGTACGACGCATGTACGCTAGATGAGAGCGTATGGCCTAATCGGCTGTAGTACCTAGGGAGCTTCCAATACGCAAAGGTTTGAATTCCTTCCTATTCAATTTCGAAAAACTCCAAAATTGTTACTTTAAGAAACATTCAGTTAATTTTGTTTTAGTATAAAAGAAGCTATTCAGTTTAGTTTATTTTGTCTTAGTATAAAGAAGTATTCTATTTTTTTAAGTAGTGTAGTACATCAGATAACTGTTTTACTAAAATAATATTTATATTAATAGCTTGAAGGGATCTATCCATCTTTGCTCTAAACGCTTTGTAAGTGAAATAGGAAATAATAAGAGTATTCATGCATAATAATGAATGAATAAAATGAGACACTATAATATCATATTCATTCTTATTGTTTAGCATTCGATTATTGATTTGCATTGATTATAGACTATTTTTTACTGCTGCATTGGAGCAGACGTTTATCTTCCATCTCACCCGATTGAAAGTGTAGATAGAGACGAAGGTGATACACGCCTGTCCAAAAGAAACCTACTCTTAAAGGCTCCAGGGTTAAACTCGTCAGTAAAAATAAACCTAGGCAGGCCGTTCGAAATCTTGACGACTCAACGAGCTACAAAAACGTTTAGTTTGACATTTGGGTATGTCAACTACGTATGGATGAAATTTTCGCCTACTTTTGCCCAAGCTTAGAAGTTTGATAAAGGAATGGAGATTGCCCAATCAGTTCGAAAAGAGCCTTCGAGCACACTTCAAAATGCATATTACAAAAACCCGATAAGCTGGCAAGCAAGGCAAGTCTAGTCTGCTATTTGAGAGCTTTTCGTTATTAAATAACCTACGGGCTATTTTGTCAACTAAGTCTAAAGCCTTCAGATTATTTATTTGGCTGCACCATCAAAGAGGTGACTGCAGTACTCCAAGCAAGACCGAACTTGGCCAGTGTAAAGATTAAGTAAGTAAGGATTTACATTTAAACGTGAGTATAAAGTTGAAGCTACTCTTTTTCGCGGAGAAAAGACACACCTGTATTTTAGAGGGATTGAACTTAACAAGATTAGCGTCATCCCAATCGGACACTCACTGCAATGATACGTTTACTCGTTCAATCATGAATTCTTTCAAGTACCGTATTCCCACTGGACTAGCTCGAGAGTTGGTCATGTACCTCTTAATTATCGCGCTATTATCCGAGTGATAAAAGATTGTTTATGTACAGCAGAAACAAGGTTGAAGAGAGAACTGATCCCTGAGATACCCCATTGATTGGTGTTAGATCAGACCAGCATCCATTATGACAATTCGAATAGACCGTTCCCACAAGGAAGTCACAAATCCAGTCGCAGAACTCAGTAAGCATGCCGTATACTGGAAGTTTACTGAGTAGTGCCTCATGCCAGACTGTGTCAAAGGTCTTTGAGGTGTCTAATGAAACGTCTATTGCTTTACCGTGATCCTTGTTCGAAATTTAAGATCATACGTATATTGACTATATTAAATTTTAATATATTTAAACTTTTTAAAAGCAATATGTTTTATAAAAGTAAACTGCATTTATACGAATAAAAAGACAGGATAAATTTTACTATTTTTTTATATTTTTTAGACCAGAAAGGATTAATATTATTACAATACACTTTAATATTATTTGTCTTCAGAGTGTTGAAATTTTAATAATTATTCTGAAGGTATCTATTAATAAGAATTTTTCATTATACAAACAAGAATAATTTTTATCTAATTAAAACAATTCTTTTCACGCTACGTCGCAATTACAGCTTATTATTAACTATGGAAGTTATCTTTGTAATTTTACATGATGTGTTACACAATATTATTCCCAAGAACAATCGTTTGGCCAGAGAGATTGTATTTTGTAGAATAACCCAATATTTCTAAAATATTCAAGTACGGTTAAGAACAGATAGTAACTGAAGATTTTTCGTAAAGCTTCTCTATTATAAAATTAAATCTAAAAAACCTTGTTGGTATAAAAGTTTAGAAATATAAATATATTTTATAAAAACAATATTACATTATATAGCATTTCTTGATAATTTTGGATAAAATGAATAGAAAATCATAATAAACGTTTGTATACTAATTGTTAAACGTAATGCTTACAATATGTTGCGTATAGAACCTGTATTGGGTAGACAATTCAAGTGCTACACGCCTCTATGACTGTACGTCTATTTCAGCCTATAGTATTACATCTAATCTAACATTTTTAACTAAAGAGGAAACATTTTCACACAAGATTACGTTCAGTATTATTGATTACAGAAATGCTTTTACAATGGGAAAAGTGATTTTTTACAAATTTATGTACCTAGATTATATAATATTTTCAACAAAAATAGAGATCCTTAATAAAATGTCCTTCCTGAATCGATATATTAATCAGCGGTGTGATTTTCCCTTAACCTTATCTAATTTCCCCTTTTGTGTTTTTCCCTCTTGATATTGAACTTCACAAAGACAAACCTAAAAAAGATAATAGTGCAAGTAACCCTAAGTAAATTGGACTAATGTGAAACATTCTATGGCGCCATGAACAATCAGTGTGTGTGTTGTGAATTATCAAGATAAGGTACTGTACATTTTTATTATCCTTAAGACCGACTATATAAAGTAAATAATTAATATAAAACTCCCCCTCAGCACGCTTCCACAACTGCTGAACACCCTACCCTTTTCACTATACAATGTATATGTGATATTTATGTAAATTTCGTTAAGGGCTCTAGTGTGTAGTAATAATTTTATTATCATATTAACGACATTTCTGAATAGTATCTGACTCTAGACTCTGGACACTTATACTTTATATGTTCTATGAATATTAATATTACTATGTCGTCTCTTTACATTAAGTCTTATGAGAGATATTATCATTAACAAGCTTTTTCTGCAATTGAAGAACACGACTATGTGACTATGAACCTTGACAACAGCCTAAAACATAGGTAATATGGAAAGTGTTTCTGTCTTTTATTTTAATTTTATTTCATTTTATTATTATTTTGCTATGTTTTATAAAAAAAATTATAGTTCATTATGCTTTGCTGAAATACATTAATTAAATATGACATGTAAAAATTAAAAGTTATCTACTTTTATCCACGCAATAATTTCAAAATTTTATGACAAGAACATCACTAATAACCTCTATAAATCGAGTAACTACATATATACGTATGTAAGATAAAAAATAATTGAACAAAGTCTGCTAGTATATTATATACAAAGATAAGCATTGAATAGAGAGTGAATATACACTGTAAATTCAAAATTAGGAGCCGATCAGACAACATAATAAAAAAAGTATATACATTATTATTACGAGAACGAAAAAAAGAAAACTTAAACGACTATTTTTACATTTTAATACAATACCTTAATATATATTTTAAGTACATAATTATTCTTATAAACATTTGCACAGCTTTGGCACAGTCCATTAAGGAGATAAATATTGTAAAATTTATTATACAGACACAATTGGAAAGCAAAAACACATTCCGTTAAGCCGATACGTTATACTGTTAACGAGTTGGCCTGATAATAAAATGAGACTGCAGGAAATTCAATTAGTCGAAGCCGAATTCCAAGCTAAACATTTTGTCGTTCACATGTCACTTCTTGCCGAGCCCCAACTAGTTAATGTAATTAAGTGGTATAGCTTTCACGACATTTCTATTTCAGCACACGTTCACACGCATGTATCTTATTTCCTTGGGGTCATATATTCTTGATTTAATCTACAAATAGAGTAATGCAAAGTTTTAGTGTTGAAAATATATTTTGTATTTCTGTTTTATAAAAATTTTGTGCAATTTACAATCTTTGCCTTATTATTTAATTATATTACTATACATCGATTATTCGACGAAAGAAATATTTGCAATTGATGCTGACCTTCTTTCGTATGAAGGCTTCATCAAGGACCAAAAAGTAAGAGTGTGTGAGCGTTTTATTAGTAAAGTAATAAAATGCTTACACACTCTTACTTGTTTTTCAGTAACTTATTTATTTATAAGTGAACAAATCTCGACAAAGTAAATCCATTCTTCTTACTGTAGTTAATATTCAGGTCATTTCTATCACTACGCTTGTAAATGTATGCACTTTGATAGTTTTATTACTGTACTAGTTATTATCAGTTATAATTTTGAAATTTAATCGCAATTAAGATTCATTATTAAACGATGTCATAATATAAAATATATTATATAAATTAATAATTACAAACTAATAAAATGTAAGATATGTTTTTAATATCCATTCCAATTGACACTATAAGTATACACCACACTCTGTGTTAAGGACAAAATAATTTAAAATGAGAATTGATAATTCGGTAAAGAAAGAAAGAAAGAAAAAAAGATTTAGGAAGAAGAGTATTGAGTTATTAATTTGCTTATTAACTTGTTGGCTGAATAAGTCGTATATAATTTACTTGTCTCGTTTATAAAATACTATGTTGGTTCTTCTATATATTGAGATACTAGATAAATGTACACATAACATATTAAAATCCATTTACATACATACGCTCTTCAGTTCTGTTTTAAGTATTAGAAAAATTATAACGACATGGAAACCATTCCTTGTTTTTGCATTTTCTTTGAGTCAGTTATGTCAGTTCTGTCAGTATAAATTATCAGTAATGATTATAAAATCTAAGATTACTGAAACGTTCAAAGTTAAGAAATGAAAAACACAATAAAAAAACGTGTAAGTTGTGGAAACACTTGCAAGATATCCTTCATATAAGATCGATCACATAAATATACCGTTTTATTTTGCTCTTACTTAGCGTTAATAAGTGTAATATTTAATTGATGCTATAAATAATTGACATCCTTCTCCTTCTCTTTGTACAATGGTACAAAACAAAGAACATACCTGCAGCAGATGTACTGTATGCATGTTCTTTTAATATTTTGCTATAGCAACACGACGGATTCGTAATATTTACATAAAATATATCGACTCTGTAACAAAACAGTAAAAAAATCAATGAAACTTTTTGAATATATTGATGTACAAAATCTAAAATCTAAAATAAAGAAGATCTAATGTCAAATTAATAAAGATACACAGAGAAAGTTGTTGAACGGTAATCTGTAAATTTTAGTGACTACTAGAGCAAGTACGAGGAGTAAATATACATATATATCAGCAAAATTGCGTTCTGAATCAACGTTACAATATAGTAAGGTGAATTGAATGCTTACTTTTAAAATAGTCGCAATAGACGAATGAAAATATGAAATTAAATGAATTGAGGTTTAAGTCATATTTACTTAAACAAAAACCCCTAGAGGTTAGACTTCTCAGAGATTTAACACAAAAAATCCTAAAGTCCACGCAAACGTAGTTGCATGCACTAACTAGTATTTAACAGCCAGTTTGAAAAGTTGAATAAATGAAGTAACAGCATAGGGCGCTACTTGAGGAAACAAAAGAGTGAAAGGACGCTTAGTCTCATTCAACAATACAACGCCTGGTCATTATCTTCAAGTTGTTTTATGAGATCCGAGTACGTTTAAGTCTCTTTATTTCCTAGCTACATAAACGATTTTATTTTACTAAGTATATAGTAAAGTCTTTGTGACAACTTATGTCGTTCTTAATTTTTTGATATATATTATGTTATATTATATTTCATCATTTTCATTGAGCTGTTATAGTTAACAGATTAAAAAGACGACTGTAGAATAATCTTTATTTTTATTTAATTTTTAAACATTCTGTAGAAGACGCTTTGTTTTTATCATATAAAGATGCAATATATACTCGTAAGCCTAGTATTAAGAGACTGCGTTTTCTACTTTTTAAATGAATATGTTGGCGTGAACATAGGAAATTCAAATTAATTCATTACTTTCAATAAAGATTACACCCACCATCTTTTACAGACACTTCGAAATACATCTTGTTTTTTAATATTATTAAAAAATCTAACTAAGATATAAAAATCGTGTTACGTGCATTGTACTTACTTTGTTCAACATATCTTATTTATTCATATTATCCTATCCTATTTCCTATTATCATATTTTACTCCTAAGAGAATCGTGTTTCTTTTGGCAAATGATGGTTTTGTTCTATTTTATTATTAATGACTACCATTTTAAAATAATACAGTTCATGTAATTTTGAGCACATTGTTCGTAATATTAGCAGGTATAGCTTTCATTTCTTGTCCTCGTGCTGAGTACGCGGAGAGTATAATCATATATAATTTACACTTGAGTATACAATTTATAGATTTTCATAATAGACACAGTTATAAAATTATGATGATAAAATGACAAATTTACTACATTCACTCATATTGAAAAATATTTTTTCAAATCATGTTTGATGTAATTACATATACCTAGATATGAATACATAATATGTATGGATCTATGTATAAACAAAATTTATGCAAATCATTTGCCTGAACGCTAAACAAAAACAGACATATTGAACGTGTTTTGATTGTAAAAGTCATAATTTGAGTATTACAAATTCTATTCTATAAGCGAAATGTGAAAAGAAATTATTTAAAATTTGTCTATAAAAGGATAATCAATAGAACGTAATTATAAATAATGACCAATATATGCAAAGATTATCAATCTTGAAAGGGTATATACATAAAATATAAATATTATACAAGATATGTTGAATGTTCAGTTGAAAAAGAATTATTCAGCATTGTTCTTATCAAAACACAGTCGTGTTTAACATTAGCTATAAAGCTACAGCTTTCATCTATAGCGACGAATGAAGAATGCTGTATTTCTTATAAAAGATTAATATTTGTTAGAAAAAAGTCGACTAAATATTAATGTTCACGTTGTTGTTTATAATCATAAGTACGTTCTGGACTGATTTTTTTTTCTTTACAGATTTTGTTTCAAGTTATTTAAACTTATCCGGTTTTTAATTATTGTCCCTACTTTCTCCGTCCCCGCTTTACGCCTTTTTCGAGGCATTGCGTGTTGAGTGGCGGAACTCAACGCCGCGCTTTGCCTAGTTTGCCAGAGTTAACCCAGAAACCGTCGCGTTACAGGCACACGTTGCGCCTCTGCGCCACGACGGTCTTAATATTATTAATAAGTAATTCATTTACTTAATTATATTTAACGGTACCATATGTCAGTTTATACCTAAATAATTTTCAACCTCGCGATCTTTTTTATCCTCACTCTTATATCTTTGTTGTTTTTGATCGATATTTTTAATTTTAAATACAGTGCATATGGTTTTCAAATTGTTTTTTCTCGTGAAAACTATAGATCCGCTGTATTCACATAGTGTCTACAGTACATTAAAGCTGTATAATTTTCGTATAAATATATAACAGCAAAATTTCTAAATTTCTTCTCGTGCAATAATAAAAACCTAAATGTCTTCTTTTCTATATTATTCTGGGAATGGGCTCGAGTTGATAGGACATGGTGATTGAGAAACATGACAAAAACATCTGGTACACCCTGAATTTGAAAGTTGATTCGATTCAAAACTGTGATTATTAAATCGCTTTTTATTTTATACTTTTAACGTTAATTCTGGATCCAATGCTTTAACGGTATATATATTATGAATAATTTTGAGACTCGACGTTATACTTTATTTTGTATTAAGAATTATTTATGGGTTTATTTTTATATTAATTTAATTATTTGTTTATTGTATAATTTTCTGTTAAATTGTTTTCATATTTCTACGTTCTAAACTGAACTTGTTTTTCTTTACTGATTTTATTTCAAGTCATTTAAACTTATCCGGTTTTTAATTCTTTTATTTAATTATATTTAACGGTACCATATGTCAGTTTATACATAAATAATTTTCAACTTCGCGATCTTTTTTACCCTCACTCTTATCACTTTGTTGTTTTTATCGATATTTTCAATTTTAAATATAATGCATGTGGTTTTCAAATTGTTTTATCTCGTGAAAACTATAGATCCGCTGTATTCACATAAGTGATGCGTAAGTCTACAGTACATTAAAGCTGTATAATACAATAATATACTGATTGCACTATGAAATACTCACAGGTATTACTTAATATAAATACAGTACACGTAGATTTTATATTAAATGACGTTGACATTGTGTTTTTGACAGATTCAAACTGGTCACCTTTTATTACAATGGTAATATCAATTGTCAAAAAAAGATTTTAGAAATAATATATCGTTTAAACAAAAGAATAAAACAAGCAATAATAACAGTATCTACTCAAATGACCGTATGCATGTCTTACCTAAAAATATTCTTCTGCACATTATGTAGCGTCCAACAAAAAAATTATGACACAGTCACAGTGTAGTAAAATACTTACTATAATAAAAAAAGAAGAAATACAGATCATTAAAAAAAAATATATAATTTTAAATGGCCGCTTTATCACAACCAGTGATCTTTTAAAGGCAACCATTCAATATCCTACGATAAACTAGAAAAGAAGCGTTTTTCTTACTTTATTTTCAATTACATACATACATATACACGTACATACATACACAGATACATAGTCATGTACATACTAACATAATTATAATTATAGTAAGTGAGTAGGGTAGTTCTTCATAAGTTTACGCTTAAACATACCTACTGTCTGAGATTTTACGATTTCCTCGGGCAACGTATTCCAGAGTTCCACTGCTTTGATAGTATAAGAGTCTCCATAATATTTGGTGCGGGAAAGAGGGATTTCCAGGAAATTCCTTTTGCGGAAATGGAGGTGCTGCGAGTGAACGGCTTTACCTCAAGAGTATAAATATTTCTTTTAAGTACAACGGAGTGACTGGACGGCATAGTATACTATAGATGAGAGTAAGAGAATGTAGATTCAGCAGGTCTTTAACAGTTAGCAAGACCAGACAAAAAATTCATTTTTGGATGGATGAATGGATGGACGAATGCAAAATCTCATAATTAGGTTCACCTAATTATGAGATTTTGCATCCGTTCAAGCATAATTAGTAGTTGTTAAGGTGAGTTTAAGTAGCACGAATCAACGTAATCAAGTGTGGGAAGAAGAAGAGTTTGAGCAAGAGATATTTTAGCTTTTTTAACGACAGTAGATTTTGCCATTTTTCTGTGATTTCTTTTTTTTTTAACTTCACGCTTTATCCCGCATATGGCAGGGTAGGCTAGAGGGAACTGCAGGGACCGTGGGAACCTAGTGTTAAGACACTCCGTTACTTAGTTCCTGCTTTCTCCGACCCCGCTTTCCGCTTTTTTCGAGGCATTGGGTGTTGAGTGGCGGAACTCAACGCCGCGCTTTGCCTAGTTTGCCAGAGCGAAGAAAATGGAAATAGAAAAATCCATCTTTTCCGACTGGGGATCGAACCCAGAAACCGTCGCAGGCAGACGTTACGCCTCTGCGCCACGACGGTCCTCAACGGTCCTCGGTTCTGTGATTTCAATATGAAAATATATTGGATTTCTTGGTCTACTTCAAAAAAAATTATAGAAATATATCAGAAGACGCAGAAGACACGTTACAAAGAGTAGTAGCGTTTGTTTTTAAAAAAACCTGACCTGTTATTATCTGTAGTAAGCCCGACAATGAGTGCATGGTACAAAAGCAGCAAAAATTAAAATTTACATATTTCTATATCATAACTTTATTTCCTTTATGCTGCAAGCAATGAAACGCAATGCACGCTCAATATAAAATAGGAAAATAGTGAATTTAATTTCTCTAAGAATATTAATATATATTTCATTGTGAATAAAATTATGTTCACAAATATTAATATAAGTCAAACGTTTCATTTATTAAATCAATTTTTCACATCACAGATTAAATCAATTTTTTATGTCTTACAATTTCAGATAATAAAATTATCTTTAGATAAAAAGTTCGCGTAAACGAATTACGCGGACGTCGGATATAGCGCTCAGAGATTATTACAAAAAATACTACAACATTTCAGAGGTTGAAAAAAGACAATAATCTCCTTGTCTCAATATAAGCGCCTCATCCATTCAATATTATTTCATTCATCCGTTTTCCACAAACGATTAATCCAGTTATTCCAACGTTAAAATAGCTTTTTAAACTTTTCCAATAAATGCTTATTGTCTATATTTCAAGCAAATATTAGCCTATTTTATTAATTTTCTAATCAAATTACGTAATTATAACAAAAATATATAATTTAACTGTTTTTTGGTATTCCGAAATTGAATGGTAAATAGCGGAACCCCTTCTAAACCGCTTTACTATTAAATGCAAAAATGAAAAATCTTATATTAAGACACAAATTCAATACTCATAAACGCCATCTATCTACAGAAAGATCTAAAAAAACGATATTGAGTTTGAAATAGGTAAAAGCTGAAAATCAACTTAAAGTTAGATCTGTAATAGATATTTTACTGAACTAACTATATACTGAGACAATTTTTATTACTTAAATATGAATATGTGTAGTACATATACTTTTTACAAAAAGTTTTCATTTTTTTTTCTTAATTCAAGAAGCATTTTTAATAAAATTTCTTGTAATTGGTTCTAATAGCACTAAATGCTACGTTGAATTAACGATTTAAAATGTCGTGCTATAAAATAAATATCATCTCGGCTATAAAGAACGAGCATTCATTTAAGCCATTTCAATGCATAATTTCTATTTATGTGACGTATGGTACAAAATACCTTACGATAGTATTTAATATTTTTATTTCTTTAATTTTATATTTTCATATTATTTATTTTATATTTTCATACAAAAACCACACACACACACAATCGCATAAAAACAATTTCTTTAACTGAAAATAAAATCAAAGAAAGATAGATGACCAATGACCAAAAATACCTTGACTATTTTTAAATATCTTATATTCACAATTAATCCATTTTATAAGAAACATGCAAATTTATAAAACACGAATACGTTTTGCATTTTTTTAATGTGTAACTAGGACAGTGCAATAAATATTATTTTAAAATGAAGTATATGTAGTATTAATCTATGGGCTTTAATTTCTGTCCTTCAATACTCAATATCTTGAACAAAAATTTTGACAGTAACTTCATTTTCCCTACCGTATAATATGTGAAATACAGTGTATTACTTATGAAGTAACTTTTTTCATAATAGTGCAACAGCGTTATTCTACTTCATATGCACACAATGTTCAGTAACAAAATATGTTATACTGCAAAGCAATGTTTTGATGTTGCATTTGAAAGTTTTCCTTTGGTAAAGAGATAAGTGAAAAATATTTGAGCGACTCTATCGTAAAAACATCAAGAATGCTGAACATAGATCGGTAAAGCCGGAGTAGGATCAGTCTAAGCCTTGGGTATTTCAGAACAAAGTCAAGAACTTAAATTCCATTGTTAACAACAAAAGTAAATTCTCGGTCGTTTTGAAACAGCTTTCTTTTAATACTAATCTTTCAACTGTATAAAGGAACAGTTTTGAAAGTAAGACATAATTGAGCGTAATTTAACGCAAAAGGTATATTCATAAACATTTAAAACATGAATGATTTGATGAATGTTTGATATCATTTACATATTTACTTTTATAATGTAAATACCTAATTCGACCAAGACCGGCTTTCGTAACGTAAACATGGTTATTTATTTTGCCTTTGGATACTTTGGTCTATAATATATATTGCACACGTGTATACAAAATAAATAAAGGTAAAAGAAAAAGTAATCATTATGTCTTTGTGAATGATCATCATTCACTTCTATTTGTCTTACTTTTAGTCTTTTGATTAACTTTTTAGGGTTCCGCACCTCCAAAGGAAATAACACAGTTCCTAAAGGATATTTTTGCCGTACGTTTATTGGTCAAGTAAAAATTAAAAACAAGTAATTTTAATGTTGCTAAGCAATTTTCTAGACGAAAGTATAATTTAGCATTTAATTTAATGTTTGTGTAAATTCAGTTAAACGACATTAAATCATTCACATTGACAAACGTCTTACACGAATGTGAATAAATAGTTGCCTCGTCACTTATTTATATGAGTTACAGCGATATCTTTTGTGATTTGGATTTGTTTAGGGCCATTTCGCCGATATTCATTATTTACTTAATTAAGTTGCTTTTGTCTTAGTAATGTTATTATTCCTATTTATGATTTACGATTATTTTTGAATCGATAAGAATAAAAATATGTTTAAAATAATTTTCAATATCATTAGATTTTCAACTTTTAACAAGCGTGATTATTAGTAGTAGTCATGAAGGCTTCTTTAAATCAATATCTAGTAATCCAATTTAGTCACTACGATATCTACACATGTAAAAGGTAATATCTAAATATAAATTGTAAAGCGACTTTTAGAATCACGGTTCAAACGATTATTTTGTATTTTTATATTTTACGTCTTACCCACAGGCTGTTTGTGCGATACCAAACATTTTGATAGATGATGCATCAATGACAACACTGTCATAAAACATCATCAATCTTATGATTTCTTAGAGTGATGTGATTTATGTTATCAAATATCAAGGGAATTTAAAAAAGGTTTTCATGATAAATTATTTTTATGAGGGAGTAAAAAATATTGGGATAATTGTAAGGAGTAAATAATAGTAATATTTTTTTAATACGACTTTAAAAATATCTTCTATAGAAATTTGTCAAGGTACTTACTAGTTTTACTAGATAATTTGCAAATATTCATTTTGAATGTACTCGAAATATGTTGAATATGTAAAGAACTGTTTCATAATATATTGTTCAAATTGTTTTAAGTGTAGATCAGATATTTTTGGGCTGGTGTTTTAAAGAAAAGTTATTAGCAATGCCAGGGTATTCCCTCTTGCCTGCATGTTTACGTTCTAGGGAAGAGCGTGGCCCAGTTAAAATTGAACAAAATCCAAAAACTTTCAAAACTTATATGCTTTTACTTTTTCATTAAAAATAAATACACTGTTATTATTGCAAAAAGAAGAAAAACTACACAAGGTTTATTGAATTTACAATATTATATTAATGTGTGACGGTTAAAACTTTACCTAGTGTCTTGTGTTCTCTGAGTAAGGCTTTAACAGTGCTCCACCATCGTGCTCTATATGAGTTATAAGGTAATATATTTTCAAAATAACTATCAGGGGGTGATTAGTGATCGATACTGATGCCAAAAATGCAGTCAGTACATTTTTTGTGCCTGTCTGTCTGTATATTCTTTATAGAAACAAAAACTACTCGACGAATTTTAACGAAACTGGTACAGTTATTCTTCATACTCCTGAGCAGGTTATAGTATACTTTTAATTACGCTACAATCAGTAGGAGCAGAGCAGTGAAAGGAAATGTTGGGAAAACGGGAGAAGTTACTGGATTTTTTAAGGTTCCGTCGCGTGTGCAGCCTTAATGGTTAAAGCTACAGCGAAACCATGTATAACGGAAATATTCTACATAAAATTATTAAAAAAATATCCCCAAACAGCATAAGTCTATCTTTTATGGTTGACTCACAATAGCACGTGTAATTCCTAATAGCTTAGCAGTACGGAGATTTCTGATTAAAGTCAAAGTCAAAAGTCAAAACAATTTTATTCAAAATAAGAAGTACAAGCTTCATTTTTTTAACGTCAAATAATTTAATTTACCACCGGTTCGCTAAAGTTAATGCCTCAGACCTGAGAAGAACCGGCGTAATCAGCGGTACTTAATCTGCTTTTTTTTTATTTTTTTAATTTTCTAGATATTTACAATTTCACAATTCCTATTATTGACAACGATGCTCTTGAACTAGACTGGAGCGAGCATTTCATTCCCAAGGTGTGTTATCTTTTACGAAATCATTAATATGGTAATAACCTTTAACACATAAACGTCGTTTCACAACTTTTTTAAATTGTGATATCGAACAATCTTGGACGTTTTCTGGGATCCTATTGTAGAAGCATACAGACTGTCCCATAAAAGAATTGCGGATGCGATTTAGTCTAGTTACAGGCGCGGTAATTTTATGCCTGTTTCTTGTATTAATATTGTGTACATCGCCAATTTTGGTAAAATCGTTAATATTTTTTTTTACATACATTAAATTATCAAAGATATACTGTGATGCAACGGTCATTATATTTATTTCCTTAAATTTTTGTCTTAAGGAATCTTTTGGATTTAGGTTATAGATTGCGCGAATAGCCCGCTTCTGCAGAACAAAGATCGAATTAATAGAGGCTGCATTACCCCAAAGCAAAATGCCATATGACATAATGCTATGAAAGTAACTAAAGTAAACAAGGCGAGCCGTATCCATATCAGTTAACAATCTATTTTTTTTAACAGCAAACGAATAATAACTTTGTCTAATACAAGATTAAGAATTGGAAATATTCGATCGCTTTAAACAGACGAACAGCGAGGGGCCCGTCTTACTGTAGATAGATTTTGACATAGTCTTAATTACTTAAATGTATACGTGGGAGATCAATCTACAATTTCCGTAGCGTGGTCCGATAAATCTAGGAGTGGGTTTGCTTATAACCTCTCAATTGATTACAGATCATCTTCTATAATAGGCAATATGAATTTAGTATATTCTTTTTGTAATGCTTCGAAGTGGAGTAAGGAGTCTGCTGATTTCTGTTGTTCTGGAGGTAAAATAAATTCGACCTCGTTCGAAGACCCACCGGAACCTTGAAATCACTACTTTTAGGGGAACATTTGCAATCTAAGCAGTTCTTATATAATATTCGAACTTATAATAGTGCATTTGAAATGACATCCGTTGGTGCTCAACAAATCTCAGAAGGCCCTTTCATGCCTACTTTTAAGATACAAGGTCAGATTTACCATTTGATAGGGTATCCTTTTGCCTGAAGACCACCCTGAAATTCAAATTTAATTTTTAACAATTTGCGGATAGGGTGAAAAGTATACAACTAAATAAGTTCTTGTTAAATTTTTATTGTTTAATTTAAGTTAAAATACAGTTTTTCATATGTATCTACTCTAAAGTTTACTGATCTGATCTACATTATCTGGCTTATATTTTTTATTAACAATTTTGTGCATAATAAGAAGTTGTAATGAAATGGATCTTCACACTCAACTATCTAAAAGTATGGAGGACTTAGTGACACTATTTGAAGCACGGATGGATAATGTATAAAAGCAATGACATATATTGGTCATTATTTGTTATTAACGTTTTACTGATTACCATTTTAAAGGTAAATGTTAAATAATGTTCTGTCAGATTTTGCTTATAAAATAGAATTACTAAATACTAAAGCCATGACTTTCACAAACAAAACACGTTCAATGTGTTCGTTTGTATTTAGCGTTCAGGCGAATGATTTGCATTAATTTTGTTCATACATAGATTCATATATATTATGTATTCATATTTTTCATTAGACATCCTTAAAGTAAGTAACTTACACTTCCAGTTTATGTTAATATCTTATATTTTCCTTATATTGTAAATACAAACACGTCCTATAAATATTATGCATATATGCATATTTTAAAAATAATTTGTTTATGTTGTTAATATATGTAATTTTATTAAGGTAAATTAGTTACTTTACGTGTGCTTTATGACCCCTCCTATGTTAATACTATTTATCATATACTATTATTGAAACTTGCAGCCAGTATGCAAATCCTACAACTAAATACCACCGTAACAGTGTTTCATCTCCCTGCGGTGGGAACTAACCGCCATATTCAATAAAGGATTTTTTTATAATTTATTTAGACTTTTTTTGTCTTTAAATCGTTATAACTGCTAACTGCTAACTTTATGGTACAATGCCTAGTTATTATATGATAGCGCGCATCATATAGGTTAGCTTTTGCTAAGGAGGCATCGCAATGATGATGTCATGTGTTAGTGGTCATGTTTTATGTCATATCATATACAACTTTATTAAGACTACATTCGTCACGTTAATCGTTCAAATTCATCTAGTAGTCCCAACAGATTAACAAGTATAGTGGTTCATGCTACGAGCAAAAGTTTAAGTTTAGAAAAATAAATACTTATTTTTACAGCTTCTAAGTTTCTCTTACTGTCAAAGAATGATCATTTTCAAATTAGTAAAAACAATTGCCTCCTCAACCTTTGAGAAGCTTAAGTCGTCATTTTAAAGTCAAAGACTTTCATCATATTCTAAGCATCTTCTGGGAAACTAGATCAAGTGATAAGGCATAATATCAAAGCAGCTGTCATTTTAAAAGCAACATTATAAAGATGAGTACAAGTTGGTGCTTTTTCTGTCATTAATAGTAACAGGGTCATATAGAATATTAACAAGATCTTTGTTTTCACAAATGAACTTGAATTAAAACTTTGAATGAAGCAACTATTGAAAGAAGTCGCGTCATTAGAAATGTTTCACGTGCCGTTATACAACGTGTTTTTTTTATTATATTGTGTTTCTATACTTTCATACAATAAGGAGAATGTAACACAATTAAAATTATAATATGTTATTCATTATACATATATAAAAAAATAATACTAATATAGTAAACTAAATATATTATTAATATAATATTTATAAATTATTAATAATGTTATAAACACCTACCTAATTGCTAATAGCGATATGTGGCAGACTATTGATTAAATGCAGCTATCGCAATTCGAGACTCATTAATGCGGTGATATTGGAATAGAATAACATACGTAAATATCTATGCATGCTAATGGAGGCATTTAATGATAAATATAACAACTACATACTAAAAATATATTTTAAATATAATTATTGTTGCACCCATTGTTTACATGTGAAGTACATTGAATCATAAAGCACAGATCTTATAGCAGTTTCTGCTTTACATTTTCGTTCACGTCTTTGTTTACATTCACATTTTTGTTTTCTGGTTTAATCAAATACCATGGCGCCGTGTTGATATTTCATGGGAGAAAAGACTGTCACTTAATACTAGTTTCAAGTATTTGGTAGGCTTATTTGAGTGAAGAAATTTTACTGTAGCTTAATTCAATTTTCACTTTTCCAACTCTTCCAGTTACATTCAAAGAGCTTTGAAATTACGATCACTGTTCGTGACAACAAATAAATATAGTTTAAAAAAAAAACTAAAAAAACACACTTTTTTAAGTATATCCAACTAAAAAATAAACAATAATTCTTAAAACAAGTTAAAAACAGTAATGATCAAAAATATTAATATTATTGTGAATAAGCATGGGGCGTTTTGTGCCATATTTTTCGTATATTAAGCAATTGAAACTATATTGTGCATCTTTATAGAGATTGAGTATGAAGGGTAAAGAAAATATTTTAAAACAATTTTAATAAATAAACAAATTGTGTGCGTATTTGTGCGTGTGTAGTACATAATTACAAAACACAATATTTAAGTATGTCTCACAATGAATAGATATATGCGAATTCATCTAACAAACCATAAATTAGATAAATGAAGAGTGGCTATGACCTTAGAATTTGAAAATTTGGAGCTGTGATAGTAAATTCATTTTATATTTTAAACTTTAAATTTGTATAGAATTAAGTTGACAGTAAAAAATATAATGTAAATTATTTATAGAAACTCCACAGTATACTATACTTTGTTTTGTGTTCAAAATGATTTACTATTTTATTTTACATTTTTTATTATAATTGTATTGTTTCTGTTGAATTGTTTCCACATTTTCTACTTTCTTGACTAAACATTTATCAGTTTACACCTAAATAATTATTAACCTTTCGTATTTTGTACCCGTTTACCTTTATCACTTTGTTGCCCTTCTGTGTGTCTTGACCGATGTTTTGAATTTTAAATATAGTGCCTGTGGTTTTATAATCGTAACTTGTAGAAGCTATCCAACCGTTATATTCACATAAGTTATGTACGAGTCTACAGTTCATTAATGTACCGATATTACAATCAAATACACTCACGCGGTACTATAGTGTATATACAGTACACGTAGATTTTATATTAATTGGCGATGTCATAATGTTTTTGACAGATGCAAACTGGTCACCTTTTTTAAAAATAGTTAGTATTAATTGTAAAGAAATTGATTTTAAAATTAAAATTATTTAATGTCAAACAAAAGACGAAAATAAGACAAATATAAATAAAATAATAAAATTAATACTACTTACAAGACACAAGTGTTACCTAAAAACATTTTACCGGACAAAAATGTAACGTCGAAAAAAGCCACGACGCAATCGCAGTGTAATAAAACGAGATAAAAATATCGTTTACTATTAAGAATTCTCTTCCACAATCACAATTCAACGGCGAGCACCAATTATTTATTTGTAAAACAACCTAACCTAACTAACATGAAATGTTATTTTGCTTTAAATAACTAATGGGCAGCATGAAGTAAATAGTTATATATTATATTGAGTTGTCTTTTATTTTTTATGTAGGTTATTTTTATAGAAATTACTACCGTTTTCTTTGTCATAATGAAAAAAGATTCCAAAACGTGAATAAGAAACATAAAAGAATTATATTAAAATAAAACTTAAAATACTGAGCCGCATGTGTTGCTTTATGTCCAAACTCAGATGATTATTATTATACAAGTGCTATTTAATTCAGTAATTATGTAATCGATACCTTTTTTACCATTCTGCGTCATCCCTTCAAGTGGTGGACATCAATACCATTTATATTCTTACTTAATATGTATTTATATATAAATAAGTGTATGCTTAAGAAGGATAGGTCTGGTGGTTTTATAAAAATACATCAAAGGCCGAGTTGATTGATCCCTTTTAAGATATCTGAAGGATAAATCACTTATCTTACAGTGAATATAAAAACATTCGATAGGACATAATTATTTGCTGTCCCTACACGTTGGTTAGACGTTCTTCATCTAAGTAAATTGTTTGCGTTTCGTGGACTAGAGTATCGAGACGACGCGATGTTACTTATTTGTGAGGAAAGTCACCAAATATGGAATAGTATCCTAATATGGAATTCCTTAATTTCTCTAAGACAATAAGTATGAAACGCAACACTCGACCATATATTTTTTCCATTTAGTCTACTAACTATCGCATTCACACCATCGAAACAGTTGCGCGAATGTTTCACGTGTGGTAGGTGTGTTTTGGTTTGTTATGTGCAATAAATTTTACAAGTAAGTAATAAATAAGTATCACCAATTGTTATGTTTGTATATATAATTGTCAAAATATATGTAGTGTATCGATATAAGGTTTATTTCACCATTTTGTGATCTTTTGTCACTAAAATGTTGTGACTTGACAAAATATTTAGAAGAGTTTGAAATAGTATAAAATCCAAATATGGACAGTCGTCGGTGTCTAATTATGGAATATTCCATAATTCGATTTTAATATTTTATATGATAGATAATTGATATTATTTCTTTATACTATATATGGAATGACTGTTTTTAGAATGTCCACTTTACAATCAACCAAACGAAAAACCTGGAGTGAAGAAAAATTGACACAAGCTACAAAATTCGTCCGGGAAAAAAAAATGGGGTATTTGAAAGCGGCACAGTATTTTCACGTGCCTAGGAGAACTTTATTACATCTCTGCCAAAAAGATGAACAGTCTCTAGAAGTAGCAGCGGCTACTACATTAGGAAGAAAAACTATCTTGGGCTCCGAACTAGAATATAGACGATAGTGAAGAACAAGACTTTGAGGAACTAGGCGCTATCCAGTTTAATGAAGATAGTGAACATGATGAGTTGATGGACCACATATCCACTCCTGACTTCTGATGCAGAATGTATTTTCTGTTCAAGACTTTTTCCCATAAAAGTGGAGAAAGCTGGATTAAAAGCTTGATGTGTAGGCTCTGGGTAAATTATGATTGTGCTGATCCAAAGTTTGATACTTGGATCTGTAACTTTTGCAAGTAATTGTATTACGTTTTTCATTTATCACAAGATATTAGATATTAATGACCATTTTGTTAGTGTTATGTTTATTTATACTTATGTTCCATATTTGGGGTCCTATTCCATATTTGGTTACTCATTTGTGATTTTGTTTTTTGTGTTAGATTTTAATTTGATAATTAATATATTTGATTAATGACTGTTAATTACTTCTCACAAATGTATGCCTGGTCAGTAAAAACATTAAACTAACCAAATTTATGTAAAGTTTTTTTTATATATCCCAGAAACAAAATGGTATTCCATATTTGGTGACTTTCCTCTATTACTTAAATGTTCTTCTGAGTTACTAATGATATAAAACAATACAAAAGAGTAACTAGAAAATTTTACACAGTAATCATTTTAGCGAATTAATTATAAATGTATATTTTAAATAATATTAATTATTGTACATTATCTTACAATTTTAAATTAAAATCATCTTATCCAGACACGTAAAACGTCCAATTTGCATCTTGTTTGATTAATTTCTATTATATTGGAAATTTCCATAACTAATTTAATCACCTTAAATGGAGTACTTTTAAACCGTGATAATTAAATAGCATAATTAAATAATATACAGATAGCTCACTTACTATACTAAATTAACTCTGTAATAGCAAAAATCGCTTTGAAGTATGAACTTGACAAAAAAAATAAAAAATATATATCCAAACGGTATATTTTTAAATCAAAATGTGTATTAAAATATATTTTCAAATACCAATTTGCCTAATCCTATGTATTATTTACTGTGATGTCACATTAGATAGCCTCATAATAAATTACCATACATCTAAATAAATACTGGTGGAACAAACTTCCATAATTAAAATTTTTCTTATTTATTTATTATGTCAGAAAAAATAAATGGAGAGCTTTGTTGTTTTTACGTAAATACATTTTTGTTTATATTCAGTAATTTTTGTAGTGGCCGCATTGTTCGCAACAACGTTTTCACTGCGACAGCCAACTAATTAGACGATTCTCAACCCTCACTTCTCTCAAATAAAAAAAAACAACGTATGGTAGGCAAGTTTATCTAAATTATTGGCTGATACTAATGTGTATGGCTAAGTATATATGGTATACTACACTAAGATTAAGGCAACCAATCGCCACCGACGGTGACGTGTGACGTGGACCAATGGGACAGACCCGGACTTCGCCCCGGCAGCGAGCGCCCGCCATTAGACACGCGGCGGCACGGCCGCATCATCATCATCACAGGGGGAGAGAGGCCTGTAGTCCAGCTAATAAATAAAGTGTTTTTCTTTTCAAAATGTGTTTCTCTTATTATACATTGGCTTATTTATGTATAACTGTTATTCTTTTTACAGGCCAGTAAATTAGGTTCATCTTATAACTTTAAAACTGTATATACATTTAATGTGGATCAGTAACCATAGAGATATTGCGATTAAGTTAATGAAACGTTTAACAATGTAGAAAATGTCGAATGTAGCAAATCTCGAACTCACATGAATTGGATTTCATCTAAGTTATTATAATTTATTTATGTTATTTTCTCATTTATTGGGATGTTTTTAAAATTATTCCTATGAATGAAGTTTTGGCAAAAAAGAAAAAATAAGAATTAAAGAAAGAAGCGTATACGAAGTTGCCTCCAGATTTTTTTTTTTTTTATATTATAGGTGGCAAACGAGCTGACAGATCACCTGATGGTAAGTGAATACTGCCGCCCATGGACATTTGCAACACCAGAGGAGCTACAAAATGCGTTGCCGGCCTTTTAGATGGGAATACGCTCTTTTCTTGAAGATCTGCAGTTCGTATCTGTCCGGAAATACCGAATGCGGCAACTCATTCCACAATTTTGTGGTGCGGGGCAGAAAATTTCTGTTAAAACGTACAGTAGTACTCTGCCAACTGTCAAGGTGGTGGGGGTGGTAGAGTTGTCGCATAGATCGATGACGGAAAGAGGCGGCAGGGATCAGCCCGAACAGTTCTTCAGAGCACTCCCCATGATATATGCGGTAGAGAATGCATAGCGAGGCTACATCTCTACGCAGTGCCAAGGAGTCGAGCCGGTCAGAAATCTTTTCGCAATCGACAATTTGAGTCGCTCTCCTTTGAATGCGGTCTAAAGGGAGAAGCTGGTACTGGGGAGCCCCTGCCCAAAGATGTGAACAGTATTCCATGTGAGGCCGAACCTGAGCTTTATAAAGCTGCAGGCGGTGAGCCGGCGTGAAATACTGTTTCGATCTATTGAGCACACCGAGCTTCTTCGAGGCTAATTTAGCCTTACCCTCCAGATGACCACGAAACTGGACTTCGCTCGATATGTCGACGCCAAGAATTCCGATATTGGCTGTGGCAGTTAGAGGAGTACTCTCGAAACGGAACGATACGACAAATGGCAGCTTTTTAGCGGTGAACGCGCAAACTTGTGTCTTCTTGGGGTTAAATTGGATAAGGTTTAGTTTACCCCAGTCTGATATTTTCCGAAACGAAATTTCAATTTCAGACACAAGTTTGGTTCGCCTTTCAATGACGTTTTCCCGAGAAATGTTGGCGCGGCCGGTGTATAAAGCATCACCCGTACTGTCATCCGCATAACAATGAATGCCACTCATTTGCAGCATATCATTAATGTGCAAGAGGAAGATGATAGGATTTTGTTAATTTTTGCCTTTCTTTTTTTTGTTGTTAATGCTATTAGCCCACTTAGTTTTGACATGAAGTGGGGTCGAGAGATAGAGAAAAAAATATGCTCCTAGAAATAGCAAGCAATACCTACGTTGCATCTTGGGAAGAGTCGTTGGTGGCATTGCCTACGAGACTTGGACCTCGGCTTGCGACCGTTAAATTTGCTGGCTTTGTAAT
Source organism: Dione vanillae (assembly GCA_037178615.1). NCBI lineage: Eukaryota > Metazoa > Arthropoda > Insecta > Lepidoptera > Nymphalidae > Dione > Dione vanillae. The sequence goes on from JAZFAU010000348.1 coordinate 38,009, forward strand.
TCTCGCCATGTATGCTCATTCGCTTTATTCGTTATAATGTAATATTATAATATTTTATGAAGCTTAAGCTTATCATATATCGTTTTACGTGTTCTGTAGCAACATTTTAAGATCCAATATTTATTTAATTATTTTAGTATTAAGAAAATGTAACATATTTCACGGTGTATCTTCTTTTAAGTACACATTTTAATTGAACGAGTCTACTTTGTTTGAGAACGGATGTAGTCTCTATGGCTATAAAAGCTTAACAAGTGCACTTTAACAAGTGCAAGAGATGTACAAGGCGCGGCTTTATTGGTAAAATAGCGATTCTTCTTATTACTATAGCGAAGAGTTCACATTAGCCTTTAGCAGTCCATTGCTGGTCGCAGGCCCTCCGCTGATACGCCATAAGGCATCTCCAGTTTTCGCCATTCGGTTACTACTAGCCCCTATAACTAGAATATAAAAATAATACGCATCTGAGTATATACGCGAAGGTCGTGGGTTCAATGCTCACTTGTCAAGAAAGAATTATTTTAATTTTTTTTATAGCTTCACGCTTTTATCCCGCATAATTCAGGGTAGGCAGAGGGAACTGCAGAAACTATATGAACCTAGTGTTAAGACACTCCGTTGCCTAGTCCCTGCTTTCTCCGTCCCCGCTTTTCCGCCTTATTAGAGGCATTGCGTGTTGAGTGACGGAACTCAACGCCGCGCTTTGCCTTGTTTCCTAAATCTTTTTTTATGAGAACTCATAAAATTAATGAAACAATGTAATGGCCAATAACCAGGCTGTATATTATATTTTTACGAATATAATCATAACTGTTATACTATTATAACGCTCGGTTTTGATTTTAAAGCAATAAAAACAGGAAATAAATAATTTCACAGTAATTGTCTAGGTGTTATCTATAAAGGCCTGTATTACACCACAATAATCTTCTCGATGTAACACACTGTACTTGAGTATTTGTAATGTGAAATGAATTACTTACCTATTTATATTTATACACATAGACGAAACCTTAGATAAAAGTAGATCGTTAAATAAACATGCATTTTCTGTAAAATAAACGCGTTCATGTTGGATATTTGTGGCTCGCATCGTATAAACTAAGTTCTCTCAAGAATATTAATAGTACTGAAGAACTAAAACTATAGAAGCTATTCAATTACAACTGCTTCACTGAACATACTGACGAAAAAACTTACGCCTCCACATATATTTACTTTTTAAATGTATTCTGATATTTATATTTATCCAAATATGAAAAAATGAGAGTAAATAGTATACATAAACTAATAAAATATGCAAATTATATAAGTTTTGAAGCATATAAAGTTAAAATATATTAAGAAATCTAGTTTTAAAGTAAAAAAGATTCAGAACGAATTTGTATAGAAGCTCGTATAACTTGTAATTTTTTACATGTTTGTATGAATTTTAACTAACTACAACCTTTAAATAAAACTATCCGTAACAATTACCAACATATCCAGTGGAACATATGCATATATAGCAATTGTACAGAAGTAAACAAAATAAGTTATTGACGTAGTGTCTGACCTGATATAGGTCAGTAATGTGGAAGAGTGCCAACTATTTCTAGGAGAACCGACGACAGTTCATTTATACAAGTTCGTGTTTCGTATAATGTGCAGTATCTTAGAGTATTGCTCTTGAAGCGATGTCCATATCGCTTGAAGCGATCTATTACTAATTCTAATTCACCTCAATTTTATTTATTTTACTTTAGTTTTGACAACAAGTATTATACATTTTTTTCATTACAAATAAAAAGTTATTTTAAAAATTCCTGTTTTCTTCCCTGAAAATTCTTAATAAATGTATTATTTAAGCAAATTATTTACTAATGACCTTATTCGTGCCTGAAACTCCTAGGACAAAACTTTGAGGAAATCTGTAATCTGTCTGTGTGGAAACTGTATCTAGATTGTATCAATATTCTAAGGCAGCTGTCGTGACATTGTGGCACATAGTTTGCATACACGCAGACTCAACCGGTTTTTGTTTTCAATTCCTACTCGAATACAATGGATATTCATAGTATTTTAATTTTCACATTATTAATAATATTTAGTACGATCAACAAATGTAGTCATTGATGGATTGAATCAATGTTTCAAGACATAATACAAGATATATGTTATATACAATATATATATATATATATATATATATATATATATATATATATATATATATATATATATATATATATATATATATATATATATATATATATATATATAGATATATATATATACATATATATAGATATATATATATACATATATATATATATATATATATATATATATATATATATATATATATATATATATATATATATATATATATATATATATATATATATATATATATATATATATATATATATATATATATATATATATATATATATATATATATATATATAAAAAGGGAAAATAGATTTATGTTAAATATCGTCCTCAAGGCAATATACCTAGTTAACTTACAGTTTTCTACCAACTAATAGAGAAGTCTAAGCGGATTTATGCTTTCATTCGAGAAATTGAATTCTTAACCTTACAAAAATGCAAAACTTTTTGTTTTTTATTATTTTGTAAAAGAAATAATTGTATATTCCTTATAAAATGGCTTGCTTGAAATGTTTTTTGGCGTAATAAAAATAAATTTTAAGGTAATATACCAATATTTACCTGTATACTAATACAGGACGAAAGTTCTATCCTTTTTGGCATTTTGTTGTCCACGAATTTACATAAAGCAGGGTTGGGAGGCGTAATACAACGGCGTACTTTATCCTTATAAAATAGGAAGAAATTTATAATAGTTAGCTAAAGATGCACAGCATATTGGCTTATATTCTACATTACAATTTAGTAGAAATATGTCCTGAAGTATATCCTATTAAACTCAGGACCTTCTCATAATATATAAGATGCTGAATATAAATTCGAAGCAATTTACCTGTCATCCACACTTATTTTCAATAATCGGGAGAATTGATATGATCGAAAGAAAAATGAAAACAATCTATTACAAAATCATATTTTCATAACAAATGAACGGAAAGTTAAAGAGATATTTTACTATTTCTGTATCAAATTCTTATGATAATGTAATAATATAGCACGTTACAGTGACAATGTTTTGAATATTTTCCAACATTACAACAATATTTTACAATATTTAGATTAATCACTCAACTAACAATGCCAATGAATGAATTGATTGTATGAAAATAAAACCTTTTTAAATGTGGTAGTAAATAATATTGATTAATTTGTAAGTGATAACTTAACATATATTCTTAATAAAGAGCATATATTATTGTTTATATTCAAATCTTCCTAAAAATCTCTATTTCATTATAGCCAATGTAACTTTCTTAATAAAGGTCTACATTGCTTGGATTTAGTCAGTAATAAGGACTATGAAGAGTACACAAAGGGTCCCGTAGGGTTAAGTAACTTTTGAACTACTTGCAAGTTAAAACAATTGTTTTGGCTAAGCTGTTTTACATGCCGTTATTTTAGTCACTTTAGCCTAATGTATCTTGTTCATATTTAATTGTTATTTAAAAATAATTACGAATATGTTTTTATAAATAGTTATTAAGTCAATTATCAGCTGTCATTAAATCAGCACTAATTCTCATTTTGAATAAATTTCATTTTAATTATGGTTTATAGATATTATTTATAGATTTACATATGTTTACCCAACATATACATAATATAGAAAGCAAGGTAGAAACACGTAAAATCGAAAAACAGTGGTGAATTAAGTAATACATATAAACATAGTCTCTTAAGTAAGTGGTGTAAGCAAAGTGATGTTAGTGTTAAATCACTCTATTTCCCACTTTCTACTTAAATTTTTATACAGCGATATATGTATAACGATAGCGATATTATTTTGTTTATCAGAGCGAAGAAAAGCGAAGAAATACATTTTAAATATAATTATTTCCCCCAAGTGGGGTTTGAGCGCACAACCTGCTCGGTCGTTATCCAACATAGTTTTTTTTAGCTTCATGCTTCATTCAGCACATGGCAGAGTAGGGAGAGGGAACTGCAGGAACCGTGGGAACCTAGTGTTAAGACATTCCGTCCGTCCCTGCTTTCTCCGTCCCCGCTTTCCGGCTGTTTCGAGGTATTGCGTGTTGAGTGGCGGATCTCAACGTCGTGCTTTCCCCAAGTGGGAATCAAACCCAGTGAGCATCGCGTTACAAGAAGACGTTGCACCTCTGCACCACAACGGTACTTAAATTTTTTTCTACAATAATAAAAAAGCACTGACATAAAGACATTATTCAACATAAAAATTCAAAAGGCGTCTTAACGAAAAACACCCCAAAGGGGCAGAATAACTACACATAAACGTAACTACACCGAAAATACGCACACTTATCCAATATCAGCCACGAAATTTGTTAAGTGTACAGGTGCAAAGAATTTAGGAATGTAAACA